>JAEAOA010000845.1:1895000-2495000 GCA_016746295.1 Potamilus streckersoni | reverse complement strand
GTATATGATCCTTTGATCCAAGATATTTTGTTATAATTTTAGAGAGATAATATTTTCATTCAATTAAAAATGTAAAGGTAAAATTTTCATGTTAAATTATTATACATTATATGAATACTGAAAACCAAACAATGGCAATTAAAAGCAGCCAAAAACACATTAACTTCCATGTTCATTTTCAAGTTATTCACAACGCTTCTGCATTTTGCATAACACTAAACATATTAGTACATAGTACATATTTATGATTTCAACACTTAGCAGCTTGAGTTAATTAAAATGTAAGGTTTGTGCTCTGGTTATTGAAGCCAAAATATATGGTGCAAATAGTAAAATGTGAACATAGGCATATTTGCACTGCTTTCTTTTCTTTCATATAACTTAAGACAATTTTTTATGTTATTTATATCAATACCTTATAATCCAGCTTTTATATTGAAATGGAAAACACGAAGTTGCTTGTTTTAATAGAACTTTACTAACTTAACTAATTATTTTTCTTTAAAGGTACAAATCAGGGGAAAAAAGGCAGCCAAGCTGTCATTGTGGTGATAATTGTACTAGTAAAAACTATTTAGCAAGTTAAAACTTTCATCAGAGTACAACATAGGGCTGATATTTGTCTTTTTCAGATGTTACATGAAGTTTCTTGCATCATATCGGAAGCCAGGCTTCTGGTCAGGGATGTTTATCTGTCATCACTTAGAAAACTGGTTATTATACAATCAGACAAGTAAGTCTCTCTCTCCCCCCCGACCCCACCCACCCACATACATGTGACAAAACCAGAACATTAAATAAGTAGATTTCAGAATTGATTTTTATTGATATGTGTGTGTATTCTCTCCAAATTATAATTAACCTGCAAGTTTGAGCTAGAATCAGATCCTGATTGTAATGTTAAATAAATAATCAATTATCTGAGTCAATTTGTTGATAATAACAGAGGTGTGTGTGTGTGTGTATGTATGTATATATATATATATATATATATATATATATATATATATATATATATATATATAAATCCTGTCTTTGACTTTAAACTCTCCATTTTACAAGTTTATCAATTTACAGCTTGTACATGTCAGCCACATAGGAACAATTCCCAATTGGAATACTTCAAACAAAATTGCACTGGTGGATCTGTTCTAGTCCATTTTAGACTGTTTCAGACTGCAAATGTGTGGATAGGACCCATGAAAATATGGGGTTGGGGGTTTAGTTGATTAGTTAGGTCTTTTAAAAAAAAATATTTTCAAAGTGGTAGATTTTAATTTTAAAAAGGTGTTCATAATATAATTTTTTTTCTGCCACTTGAAGAATCACATGTATGTTGATAATACTTGCTAATCTCTATATCTAGGATATTACGTCTTCATTTGTTTCTTTACACTGTAGGATTAGCACCAGCTTTATTCTTATTCTGCATGCAAAGTTTCCATCTATTGCCAACTGACTGAGAATTTTAAAGGCCTCCTGAAATTTGTTTAATTAATAATTTCATGTATTCAGTACAAAACTTAAGTATAATCTACTCCTTTGTAATATTCATTTTTAATTCTAGTTTGAAATTAAAAGAAAAATGCCTTTTATCTTTTGTATTAAGTTCAGAGAAGTTAGGTCACCAATATTCTTTGAGCTTTAAACAAGTATAAAAAGCTTTTGCACTCAGAAAAAAAAATGGGAATAAAACTGTAAAGCCAAACATTTTCATCCAGTGTATAGGTTAAATAAAGCAGGAATAAAACTTCAGTTATAAATAGAGAAGTACAATGTTTTGTACTTTCCAATCTGGGCACTCATT
This sequence comes from Potamilus streckersoni, assembly GCA_016746295.1. Taxonomy (NCBI): domain Eukaryota; kingdom Metazoa; phylum Mollusca; class Bivalvia; order Unionida; family Unionidae; genus Potamilus; species Potamilus streckersoni. The sequence goes on along the minus strand of JAEAOA010000845.1, from coordinate 2,493,193 downwards.
ATACCCCTACCATTTACTCCTGTTTCTTCACTATATATATATATATATATATATATATATATATATATATATATATATATATATATATAGTGAAGAAACATATACAAACACACTATAAAATCTTGGATATAATATGCACACATATATATTACACACACACACACCTGAGTTTATAAAAGAAAATTTAAAAGAGTTTATATTATATATATATATATGTGTGTGTGTGTGTGTGTGTATGAATGCATGCATGTATTTGTATATGTTTATGTATGTATATATATATATATGTTTTTATATATATATATATATATACACACACACACACACACACGCATGCATACATACAGACAGACAGACATACATACATAAAAGATGTAACAGTATCTTGTTCTAGTGGTCCCTGTTCCTTTAGCATTGTGCCCTGGGCATTTGCATATTTTGCCTGCCCCTTACAATGGCCTTGTGTGTGTGTGTGTGTGTGTGTGTGTGTGTGTGTGTGTGTGTGTATGTATGTATGTGTGTCTATCTATCTCTCTCTCTCTCTCTCTCTCTCTCTCTCTCTCTCTCTCTCTCTCTATATATATATATATATATATATATATATATATATATATATATATATATATATATATATATATATATTCAAGTAAGCTTATTCTTGACAGTTTGTGATCAATAAATTAATTTTAAATATATAATATCCTTTCTTATTAAGTCCTTTCACTTTTTTGATTGCAACACATACAAAAAACAACAAAAGAATGGTATAAAACACCAGATGTTATTTTACTGTCTCACACCCAAATAATAGGGAAGATTATTGACTTCTTAGCTATGTTTTAAAAGTTTATTGTGTGCAGCAGAAGGTGATATCCCAAGAAAATTGCTCTATTCCCATTATCTAATGAATACACTTAAATCAGGTCAAGAAAAAATAGTTTCTTTCCATGTAGCTCATATAAAGTCAATTGTATATTCTCTTGACTTCACTTTTAAGCTGTTTCTCACAAATAGCACAAAAGCCAACTGTTCCATAAATGAAGAATTATTACTATTTGATAGTAAAAATTCCACATTTCTAATTATTTTTACAAATCCCAGATAATAACAGTTTATGGGATAATCTTATTGTTTGGAGGTTTCAGTATGGATACAGGTTGGTAGAAAAGTACTTAAGCACCAGTATGCTAGATAGTTGCATAGAATGCAGAATATAGTTTCTTAATGTATTAAACAGAATGTATGATAAAGAAATCAAGCTAATTAGTCTGCCAATAAGTCTAACCAGAGATAAAAATCAGGAAGAAATATTCTGATAATTTGTTACAAAAGCTATTTTTTCAAAGATGTTGAAGGAATTCAAAGCTTTGGAAGGGGGAGGTCATGGATGCCTTTGGAACTTTATTATTACTGACTGTACAGGTATGGTTAGCCTCAAAAGATGTAATTATAAAAACTTATTACTTTTAATGAACATGTTATTTATTTTGGAGGGGATTCCTAGATTCTGAAAAATTGATGAAAAATATACTGATAAGAATGCTTGCATTCCACAACATTTTTCACATGAGTTATGTCCCCTGATTTCCCATGCTTCTCACTCTGGTTTCCATAGGGTTTCTATAACAAGGATTATGTTTTAAGCCAGTTTGTCATGATTTCCAGTGTTACATAACATCATTTACAGGAGTTGATGGCACCCCATTCTACAACATAGCCTTACAATTTTTATATTTCAACTAAATTTAGCTTATACTTTTATTTTGTTAAACCCACGAATCACTTATATTTCTTGCATTCCACAACATGTACAGAAATTAAGGCCCTATGATTAACATCACCTTTAACTGGTTTCTATGGCATTACTTTACAACTAAGTTTATTATGCAATGTTAGATTGATGAGACCCTAAATGAGCTTAATTTCCAGCATTTTAGATTATTTTCCAGAAGAGTTATGGTCCCTGAAGACAGGTCATTTTCACTGGTTTGACAGTACTACTTTGGTGGCGCTCTACAGTTTCATATTTAGCATAGGGTTAAAATTTTAAAGAAAAAGAGTTTCCCCGGGTTTCCTCACTAGTTATACTGGTTATTTAAAAGAGATTTTGTATATCTTAGGTATTGTTCAAAGAACCTTTAATTCTCTGTATTTTGATGTATGATTGATGGGTGTAATATGTGTTAGAGACTATACAGCTTGGCCTTACTCCAGATGTGCACCTTTCAAAAAAGTGCTAGCTCTACTTGCTCATTTTCACTTCTCGAACTTCAGAGGTAAATTGTAAAAAAAAGAGCCGATAACTTTTTTTACATTTTATGTATTTGGTAATTCAGTCATTGCTCTTTTAGAAGCTGGTATTACCTAGTTTGGCAAAATTCATTTTCCATATTTTAATAGGTGCCAAGAATAGTGTACTTTAGACAAATTTAGGTTGATTTTTGGAGCACAAGGGAGCAGTCATTTTAGTTAGCAGTGTCCTAAGATCATTTAAAATTTCCAAAAGTACAATATCCAAAGAAATTTCATCCACATTACATGAAAGTAGTATATAGGTATGCCAACATTCTCTCCACTGTGCATGTTTAAAATGCAAACAACTTCACCTTACATACATCACTCTCTCAAAAGTACATAATAACTGGTGAGCGCCACCATAAAGAGGATATAGGTATTATTATTGTATGATTTAATTTTGATTGTATGGCTGAAATATTTAAGTCACAAGCATCAAAACAGTCCTTTGTAATAATTGTCCTGTATTTCCCCCCTCAAAACAGCATTTATTAGAGTCAGAGTCTTAAACCGGTACAGCCCCCCCTCCTTATGATAAAAAGTGAACTATTTTAAAAATGCACATTGCATTTTGTCTACATAGCAACCAGTGTTATGCTGTTAGACAGGAACATGAAACTAGCCATATTTATTCCTGAGATGTCAACAATAAATTTTACAGTTATAAAAGGGATATAACAGGTGAGGTTCATAAAGGTCAAAGGTCAAAGGGTAAAATATTAACTAATTCTTTGATATGGAAGAAAGCAAATTTGCTTTATCGTTTATTTTTTAATTTCATTGCAAATAAATAAAATGAAACATTTTCACTATGTATTTCTTTTACTTAATGCAACATTTTTCAATTAAAGTTGATTTTATTCCTATATTCTAAGACTTTTAATTTCCCCATAATGAAGGTCACTACTCACCCAAATATGCCTCATAGTAAATTATGTATGCTGGAGCAAAAATAAGCATAATTGGCTTATTTTCATGAATAAAATCATTGTTAATGTACCATTTTACTCAGAACATCATACATAATAATATGAAAATAAGACAAATAATTGAATAAATGTTTACATTTGTTTTTAAGGTGGCGCTCTACAGTTTCATATTTAGCATAGGGTTAAAATTTTAAAGAAAAAGAGTTTCCCCGTTTCCTCACTAGTTATACTGGTTATTTAAAAGTGATTTTGTATATCTTAGGTATTGTTCAAAGAACCTTTAATTCTCTGTATTTTGATGTATGATTGATGGGTGTAATATGGGTTAGAGACTATACAGCTTGGCCTTACTCCAGATGTGCACCTTTCAAAAAAGTGCTAGCTCTACTTGCTCATTTTCACTTCTCGAACTTCAGAGGTAAATTGTAAAAAAAAGAGCCGATAACTTTTTTTACATTTTATGTATTTGGTAATTCAGTCATTGCTCTTTTAGAAGCTGGTATTACCTAGTTTGGCAAAATTCATTTTCCATATTTTAATAGGTGCCAAGAATAGTGTACTTCAGACAAATTTAGGTTGATTTTTGGAGCACAAGGGAGCAGTCATTTTAGTTAGCAGTGTCCTAAGATCATTTAAAATTTCCAAAAGTACAATATCCAAAGAAATTTCATCCACATTACATGAAAGTAGTATATAGGTATGCCAACATTCTCTCCACTGTGCATGTTTAAAATGCAAACAACTTCGCCTTACATACATCACTCTCTCAAAAGTACATAATAACTGGTGAGCGCCACCTTTACCAACTATTGTTGGAGTTTAGTCAAATTTGGTGTACAGTTTAATGAATGAGTTGGATTTCCAACATTCTGTTAGCATATATAGCTCTAGTTTTTTTTAAATTCCACTTGTTCCTTCTATGTATGCTTCTACAGAATTACAGTTTGAGAAAACATTGTGGAATGCCTAGCTCTAATGTACAAAAGTAAGACCAGTGTTGAACTTACCCCTCAAAGGTATGATGCAAAGTTTACTGGGCATCATTGCAGCCTAACCCATTGTTAAAATAACCAGCAAATTATAGCTGTTGAATTTATTTGATATACAGTAAATATATTTTTTTCATTGTAGGAGTGTGACATTTAATATATACAGCATAAAGACTCTTTGTGATATTCTGGTCACCTTCCGCTTTGATGGCAAAAGACCTTTGTCAAATCCAGTACAAGCAGATGTACAAACTATTCTTGGCAAAGTCAGGTTAGTAAGTCATTAATAGTCATTAATGTTTGAAAAATAGATATATAATTGAGCCCTTCTAAGCATACAAGTTAAAACAAAGTTGGTATGTTTGGCATGAGAATTATTTAAAACCCAAATGCTGCCATTTTTTTCATAAATTTCTCCATTCTTCCAGTCAAAGTTTGGAAGTAAGGAAATGATTTCTTAAAATAACTCAAACATTAACTCTTTTGAAATGATCATAATGATGTTAGGTTTAAACGATAGTCATATAGTCAGTTTAGAATTAAGAGGTGTCATCTCAGTCACCGAAATTGCTCATTTTTGGGAATCCTTCAAAAGTAGTGAAATAATACATGTATCATAAGCAAGATGCTAAACCTTATTCATATCATATACTAATTGTTTATATTTGGAAAAAAGTAATCTGGAATAATATCACATAAGGATCATCTACTGTATTCAACATAGTGTAGTGATAGCATCTTATGTTTACGACAGTGACATATCAAATCTTGTGTTCCAGCATTTGACTGAAATTGGTTGACTCATGGATTTTGCCAATCAACATCTGATAAATCTGTTTAGCATGTGAAGATGGCTGAGTTTCTCAGTTTGAGGGAGAAATCACATGACTATACTGTAATGAACTGTCAATATTATCAAGGTTTTGGAAGACACCCAATGTTTTTTAGGACCATTACCTATAAAGATTAAGTATTATTCAGGTCATTTGGTATATACAACATTTTGCATGTAAAGTCAGGATTGGGGCTTTAACTTTTTGGTAGTAGATTAATCTCCTCCTGAAAAAATGACGGAAAAGAAGTTATCCTTCTGTGTGAAAATCATGGGTTAAATCACTAATTTTGAAGTTATTTTTCATCCATGACTTAGATGCTGTCAAGCGTTTAAAAAACACTTATTACATTTGTACTCATTTTTTTTTACCATTATAAATGTTGCTGAAACAGACTGTATTGGCTATTTATAGGTACTATTTTCACATTTAAAATCCTGGACATGTCAGCGATTGGCATGCTTATATTCACCAAAATAAACTGCTAATATAAAACTATACTTCAAGTGATAAAAATCACCAAAATTGCCTTATGCTAAATATACCCAATATGTGGTAACTACATTAATATTGTATATCACAGTCACAATTCTCTGAACATACATTCTAAAACTTAGTGCAAATGAAGGGTGTACATTACTTTGGAATTATGTCCTTGAGATAACTAACAGATTCTTGATAGTTACAGCATTCATTAACATAATCACAAGAAAAATCTGAAGGGAAGTTGTAACAATTGCCTGATACATCAAGAACAACTGACCTTTTTAAAAAAAGAAATGAAAAGTACAATTAGAATGTAACCAAACACTTGGTATCACTTGGATATCTAAACACATCTCCATGATTTGTTGTTGTTGTTGTTGGGCTTAACACCATTTTTTCAGCACACGATAGGCTATTCATGGCGGCCAGTATTAATGGTGGAGGAAGAAATTGGGAAATCACCGGAAAGAACCACCGACCCACGAGAAGCTACTGGCAAGCTTTTCACATATCTACATTAGCCGAATACTAGACTCGAACACACGCAGGCAGAGGTGAGATGGCAGTGATCCGTAATGGAGAGCGCTTTAGACCACTCGGCCACTCGGGGCCCCCCCCCCTCCATGATTTGTGTGTATTCATTTTACCATTATTCTCAGCCATTTCAGAATGGTCCATTGAGACATGGTTTTGAGTGTATTCATTTTACCATTCTCAGCCATTTCAGAATGGTCCATTTTTGAGACATGGTTGTGTTTGTATTCAGTTTACCATTATTCTCAGCCATTTTAGAATGGTCCATTGAGACATGGTTGTTTGTATTCATTTTGCCATTATTCTCAGCCATTTCAGAATGAGCCATGGTTTTGTCTTTGTTCATTAAATATTTCTTTATCTGTTCAAGAACATGCTTGTTAAAAGTGAGTTGCTAGCCTTCCATTAAGAAACAAGGAAAATTCAGGCTTTGTTAAAAGTGAGTTACTAGTTTTCCTTTACGAAATAAGGAAAATTCAGGCTTTGTTAAAAGTGAGTTGTTAGCTTTCCTTTAAGAAATAAGGAAAATTCAGGCTTTGTTAAAAGTGAGTTGCTAGCTTTCCTTTAAGAAATAAGGAAAATTCAGGGTTTGTTAAAAGTGAGTTGCTAGCTTTCCTTTAAGAAATAAGGAAAATTCAGGCTTTGTTAAAAGTGAGTTACTAGTTTTCCTTTACGAAATAAGGAAAATTCAGGCTTTGTTAAAAGTGAGTTGTTAGCTTTCCTTTAAGAAATAAGGAAAATTCAGGCTTTGTTAAAAGTGAGTTGCTAGCTTTCCTTTAAGAAATAAGGAAAATTCAGGCTTTGTTAAAAGTGAGTTGTTAGCTTTCCTTTAAGAAATAAGGAAAATTCAGGCTTTGTTAAAAATGAGTTGCTAGCCTTCCTTTAAGAAATAAGGAAAATTCAGGGTTTGTTAAAAGTGAGTTGCTAGCTTTCCTTTATGAAATAAGGAAAATTCAGGCTTTGTTAAAAATGAGTTGCTAGCCTCCTTTAAGAAACAAGGAAAATTCAGGCTTTGTTAAAAGTGAGTTGCTAGCTTTCCTTTACAAAATAAGGAAAATTCAGGCTTTGTTAAAAGTGAGTTGCTAGCCTTTCTTTAAAAAAGAGACAATTCAGGATTTGTAAAAAAATGAGTTGCTAGGCTTCCTTTAAGAAACAAGGAAAATTCAGGCTTTGTTAAAAGTGAGTTGCTACCTTCCATTTAGAAACAAGGAAAATTCAGGCATTGTTAAAAGTGAGTTTATAGGCTTCCTTTAAGAAAAAAGGAAAATTCAGGCTTTGTTAAAAGTGAGTTACTAGGCTTCCTTTAAGAAACAAGGTAAATTCAGGCTTTGTTAAAAGTGAGTTACTAGGCTTCCTTTAAGAAACAAGGAAAATTCAGGCTTTGTTAAAAGTGAGTTACTAGTCTTTCAGTAAAAAAAATTCAGGCTTTTTTAAAAGCGAGTTACTAGTCTTCCAGTAAAAAACAAGGAAAATTCAGACTTTACTAAAAGTGAGTTGCTAGCTTTCCTTTAAGAAACAGAAAATTCAGGCTTTGTTAAAAAAGAGTTGCTAGCTTTCCTTTAAGAAACAAGGAAAATTCAGGTTTTGTTAAAAGTGGGTTGCTAGCTTTCTTTGAAGAAACAGAAAATTAAGGCTTTGTTAAAAGTGAGTTGCTAGCCTTCCATTAAGAAGCAAGAAAAAATCAGGCTTTGTCAAAAATAGAGATGCTCAATAGAAGTAAATTAGCTTTACTGTTATTTTAGTTTTATTTTGTACATTTCCTGTTTTTAATACCATCACAATCATTATCCTTAAGTTCTGGACTTTAACTGCAGTAACACATTACCTGATATTATTTCATTGTGTTTGATATTATTTCATTGCTATATCTTCCTGGTGCTAGTCCTTAGTCCAAGATGAATATTCCCTGATCTAATTAGTAGTTATTGGTCTAGAATTTAAACAACCCACCTTGATCCAATCCTGTTTTCTTAGTAGTTAGTTTTATCATTGAGTATATCATCTTTCTTTTCCTTGGACTTCACATAATTATCATGCATCTCTGAACATTAGTGGTTTTGGCATTATTACCATCAGTCATAATTTTGTTTCATATTTTATTTGACTCGCCAGTCATTAACTGGGTTTTTTTGAGGGGAGGGGTGTTTGCTGTATGTGTCCCTTTTGTTAATTTGGGGGGTGGGTAGTACACTTGCTTCAAAGCGGTGCTTATTTATTCCCTCACTAATAACTGGTATTATGGTGTGTATTACCCACCCCAACTTTGATCTGAATTTCTTAAAACTAATTTTCTTTTGCTTTTCATAAGGATGCTTGGGACACTCATCCTACCGACACTTTATGTGCTTGCACTTACAGATGTCCTTTCTGTGCCATTTGGTCAGATGAATCTGTGGGACTTGAATGAAAGCTGATATGCCCATTGAGTCAGGAAGAAAGCACCTGACTCCTTATCTTCTTTTCAGGAAGACTTCAGCAGGGGTCATTGGTACTTTGTTAGGGAAGTTGCCAGGTTATCTGAGAGAAGGATCTGTGGCACTTCTCTGTGGTGTTGACACTTCCTGCTGTTGGAAAGTCACCAACATGCATGTGCAAGCCCCAGCTACCTGGTACAATGAACAGTGGACTTTTTTTGCACTTAGGTAAGCCTGTGTTCAGATCAAGATTTTGTTCATCATACTTGGTTTCCTAAATAGATTTCTCATTCTTGTGGCTATTACCTAAACTGGACATTGGTCATTTATTGCGAACTATTGCACCAGTAACTGGATAACGTGACAAGTGCTGGGCAATGAATGAGACAATAAGTACTGGTCACCAGGTCTTGACACAGGTTACCAGTCATCTGATTATGCAGCAGGTTTCAGTATAGAGAAAGGGATTTCTCTGTTTCTATTCAGCCTCTGTGTAGCTGGAGACTCCCACCACTATCTGATTCTCTCTCGAGTTTCTTCATGCTTCTTCACTGCCATAGAGGTTCCACAATGGATACATCAGAACTCACTGTAAGAACTTTTCTGAGACGAGAACTTTTTGTTGTGGAGCTTTTCTTCAGCCATTGACCTCCATGGGGGTTTGAAACTATTTTCTTAAACTGAACTGGAGATCATTAAGGTCTAATGGTACTTTACAAACTTTTTAATTCTAATGTAATGTTGCCTTCACAGCATCAGATCACTTCTGAAATTTTGAAATGCACTTTTTCCAAGTCGTCAGTCATCTTACATAATTTTTCATTACACCATACTAAGAACTAACCTATGGACAAATATTGACTGTCCTGCTGAGATGTCATGTTAGTTTTGGCAGGTCTGTGGACTCAGAAATAGCACCAAGAAAGGAGTTAGCAATGCAACAATAACAAGTATTACATAATTAGACTAGTTTTAAACACTGCCACCCCATGCACACACAAATCTGATTACATTTATGATCTGTGAATGGAAAATAATCAGAACAGACATGATTATAAATGTTAAAAGCTGTTCCATTAATACATGCCAGGGTACTTTGCACAAGGTTTACATTAAAATGATAAGAAAATTCTAAATTGCATCTATGGGTGAGTACCCTTCACTGGGTCACATGTATGTTTTAATGGAACAGCCCTAAGGTTAAAATTGTATGTAAAGGATGCTGTTCATTTCTTTGCAGTAAGGAGCAGATTTTGAAGAATTTATCAATGGTCAGACCAGGACCTAGGTATGTCCACAGACTTCTGGAGTGTATCAATCTCGAGTCAGAGGTTTCATGAAATTTGTGTGGAGACACATACAGAGATTTATTCATGGTCAATCTTATTTTGTCCAGTGTTGTATTTGCTCTGAGTGCATTAATCTTGAGTTTGATATTTATTGACATAAAAAAGATCATGAAGTTTAATGCAATCCATCCTAACCAGTACTTTGCCCTGTGTTTGTATCACAAGTTCGTCAGTCTTGAGGTGAATATTTATTTAAATGGAGAGTTTATACCAAGTTTATCCTATCTGGTACTTTGTCCTTTGCTTGTATCATGAGTGCATCAGTCTGCAGTTTGATATTTATTGAAACCAGAGTGTAAAGGAGTTTATAACAAATATTTCCTACCTACTACTTTGTTCTGTGCTTGTGTCATGAGGATGATTGTTGTGGATTTCCAGCAATGCTATTAGGTCACAGGATCATGGTATTTTTGTAAATGCAGGAGTGATATCACACAACTTTTAAAGCTCAAATGGGGGACAGTTTATACATTTCTGTGGTTCCTGTAAACATTCAGCATATTGTCATTTTGTGTCCTTTTGTCAATCATCTCAGTTGATCTGTATTTTAATAGCTGTATAGCTTACCTGCAAGCACTTGTATGATTGAAATCCGGTGAGATTTATACAATTTGTACAAAGAGGGGCTGCAGCAAACAGATCCACTGATCAACCATGAAAGAAATTTGAAAATGCTTCAATGGTCAATAGCAGTTGTGTTTTGATGAAAGATGAGTGATTACTTTGGAGGAAATGGTTGACAGAAAGATTTTCTTGGGAAGAGGATTGGATAGCATGAAATTGATTGAAAAATATGCAGAAAGGAGGAATAGCATTGAGGAGAATTTGGCCAGGATCTTGGCATGTGGAAGGGGAACCAATATCTGAAAAAAAACTTTCTCCACCAGTAGGTAGATGTGGAGGACTTCTCCCTCATAAGAAAAATTTCTGCTATAATCTCAGGATTTCAAGAACTGATTTTATCTCTGAGGAGATTTTTTTTTTTTACTTTTCAAGTAATATTATTTATTTTGGGTATGTCAACATATGACATAACAAGTTGCTTTGCTCTTTATTGTACTGACTTGTATATTCTCATACCTTCATCATGCCCATACTAGGACTCTGTGTTGCACATGGGATTTAAAGGGAAGAAAACATTTTATTTGGAGGACACAAAATTTGAAAGGGACATAATATATTGCAGATTGCTCTTAATGGACAAATAGTTCCAAAGCACTATGCAATATTCTATTTGCTTTGTCAGTTCTAAAATTTTGTCATATACACTATCCTATCATCTTTTTATTGAATAGATATATTCTCGTTATAAAAATTTTACCAAGTACTCAGGTAACCCCAAAACACAAAAAAAACCCCACAACAATTACATGTTTGAATATGGAATTCATATTAAAGAGTTGCATAATGGAATTTTCTGTTTTGGATCGTGATGACATTTTGCTATATTATCACTCGATATTTACCAATATTTACTGAAGTACTTTCCATGTTTCTTCAAAATTATTTTTGTTTTGAGACTAAAAAAATTGCTTGAATGCTAAATTGTATATTTCTGTGATTTTCATGCCAGAGATTTAGACCATATTGTAATTAAACCTCAAAAATATGTTACACTTGCATCTATCTGTCCTTGAATCTCATTGTAGCTTGGCAGACCTTTAATATTTTGATTTCCTAAAAAAATTGTTTTAAAATGAAAATAAATTGCTGTTAATAAGTTTGTATTTCTTTTAACACCCTTGGTTAATACAGGGCCAGACAAACATGTACTAAAGGATATATATATATATATATATATATATATATATATATATATATATATATATATATATATATATATATATATATGATAAAATGCTCACCCAATTCGTACATAGTCATCAAAATTTGAGTAACTTAGGACAAAAAAAATACATGTAACACACAATCTTGCATTCATCTTTAATGCTTTAAAAATTACTACTGATCAAAGAGAATATTCTAATGAATGTTTTAGGTCATTGTTCATGGAATTATGAAATAAAGTATAGTGATCACCCTGTATAAGCCAGTTTACAGTCACATGATCACATGAAATGTTTACTGTAAATATGTTACATTTGAAGCAAGGTATGAAACAAACTAAGAAATAAATTCTGTTCAGGAAATTTTAAGTATCCTGAAGATGGAAGACACCTCTCATCATGGGAGGTGCACATGTATCAAAAATATCTGAAATACTCCAATAAATGTACATGCACAAATGTCTTCACACCATAATGGTAATCTTTTTAAAAAGAATATGTTGTCACTAAAATTACAGGTAACCCCAACATCACAACTACCTGTTTAAGGAGACAGTTCAAAGTGAGTGCAAATACTTTGGACTGTAAAATGAGGTGAGGTTTTGAAAAATAAAATAAATTAAAATTGTTCTAGTGATAATTAACTGCTGTATGTACTCATAGACTAGTCCAACTGCGGACTGTATAGACCCATTCCTGCCACTGCATAATTCACTGCCAAATCTGGATCTTTGAAGTTTGTTAGGAGTAATTTGGTAGAGACAAACAGGTGCATTACATTGTGGCAGATCAGGATTTATGTTTGCAGTTGACATGTCTTGTAAGGGAGTGTGTGTGTGTGTGTATCTGTGAGTGTGTGTATCAGGGGTCAAGCTAGACTTAAATTGTAGGGAGAGGTGACTTCTTTTGGTCAGAACAGGGAAAAGTGGGAGCTAAACCAGGAGAAGCAAGACCAAAGCAAGAAATGCAAAAGATATATATAAGATATAATATATATGATAATTATGCTATATATATGCTTTAACAGTTTTAAAAAATGCCTTATTTTCAAGTTTAAAAATATGTCATATGTTTATTATCAACCCATTTTGTATATGTATACAAATTATTATATTCATACCCATTCTATTCATACTTGTAGTATATGTATATTTGGATTGAGAAGATACAGGCTAACTGGTCACATGACTCAAAAGGCACAGCAGAAGCTATACATTGTAATTAATTTGAACTGAAATAAATAACAAGATTATAATTTTGTAATTTCAAGTTGGTAAAAATGCTTAATAAACTACCACTTAATTATTTTATTTTATTTTTTACAAGTTTTGTTGAAAATTGCAGTCATAAAAGATTTCTAGCTTTCTTTGAAACAACCCCTAATTTATGTTCATAGTAATAAATGCACAAGCAACTTCAGAACATACTCTTCATCCTGATTTCCTTGTTCCCAATAAAACTTTACTGTAATTATTTATAGACATTACACAGAAGCACAAAAGTAAATAAAAACTAAACTAGACCCTTTTTTCCCCCAAAACCGAAACATCTAAGAACTCATATTGCATCAAGCGAGTGCAACTATATTTAGAAAGAGGGTTTTTCTAAATATAGCTATTCATTTTCTTTCTTTGTTACGGACTGCATATTTATGGTTGAATTAATTGCCTAACTACTACTGGTATTAAAAATATAAATCGGTTAAATAGTATTTGCTTCACTGTTATATATCTCTTTTGCAATTTTGCTAAAATTAATTATGGTAGGTCAGAAAACAATCTTGACTTTGCAACATTGTTTTGAATTCCACAAGAGATTGTCACGTGTTTTTGACCTACATTATTATTTTTTTAGGCTAATATTTAAACTTTGTTTTCCTTATATTATATCTTTTCCTGAATCTATTTGCCTAATTATTTACGAATACAAACAGTTTAATGATGTGGTATATCATACATGTAGCGATGTCTGCCATTACAAGTTCATTTACGGTTTCAAACTGATTTTATCAAGAAAATACGCAAATACAGCCATTAAAATCTCCATTTATAAAAACAAGAAATACATTTGAAAACACTCTTCCTATAACATTTTTTAAAAGCAAATTACTATTTATATATTGATTCATTTCACCATGTATTACAAGTGCCAGAACTTACTGGCTGCAGTGAGGGAGCATCTCAAAAGTCATAATCTACAGCCATTTTACATCCGAAAAATCAAGGGCGAAGTCATTTTCGCTTTCCAAACAGAAGGCGAAGTTTACAGTTTTCAGGCGACTTTTTCGCCCACTTCACCTGGTACTGTGACCCCTGTTAAATATATATGTGTGTGTGTTATTTTTACCAATTTGCAATTACAAAACTGTAACATTAGTTATATCAGTTGCAGTTAATTACAATGCATAGCTTTTGCTTTGCTGATTTGAAGTTATGTGGACAAAAGATATGGTGCCATGACCAATTTGGGCATATAAAGCTCAAGAACATTGAGGCACTTAAGAGACATTGACCATCCTATTCTTCAAATTTGTGAGGGTAAGTTAAGTAAACAATTTGTTTTTTTTAATTAATCTGCATTAAATTCATTCTAATTTTCATTATAAAATGTCTCTATTTCCCCCAAAATTTGTAACTATCTTTTTTAAGTAGCACTACTTTATCCTTTTGTCACCAAGGATTGCTGAAAAGACTAGATGCAAAGCCATGTCGCCTAAAAATGTAAGATTATTTGACTGACATATTGAGTTTACTTTTGTAGTCATCAGTGACTTATCTTAATGATATCAAAGATAAATGGAAGATAGATAAAGAGGCAGGTTTTAAAATCTTTGAAAATTATAAAGACTTGAGAGACAATTTTTAAATTATATTTTTTTAAATCCTGCCAAAATGTTGTACAGAGAGCTTTTGTTGCAAGTCATGGCCCTTAAATTTATATCTGATATCCATACTTTGTATGAACAAATTCAAAGATATAGTAACTACCTTTTTCATTTGAAGAAACATTTCATATTAAGCCAGTGTCTGATTTTCCTAATTATAATTTCATATTCCAGTTGTGTATTATTAAAAATTATTAAAATCTGTCAATCATTAAATTTTTTGCATTGTATTAGTTTTTACGCTTGTCTGTGTATTGATTGTGCTTTTAGGTACATTGATCAAAGTAAAATAAAATAAAGCAATTAAAGACTGCTACTTCATTATTATTTGCTTGTCATTTGGCTGTCTGTATTATCCCATGAACAGAATGTCTGGCTATAAATTATCTTTCCATTTCAGAATGATAATTTTAGTTCTACATCTGTCTTTGTCAAACTTGGCTGATAAGTTCTTTCTTTTGTGAAAGAATTTTTTCAATTTGGGGATCTATGTTCAATGTTGAAAGAATAAAAAATAGTTTCCACACAATATTACAAGCCTTCTACCATCTTAAGTTACCAAACTTTGTCAATTGTTTGCTCTTCGGACAAGCAATACCACTTCCAGTTTTGGGATCAAAAAGAGAAACAGAAATGGAAAGGTCACTGAAAAAAATACCGGTTCTGCACAATAACTCAAATTTTCCATCATCTATTTGGATATTTTGTACTTGGGATAATGAAGAACCCGTTGATTATTGGGGTGAAAAGGTCAAGGTTACTGAAGCTGAATGAATAAAATGTTACACAATAGTGAAAAACTTGCACTTTGGGTCAAGGCTATTTAGTTTTGGGTTAAAAGGTTAAACTCACTTCTTAGGACATGAAAAGTTGCTTTTATACACAATCTGCTACTGTTGCATTGCTTTCCTCATCTAGGACTCTCAGTCCAAAGTAATTATTCCCTCCACCAACTATTGGAGGGCCAGAATTCAAAAGAACGTGATTTTGGTCTGACTACTTTTGTCATACCTAGCATATGGAGTACTATCTTCTTTCCTTGGATGATATTCAAAGTACACTTAGGATTTATCACTAACTGAAAATTGGCTTATTTCATCTACTAACAATCTTTTTGGCACATCAAATACCTTTTTTATCAAAAGAATGTTTATTTACTTAGTCCTTGCTTTCCTTCATTCTTATCTATTTGATTTGTAAATGTTTAGAGGCTTTTGCACCTTGCTATAGAAGCATTGCTTCAGTAGATTGTATCTCTGTTCCCATGGTTTTCCATGGTTTGGAGATTACCTAAAGCCCATTATGATGCTGGTGAGGGATTGATCCTTAATCCCTTCCAAAGGATGGAAAACACCAGAGGGCAAGTTTTGCCTCCCCTGTGGAGACAAGCAACACCTTGTCAAGGTTGGTGTCTCAGTGATAAGCGAGTCACACCTTCCTAGGAGTGAAGAGCAGTGATCTCAATCAGATGAATCTGATGTGTGTTCATTAGATAAACATTATTGGACCAATCTTTAACTAAACACGGTCACCAGACTTCAAGCACTAGTCACCAGGATTTGATTATAAGTCTGGGGACAGGGATCAGGTTGGTACCTCCTGTTTCTATATTAATGTTTAATTTGATTGGGAATCTGGATTTGATTGCATGAGCCTAAAGAAGGGTACAGGATTAACATGCCCTTCTAATATGGTCCTGTTTAATCCCCTTTCTGGGAAATGATGCTTCTTGATCCTCTTCCCCCTCCTCTCCCCCTGCTAACATGTTATATCCTTTGTTCTTGAGAAAGGATGGGTGTTATTGGCCATGAACCAGGCCTCTGTTTCCTCAATCCTAGTATGAACAAAAGAAGAGGGGCCTCCACTTAGATGGTCTAGTGTAACATATATAAGTAGCATAGTACCATTTTCACCAGATCAAATGGTTTTCATTCATAGGTTCAATGCTGGTAATTTTAAACCTCTAATGTAGGTTTGCTGGCCAAAATAAGACAATTTTAATTGTTACATTAATTTATTCAGAAAAAATTCATTATATAAATATACAACACAATTGACATAGACTTGTTCTTTAATATATCAAGAATCAAAAAGACAATGTAGCAAAAAAACACAGTACAAATGTCAAAATGGGATATTCAACAATTTGTTATTTGAATCATTTAGAGTGACAGACTCAAATTCAGCAAGAAATTGGCTCAAATACATTTATTACCAAGTCAATCTTCAGCCTCTGAATTTTGATAACCCTATAGACTCACTTATTAGGACTTGAACTGATAATTTGTACATGTAAAAACAAAAATATTGAGAATAAATTTCCCAAATATATTTTCACTGAGAAATGATTTGAATTATATAAGTTGTGCAATGTACGATAAACCCAATGAAAATGAAAGTATAAATTCTCCAAAATGATGAACATTAATTTAATACTTGGTTTTCTTCGAATTTCAAAGAAATGTAGGATTCATGTACTGAGCTTTGACCCCCTGCTCACCTAGATCAGCTTCTCAACAACATACTTTAGGTCATATGCAGACCAGACAGACTGATAGCAAATCTATTCAGCTCTCTGCTGACCCAGGGGCATCACAGGGAACTTTATTATTATCATCACATATTTTCTAACTAATACAAATTTTGTTATCTTTCCATCAAATAAATCAAAATTAAAATAGTTTAAGATCATCTTATCTCTTTCTCATTAACTTTGTGACAACTGGAAATACAAAAGGTAACATAACAAGGTTATAGCACTCGATCATGTCATCAAAATTGAATGCACAAAAAATAGATTTTGTGAAATCAAAATGACCAATTTTGAAGATTCATTGTATCTGGCAGATAAATAATGATAATGAAGAGTATAATTAGATACTACAGTTAGACAGCAAAACATATTCTGAATCATTTAACTTAATCCAGGACATGTATGCAAATAGATGAATTATGTCATTTAAAGATCATGATGAACACAAATCTAATATCACAGTTTATTTGCAAATTGATTTTATATAAACTTACAAAGGTCTGTCATCACATTTAGAACTGATCAGAGTTCCCCTTTGATTAGGAGAACAACTTGTAAGGTTAGTGGCATCACCCCATCCCACCCCCATGATCAGCTTAGGGATGATGAGAACCTCATATTGATGTGTCCCACTGAGAGATTCTGAGGACAGACCTGTCTCAGAATGTTGGTCATTAACATTATGGTGGAATCAAATGAGTTCTCAGAGGAAACAGCAGTGACATTATCTCCCATGCCATTGGGATCCCCTTCTCATTCCCACCTGGCATTCTGGGACCAGGTTCTTATCCAGAGATTTTATTGCTCCAGCATTCTGTGATGGGCTTAGAGTGTATACAGAAGTTTTCCTAGAGCTAAGAGTCCACCAGGCAGTAGATAAGGTCTGTCCTCTCTTCTATGTTTTGACTGCTGATTAGTTAGTTCATTCATCTATTAAGTTCGTTCTCTGGCATGGCCTCTTAACCTTCCTCCCTTGGACTCTGAGGCTTCAAAAAGGAAATGTAAGCTGACATCTGATTAAAACCTTGGTGTTTAGGTCCTGTACTATAATGATGATCATCTTGCATGCTGATCTATTTTCAGTGGCTTCCTTTTAGTCTTGATGGAGGAATCAGCTTCCAACTAGACTTCTGTGCTTGATTTAGGCTGCAGTGATGACATTGCATAATGCGCTGTCAATGTCACTAGTGCTTTCTGCATATCTTCACCTCTGCAGGTATGCCACCTTGAAGACATCAAAAGTCTTGAAAGATCACAGCAAGAACTTTTTATCAGGTCTGTAGCGATCCTTAGAAACCTCTTAGTTTCATATGCATCCAGGAAACCCTTGAAAATGAGAACTGATGCCATGAAAAAGATATGCTTTCAAATGAGACCGTGATTTTCGGTAACCGTCTATTTTATCTAGATGCGATTTTTCACCTGTACACATGGTCAGTTGCAAAAATGGTTAGCAAGACCGAATTCCATGCATCATGTTTCAAAATCAAGTATATAGAGAAAGGCTACAAGAGAGATGCTGACATTTATTTGGCTCATTGCAAATTATGTTCTAAGACATAGTGTGATTTGTGTGGGTAAAAGTGCTTTGAAATTTCACACAAAATGTGTTGCAAAATATAAATTACGTTTCATGTGGAGATAGAAAAACTTAGAATTTCACCTGTTTAAAGGTCTGCACCTCTTGTAGCAGAGATTGTCTTGCGATTCCTGCATAACAGGATTTGAGGGACCACAGTAACACAGGTTTCAGCAGCAGCTCCAGGCCCATCGAAACAGGGTAAGAAGCATACATATCCCGACGACGGACTTTCTCCAAAGTCCTTCAGAGCAGTCACATCCTCAAAAGTCTCACAAGCAATCTCAGTTTAAGGCTTCTATCTAATCGTCATTTGCTAGGTCAGGTGGCCAGAGAGGCCAAGGGAAAAAGTCTTCGCACTCCTCCTTCTGAGGTGTCGGACCTTTGGAGTTGTAACCTCTGCTGAAGCGTCTTACTCTTCCTAGACTCCCTGTATATACTCAGCTATTTTCCAGGGACGTGATCGAACATTATGGACACTGTGTGGATCCATTCCACTTTAAATGATGGATAGTGGTTTCGTTTCTGGAACATCCTACAGTGTCAAGGACACCCATCCACTTTCACTAGTCAAAACTGGTTCATTTAAGGAAAGATGTATACATCTGCAGAAGGATGCAGAGTGAACTTTCTATTCCATAATCTTTCTGGTTAAAAAGAAAAGGTGGAAAGTAATAATGACCTTTTCAGCTTTGAACTGATTTATTCTGAAAGAACATTTCAAGCTGGAGACTTCCGCCCGGCGAGACATAAGGCCCTGTGACTAGTCCTCATCAATCTTCAGGATGCATATTTTAAAATTCCCATCTTCAGGCCATGCAGAAAATACCTCCAATTTTGTCTCAACCTGTAGATAATTCAGTTTTGAGCTCTTCCATTTGGTCTCGCCTCTGCCCCAGAGCCTTTACCATTAAAGCGAGGTTAGTTGCAGTCGACTGGTTGATGCATACTATCCACAGAGATTCTTGTTTGAAATACTAGTCCTGTGTTTGGTCCATTGTGATCCATTTTTGTCTGATCACTTTTTAGGAATTCGTAGACATGCCTATTCTGATCAAGACATATTCTCTGCTTACCTTTGCATCTCTTGGGAATTCTAACATCAGCTGTGGACTTGGTTTCACTAGGAAGCATTCACTTGTGCCCTCTTCACTTCCTGCTTTTATCAAAATGGAGACCGCACAAGCCAGACCTCCCATCAGCTCTGATCTTACAGAGATCCGACTTTTACCACCATCTACATTGGTGGCTTAATCTGGACAGTTTATGACTGGATTCTCAGTTCACACCCCAAACCCACTTTTCAGTAAACGGACACAAAGGGCTTGGAATTGAGTGCTCACTGAAAGCAGGGTAGTTTAGTACTAAAGGGACTTTGGTCTTGGGTAGAAGAGATCCTTCATATAAACAATATGGAAATGCGGGCCGTGTTCCTAGCCTGACAGGGGTGTGTCATCCTTCTAAGGGGAACCTTGGAGGATTTCACTCCAAATGTGTCATATTCCTGGCGGAAAGTCTGCTTTTGAATGAAGCCTCCTTCGAGAAACTTATCCATAAGACTGTTTTTCTGCTCTCTTTAGCGTCTACAAGAAATGAGCTTCATGCCTTGTCAGTGGAAAATATTCTTTTAATGGTTTAAAGTTAATTAGGATAAAGTTTCTATTACAACCTGGGTTTTTTGACATAGAATCGGCAACCTTTGGTATCCCCATTTACCTTTGAAACCCCCCTGTTTCAGTCGTGTCTATGTTGGGGATGACCGATATAGGCTTATTTGTCATGTTGGGGCTTTATGGTTTCATATAGCTTGCTCTTAAAGGAGAAGGAGGTGTTGGATTTGTCGTTTCACCTCTTAAGGGTTTCTCTGATATATTGGAGGCCACCTTTTCCAGGAAGATTGTCGTCGTTACCAAGAGAGCTTATAAGTCCCTCACTGAGACAGACCTTTCTTTCATTAGTATTCAAACCTACGAAGCTAGGCTGTTGCTACAGTTTGGCCTATTTGAATCTCTTCTTTTTACCTTCTATCTTTGACGTACCAAAGCGAAAGCATTTTATCACTTGGATCTATAGTGACTGCAGAGCATGTGGTCCAATCTTTCACCAGCATACAATAATAAATACTGGTATCGTTAGGAAAGTTTAATTCTTTACAATGCCAAATTTCTTGAAGCTATTATCTTCCCTCCTAATTGGTAAATTCAGTAATGAATGTCGTAACGACCTCCGTCCCTGTTCAGCGTCCGTTTGAGCGCAAGATGCAGACCAATTCTTTAACCCCACTATCAAAACAGGCTTGTTCTCGATCTAAGATTTTTTTTTACTGAGATGCAAGTTACAGTAGAACAAGGACAAACATTGTTGATGCGACATGATACTTCAGATGAACAAATGCCGCACATATGGGACAATCAATTAACATCGCTCACCATTCCATCAAGTGATGTTAAAAGTCAGTAGAGATTGAACAAATCTGCTGCTGAAGTCCTTAGCGTGAGGACAAAATCTTCAGGTTATCTTTCTCTATATTATTTTGTATGTGATTGAACAATTAAAACATTGTAAAATGTGAATAATAATACTACACAGTTAAATTTACCCCAAAGTTAAGTATACCACAATATAACTTTATTTCTCTGACATAAGGTTTCATTTTATCAGAGCCGGCGTCAATTTGACTTATAATTCAGACAGAAGTTACAATTCTCTTCGACTGGTTGCAGTTTGAAATATCGTGAAATAGGGTCCAGGCAGCGTCGGTCTCCAATTATAACCCAGAACGTGAGAGACATGCAACATGATTGCGGCTGTGTTCAGTGTTGGCAGTGATTCCCTTATAAAAGTTGCTTGTACTCTAATGCTTTCTGGTCTTCATTGTTGCGGAAGATTACTGGTGACTTTAATCATCCAATAGGACTCTACATATCAGTTTTCACATAAAATGGATAAAGATAAACTTACTTGCTTCGAAAATGAATCCATTCAGGTTTGGTTTTGCAGATGTAATGCCAGTTTTCAGCACATAATATGCTATACATGGCCACCAGTGTATTTGGTGTAGGACGAAGACGGAAATACTCGGGAAGAACCAGCGACCAACGGGAGGCTGTCTCACACGCGCATGTTTCCCGGAGTTGAGACTCAAATCCAGGCGGTCAAGCAGTTCACATTTTAGGAAGATCGTCATCAGATTCTTATAAATTTTATTCACTCCAATGACTATAGAAGATGCTCAGCCTACCTAATTTATTACTTTGAGTCCGTAGCGTAGCATCATAATAAATGTTCATCTCAGTGCCAAATCCATCTTAGTAAAATTCCAGAGATATATTTGTTACTGGAAAAGAAATACCTTTCATCTTTGTATTTACAGACTTTAATATGTACCTTACAATAAATCTATATGATCAGTACTGGATTTAGGCATAAGCTAAACAAGCTACTGCTTAAAGCCTTAAAGTCTAAACTCAGTCTGAAGGGCCCCCTCAAATTTATTTTATACCAAATATGGCCTCTATAGCTTCCCATTACAATTAAAAAAGGTGTTCAATTTTGAACTCATTTTGTTTTCATTGGCACATATCTCAGTAAACTTGTGTATATATTGAACCTGTATTAATGTGCACTAATGTAGTGTAAATAGATATATCTAACATTATGTGTCAATCCCTGCACTCAAAAATACTGTTGAACAGAAATAAATGACCTGAATGTATATATAAATTTTCCATATGTAGGTGTTATATTCCTCAAGGGCATCTCATCTGTTTAGTATCTGAACACTTCTGGACAGGTTTATAGTAGTGTACCAAAACTGGATTTCACAATAAGTTTTTCCTAATGGAAATAGATCTGACTTGTTTTAAAATTATTAAAGGCTTAGACATGAATACACTCTGTGTGTGTGTGTGTGTGTGTGTGTGTGTGTTTGTTTTGAATTAAGCAGTTTTCTTATCTTCATTCTGTTTAAATCTTTATAAATACCAATATCTAGAAAGCTGAAGCATTCAATTGAGATCAAAATAGTTTTATATATGACTTGAATTCAAAGTTATCTAGCGCTAAGATGACTAGTTTTAAATTGTTTTACTCAAAATATCTAACCTAACAACAAGTGACAGTCCACATTATTTGCCTTGAAACAATTCCTCCTTCCCCACCCCATTTATATTTTTAGAAAAAAAGAAGCTAGCTCACTATGTTAAAATACAGGCATATTTTTTCGGAAATCAATGTAACAATAAGTTATTAAAATTTATAGAGCCTTTAAGAAAAGTACTTAAATCAAACTTTAGCAAATTATATTTGAAAATGATGAAATCTGAAGTACCAGAAAAGTTACTTATTAATTTAGTAATATAAGTAAATTCATTTATGTATATACATACATACATATATATATATATATATATATATATATATATATATATATATATATATATATATATATATATATATATATATATATATATATAACTTATAGCCATAGTTTGATAGTTCTTAAAAAAATTAAGAAATTAAATTTTACTAGGGTATACTGAAGTTTTGGACCTTTAGGTACCAGTACAGGAACTACTTTATTAATTCAGTAATCAATGTCATTCACTATTTTTATTTTAAAAATGTAAGCATACGAAATAAGAAAACTGGTTATAAAGATAATATTAAAAGTCCAGAGTTCTCATTAGTTACACTGAATTTATGGACCTCTACAATGTCTGTATTTACATAAGTATTCATTCCTAGAAGTGTTTCAGATGATATTTGCAAATTGTTGTTACAATATTCGTTGTTGCCTTTTCACCTGAGCATAATGAGCTTATTAATTAAGCTACCATTATTTTGCGTACCGCTCATTATTTTTAAGTAGATTTGAAAACAAATAATTTATTTAACTAAAACTGGTGCATTTTGATAAGTCAAATGTCATCAATTTATTTCATAAGTTAAATGTCAGTAAGGTATTTGATAAGTTAATGTCAGTAAGGCATTTAATAAGTTAAGTCAGTAAGGTATTTCTAAGTTAAATGTCATCAAGGTGTTTCATAAGTTCAATGTCAGTAATGTATTTCATAAGTTAATGTCATCAAGGTGTTGTATTAATTCAATGTCAGTAAGTTATTTAATAAGTTAATGTCATCAAGGTATTTCATTAGTTCCATGTCAGTAAGGTATTTCATAAGCTAAATGTCAGGTATTTCATAAGTTAAATGTCATCAAGGTGTTTCATTAGTTCAATGTCAGTAAGTTATTTGTTAAGTTAAATGTCAGGTTTTTCATAAGTTAAATGTCATCTAGGTGTTGCATTAGTTCAATGTCAGTAAGGTGTTTCATAATTTAAATGTCAGTAAGGATTTTGATTAGTTAAATGTCAGTAAGGTGTTTCATTAATTTAATGTCAGTAAGGTATTTCATAAGTTAAATGTCATCAAGGTGTTTCATTAGTTCACTGTCAGTAAGGAATTTCATAAGTTAAATTCATCAAGGATTTTCATTAGTTCAATGTCAGTAAGGTATTTCATAAGTTAAATGTGAGGTATTTCATAAGTTAAATGTCATCAAGGTGTTTCATTAGTTAAATGTCAGTAAGTTTTTTAATAAGTTAATGTCATCAAGGTGTTTCATTAGTTCAACGTCAGTAAGGTATTTTATAAGCTAAATGTCAGGAATTTCATAAGTTAAATGTCATCAAGGTGTTTCATTAGTTCAATATCAGTAAGTTATTTGTTAATTTAAATGTCAATTTTTTCATAAGTTAAATGTCATCAAGATGTTGCATTAGTTCAATGTCAGTAAGGTGTTTCATAAGTTAAATGTCAGTAAGGTATTTGATTAGTTAAATGTCAGTAAGGTGTTTCATTAGTTCACTGTCAGTAAGGTATTTCATAAGTTAAATGTCATCAAGGATTTTCATTAGTTCAATGTCAGTAAGGTATTTCAAAAGTTAAATGTCATCAAGGTATTTCATTAGTTCAATGTCAGTAAGGTATTTCAAAAGTTAAATGTCATCAAGGTATTTCATTAGTTCAATGTCAGTAAGGTATTTCATAAGTTAAATGTGAGATATTTCATAAGTTAAATGTCATCAAGGTGTTTCATTAGTTCAATGTCAGTAAGTTATTTCATAAGTGAGATGTCAGTAAGGTATTTCATAAGTCAATGTCATCAATGTATTTCATAAGTTCAATGTCAGTAAGGTGTTTCATAAGTTAAATGTCAGGTATTTCATAAGTTAAATGTCAGATATTTCATAAGTTAATGTCATCAATGTATTTCATTAGTTCAATGTCATCAAGGTGTTTCATAAGTTAATGTCATCAAGTTGTTTCATTAGTACAATGTCATTAAGGTGTTTCATAAGTTAATGTCAATAAGGTGTTTCATTTGTTGAATGTCAGTAAGGTATTTCATAAGTAAAATGTCAGTATGGTGTTTCGTAAGTTAAAGGTCATCAAGGTGTTTCATTAGTTCAATGTCAGTAAGGTATTCATAAGTTAAATGTCATCAAGTTGTTTCATTAGTTTAAGTCAGTAAGGAATTTGATAAGTTAAATGTCATCAAGGTTTTGCATTAGTTCAATGTCAGTATGATATTTAATAAGTTAAATGTCAGGTATTTCATAAGTTAAATGTCATCAAGGTGTTTCATTAGTAAAATGTCAGTAAGTTATTTAATAATTTAATGTTATCAAGGTGTTTCATTAGTTCAATGTCAGTAAGGTATTTCATAAGCTAAATGTCAGGTATTTCATAAGTTAAATGTCATCAAGGTGTTTCATTAGTATAATATCATTAAGGTGTTTCATACGTTAATGTCATCAAGGTGTTTCATTAGTACAATGTCAGTAAGGTATTTCATAAGTTAATGTCAGTAAGGTGTTTCATTAGTTAAATGTCAGTAAGGTATTTGATTAGTTAAATGTCAGTAAGGTGTTTCATTAGTTTAATGTCAGTAAGGTATTTCATAAGTTAAATGTCATCAAAGTATTTCATTAGTTCACTGTCAGTAAGGTGTTTCATAAGTTAAATGTCATCAAGGTATTTCATTAGTTCAATGTCAGTAAGGTATTTCATAAGTTAAATGTCAGGTTTTTCATAAGTTAAATGTCAGTAAGGTATTTGATTAGTTAAATGTCAGTAAGGTGTTTCATTAGTTCAATGTCAGTAAGGTATTTCATAAGCTAAATGTCAGGTATTTCATAAGTTAAATGTCATCAAGGTCTTTCATTAGTTCAATGTCAGTAAGTTATTAGTTAAGTTAAATGTCAGGTTTTTCATAAGTTAAATGTCATCAAGATGTTGCTTTAGTTCAATGTCACTAAGGTGTTTCATAAGTTAAATGTCAGTAAGGTATTTGATTAGTTAAATGTCAGTAAGGTGTTTCATTAGTTTAATGTCAGTAAGGTATTTTATAAGTTAAATGTCAGGTTTTTCATAAGTTAAATGTCATCAAGATGTTGCATTAGTTCAATGTCAGTAAGGTGTTTCATAAGTTAAATGTCATCAAGGTATTTCATTAGTTCAATGTCAGTAAGGTATTTCATAAGTTAAATGTCATCAAGGTATTTCATTAGTTCACTGTCAGTAAGGTATTTAATAAGTTAAATGTCAGTAAGGTGTTTCATTAGTTCAATGTCAGTAAGGTATTTCATAAGTTAAATGTCAGTAAGGTGTTTCATTAGTTCAATGTCAGTAAGGTATTTCAAAAGTTAAATGTCAGTAAGGTGTTTCATTAGTTCAATGTCAGTAAGGTATTTCATAAGTTAAATGTGAGGTATTTCATAAGTTAAATGTCATCAAGGTGTTTCATTAGTTCAATGTCAGTAAGTTTTTTCATAAGTGAAATGTCAGTAAGTATTTCATAAGTTAATGTCATCAATGTATTTCTTTAGTTCAATGTCAGTAAGGTATTTCATAAGTCAATGTCATGAAGGTATTTCTTTAGTTCAAGGTCAGTATGGTATTTCGTAAGTTAATGTCATCAAGGTGTTACATTAGTTCAATGTCAGTAAGGTGTTTCATAAGTTAAATATCAGGTATTTCATAAGCTAAATGTCAGGTATTTCATAAGTTAATGTCATCAATGTATTTCATTAGTTCAATGTCAGTAAGGTGTTTCATAAGTTAATGTCATCAAGGTATTTCATTAATTCAATGTCAGTAAGGTATTTCATAAGTTAATGTCATCAAGGTGTTTCATAAGTTCAATGTCAGTAAGGTGTTTCGTAAGTTAAATGTCAGGTATTTCATAAGTTAAATGTCAGGTATTTCATAAGTTAATGTCATCAAGGTATTTCATTAGTTCAATGTCAGTAAGGTATTTCATAAGTTAATGTCATCAAAGTGTTTCCTTAGTTCAATGTCAGTAAGGTGTTTCATAAGTTAAATGTCAGGTATTTCATAAGTTAATGTCATCAAGGTGTTTCATTAGTTCAGTGTCAGTAAGGTGTTTCATAAGTTAAATGTCAGGTATTTCATAAGTTAACTGTCAGGTATTTCATAAGTTAAATGTCATCAAGTTGTTTCATTAGTACAATGTCAGTAAGGTATTTCATAAGTTAATGTCATCAAGTTGTTTCATTAGTACAATGTCAGTAAGGTGTTTCATAAGTTAATGTCATCAAGGTGTTTCATTAGTACAATGTCAGTAAGGTATTTCATAAGTTAATGTCATCAAGTTGTTTCATTAGTACAATGTCAGTAAGGTGTTTCATAAGTTAATGTCATCAAGGTGTTTCATTAGTACAATGTCAGTAAGGTATTTCATAAGTTAATGTCAGTAAGGTGTTTCATAAGTTAAATGTTAGTAACGAATTGCGTATCGTGATGTTATCATCCTTACTGCCCGGATTCACACTTACTCCCAAAATTTCATATCCCACTGTGCTCTGAATCTTTAATGAATTTCCGTTGCCAGATTTGTCATGTCAGTATCAAACATAACTAATGGTTTCTGTGAAAAACGATGTTTTGTTCATAACACGTTAAATCAAAATTCCAGATATTCTGCTTATTTTGGACAACCTTGACTTTTATTCTGGTTCTTCCTTAACAACTTCACTGTTATTCTGGTCCTTCCATAACAACTTCACTGTTATTCTGGTTCTTCCATACAACATTCTCTGGTTATTTCATATTACATTCACGGTTATTCTATTATTTTCGTATAACCATCACTTTTATTCTGGTTATTTCCTATGATTTGCACTGTTATTCAGGTTATTTCATACTACCTTGTACTACCTTCACTGTTATTCTGGTTGTACCGTACTACCGTCACTGTCATTCTGATTGTTCCGTACTACTTTCACTGTTATTCTTTTTGTTCATTACTACATTCGCTGTTATTCTGGTTATTTCGTACTAGATTCACTGCTATTCTGGTTATTTCGTACTACCTTCACTGTCATTCTCGTTATTCCGTACTACCTTCGATGTTATTCTGGTTGTTTCGTACTACCTTCACTGTCATTCTGGTTATTCTTACCGTCGATGTTATTTTGGTTATTCCATTCTGCATTCACTGTTTTTCTGGTTATTTCTTATTACCTTCACTGTTATTCTAGTTATTTCGTATTACTTTCACTGTTATTCTAGTTATTTCGTATTACCATCACTGTTATTCTAGTTATTTCGTATTACCTTCACTGTTATTCTAGTTATTTCGTATTACCTTCACTGTTATTCTGGATAAGCCTGACTTTTATTCTGAACAGTCTTTATTGCTATTCTGTATAGCGTTTTTTGAAATGTATTATAGGACGTATTAACTTAAGCTTGACATGGCAATATATAATTTTGTCTCGTATATTCGATAACCCTCTGAAGTTCACGTCAATTAAGCTTAGCTAAGATTAAGAATTTTATGCCATCCTTTGCCCGGATGATTATGCTTTTTAAGAAATTATTTAGAAAGCAGATTTAATTGTCTAAATATACACCAGTTAAAGGTTTGAAAGATAACCGAGTTCAAGTCTATCACATATTTCCCACCGTTTATATTTAATATGAACATCTTTTGGTCTATTGCTAACTGGACAAGCATGTCTTTTATTACCTAAGTGTTGATATTTCGGCCCTTTTCATGCATGTTTTTGTTTGCATTACAGTTATTGAAAATATGAAGTGCTTATGTCATTTATTCCTTGTGAGAAATTTAAGTGAACATTACTTAATAACTTGATGCTAAAATATATCATTTTATAGATCCTGTGTAAGTTAATATAATAACTAGAAACAACTCAAAAAACCTATGAGGAGCGTTTACCTGTGATTCATTTTATCATCTGTAAATACTTATAGTCCTTGCTAAACTGATACATAAAGCTAATTGATTACATGTCAGTAGTTACAGTCCATTCTGAACTGATACATAACGTTTGCTAAACTGCTTTGCTAAACTGGTACCATAGGCTCACGTTATGATATGTAACTAGATATAAGCGATGCTAAAGTGGTACCTAAGACTCATTTTATAACTTTTATGTAGCCGTGCAAAAATGATACTAAATGGGTATGTTAAAATTTCGGTACGTTTTAAGATCTGAGAAGAAATATTAAGTTTCCAAGTCTAGTAGAGATAATGCATAGTTTAATAATGAATTAATAAAGGTTGAGTTTATTATTTAATTTGATACTTTTTTATATCGTATCTGTGATTTATCATGCGAGTATGAATAGAAAACAGCCATATTTCATAAGTTAAATGTCAGTAAGGTGTTTGATAAGTTAATGTCACTAAGGTATTTAATAAGTTAACATCTTTTGTGCTTATGGCATGTTCCACGTTACCCGCGTCCCCAAGATTCTAGCAGTTAAATGGCGTTTACAGAACCCCTTTTTGAAACGTTCACAATAGTTCTAGAATATTATTATAATCCATTGAGTGTTTCCAATTTCCACCAGTCCAAATAAACCATTTGCCACTCAAATGATAAGTTCAACACAAAACACGTCTTCAGACTTGATGTTACAACAATAACACAAGAAATAAGAATATCACTAAAATAAGAATGAAATCTGATTGCTCATTTCTCTCCTTATATAAATCTTCAAGTCTTTTATGACTATGTCGCAATATACCCCAAGTGACAGTTTTTACTACTCAATCTATTTCAAAATACATATTCATGTGACCTAACATATCCAATTAAATTAAATTATTTTAAGATACCACATGTTTAGTTGGAAAAAGGCCTAATCTTGTCAACATATTTATTAATGATCTTCTTATTAGTAACTAAAAATATATGTGAAAACATAAGTTTATAGATCCTAGTTAATTTTATATTCGCTTTATCTTAAAATATACCCTATGAACGTATACCAAATCCAGCTATAAATAATCACTATAGTTTATAGTCATGAATAAAAGTTACAAACGTTAGATACAATCATATACCAGGAGTTACAAAAATATAGATATACATCACAGTGTGTTTATTTATGAACACAATGTACATGAAAATATTAACCATTCTAGATAGCAATGTCTTCAAAAAGTATGGAAACGTTATTGAGAGTTTGAAAAGGTAAAAATATAATTGCCATTCTAATTTCTTTGTATATCACCCGTTTTATTTGATTGATATTGATGTGGGTTTTTCCTATGTAACAAGACTTGACTTTACAGTAAGTATCAGCCACGCATCCACTCTAGGACAAGCGGCATTTAGTGGTTCATATGACGCGTAAGACAGGTATAGAAATAAGCTGCAGTCTGGTCAAGTGATTATACTGCACACTACTTTTAGTGCTATTCAAAGAATCATTCAGAGAACCATTCAAGCAATCAGTTTTATTATGTATATCCACCCATTAACTATCTATATATTCTCAAACCTATGTGTTAACCATGTATGTATGTATGTATGTATGTATGTATGTATGTATGTATGTATGTATGTATGCATGCATGCATGCATGCATGCATGCATGTATGTATGTATGTATGTATGTATGTATGTATGTATGTATGTATGTATGTATGTATTGTTACGTATATGTGATTAAATTGCTTGAGTGTAAGGTTTAAAATTCTTTTCATTTCATTTTTGTTTCATTGTATTTAATTGCAATGAATATTTTTCTCGGATTCGGGATTCTACTTTTAGTAGTGAGATATATTTTTATCACAAAGTTTGTTTACTTGAAAAGAAGTGTTACGAGCGAATTATCATTTAGTCAGTCTTACTCTGGTAATAGTGTCAACATGAAGTTAAAATGATTGGTCAGTATCACGGGCATACTTTCCTTGCCTGATCACTGTTTGTAAACAACTTTTTTATGATTGGTTTTTAAGTGGAGTGACATTGGTCAACGTGTGAAAATTAGCATAGTAAGAGACCACATGACCAATCTCGCGAGACTTTCAGAGGATCACATTTTGGACGGATAAGTGGTGTCACCAAAAGTATTTACTCTGAAGTCTTTATTTCCTTTTTTTTCATTCAGTAATTTCTTTTATAATGTTGTAGATAGTTGACTGCTTTTATGTCAAAATGTTCTGTCGAATGGAATTCTTAAATCCATCTAGACGTTTTTATTGAACCCTATAACGCATTACATCCGCCATTTTATAAGTTATATAAATCGACCAAGTTTAACGCTGATAATTAGGAGAGATCGCATTAACTTCGTGATTTAAAAGAGAGCATGTAATAGTTTGCCATTACCATGGTCTCGTCTGTCTCTCTCCTTTTTTGACTGCAACTATTTGTGATCATTTTATTGATCAGTTTACATCGACTCTGCAATAATTTACATTTTATAATTTACACGTACTTGTGCTACGTTTCAAGAGATTTTCTGAATTATTTACTCTTGATCGGCGTAAACATGTAACGTCCAAACTGACGTGGCTTTTTTAAATGACCTGTCCCTCATGTCCCTCCGTCACAAGACTTTACACGACATGAACATTGCTCTTGACGTTGGAAACGTTGGAAATTTCACTCGAAATGTCAAACTGGAGTCTTTGGATTAGATTTACATCCAGGTGATGGGTACTGTTACCCGCGGCATAGGTCGGGTTCCTGTTTGGAACGAGTTATACTTTCTTAATTTCTTTGATTATTTTGGTGTTATTATATATAAATTTATCCAAACAAGAAATGTGGTACAAACTTTTTTCCTTTGGGTTAAATGGTGTGGGCGGGTTCCTTTTAAAAGTGTATTCATGAGTTTTGAATTGTTTTCAAGTCTTGTTTGACCAGTGAAAATCATTGTATTTGGACCACTTTCGAACTAATATAGGTGGCATGTGGGTGACAAAGCTGATATTTTTCACTTGTTACCAGTATCCTAAATCACTGTTTAATTCCCTATCGCACTCGTTTCCTAACTATGGAATAAATCACAATTCTTTCATTTTCACCCATTCATATCCGCTGACAACATAAGTAGGGGACTTCCAAGGAAATGCTCTGTTGTTTTATTGTTTGAATCAAGCAAATAATTGATGCGTTAGGATGACTGAAATCTGGCATAGTTTGAATACCCATAGCATTATTAACAATATATCGATATGCATAGCTTATCGTTGTTTATTTGGTTTTATTCTTTTTGTACCAACCAATACATTTTGAACAGAACCGCAGACTTTAACCATTACTAAAACTTGCATTGATAACATTTTGATGTTTTGTTTTGCTCAGCGTATTTCAGAGATATTCGGTGGATAAATAAGTAGCATGTATGGAAAAGTTTTAGGATCTAACATAAATTAAATTTGAAATTTGTAAAATGTGTAAACAAAATTGCAAAACGAATGGTGCTGCATGTGATATACTGACAATGACGATAGTCAAAGAGTCAATGAAAATTTATCTCCAAATTAAACATTACTTAAATTCTTCATTCAATGAACAAAAAATATTGTCAGATCTAGATGGAAACGTTAGAAAATTTATGGAATCGTAATTTTTATTTTAAAAGAAGAAAGAATATAATTGTTTCTTCTGATGGAGCGGTTTTCTATGTACAACAAGAATGATGATTTTACAGTAAGTATTAATCACGCATACAAGCGGCATTTAGGGGTTCTTGTCAAGCGATTAAATAGACTATACTTTTAGTTGTTCAGGTTCAATTGCTGTATGTATGTACGTACGTATGTATGTGTGTGTGCGTACGTACGCACGCGCGTGTGAGTATGTGTATGTATGTATGTATGTGCGTACGTACGTACGCACGCACACACGTACGTATGTGTGTATGTATGTATGTATGTATATGCATATATGTATAATATACTACATTCTAGAGACACACCTTATAAAGCCTTTATATATAAAATACACGAAAATATCCTTTTCCTTCGAGCATAAAAACTTCATACATTTGTATAGTTTCTGCGTTTTAGAATATCATACAGATAATTCAATATATAATACATTCATGATAACCAAGGAGTATAAAATTCAATGATCAGTTTGAAGAAATATATTTTACTAAATTTAAAATAAAATGCTAATTTGAAATAGATTACTAACATTATTCCGTATTTCTTAAAGAATATTTTATTTCCAAATTAATTCTAAACATGAAGTTGGTAGCGATTTCAACTTTTTTTAATAATAATTCTTACAAATACAAATGAATATAAATTCTTTAAAACAATTGAACACTCCATTTAATTATAATATAAGATAGAAGAAAGAACTCACAAGAATGTTGCAAAGGTATGAAATTTGCCGTAAAAAGTCTTTAACATTAAAAAGTCTCTATTCTTTAAATAAATTTACAAACACAAACGATTCATACCTGTAAGGAAAGACGGACGGAGTCTTCTGATTCTTTTGACGGAACAAACTGATTCCACGCAACCTCGCTCTCTCTTTATACAATTATGAACGTTTGTCATGGCCAAACATGGAACAGTACTAGGCTTGTGTGTGTCCGTCTCGAATCAGAAGGATGCTCCCGTCTATTTTTATTGATACTGTGCTACTTACGTCACCAGACAAATAATTTGCCTCATCAGCTTTTATTCATTTCAGAAAAATGGCTGAATCCTACTAAATCTTACTAAATCAAAAAAAAAATTAATTAAAAATCTGGCCACAAAATATTAACATATTTTACGAGTGCAAATATTTGCTGATTTGCTATATAAGAAAAATAGGGAAAATCTTTGCCGTCCAGAGGTTGCTTACACCTACTATTCAACTAAGAACTTGTTGTATCAACAATAATAAAAATGAATATAATAAATACATTAAATGAGAGAACAGGGTAACTTTCAGTACACATTACCTTCTTAAACATCAATCCAATATAATAATTTAAGCATAACCCCAAGGCATATAGAACGTTGTGTGAATGGCGTAAATAATTACTCCGAAGTACGCATTATTATTTCCTTCCTAATATAGCAGACGACTGCCTTTAAGTCAAAGTTTTCTGCCTAATGGAGTTCTTAAATCTATCTCGACGTTTTTATTGATCCTAACCCGCATTACGTATGGCGTTTTATAAGTTATGTTCATCGACGAGTTTAACGCTGATTATTAGGTGGTCACAACTTGATTCAAAAGAGTAGCTGTACTAGATTTTCATCTCTCTCTCTCTCTCTCTCTCTCTCTCTCTCTCTCTCTCTCTCTCTCTCTCTCTCTCTCTCTCTCTCTCTCTCTCTCTCTCTCTCTCTCTCTCTCTCTCTCTCTCTCTCTCTCTCTCTCTCTCTCTCTCGTGACTGTAAATATTTGTGATGGTTTTCTGCATCAGTTTCATTTTTATTGGAAAAGACCATCGCAAGTAATGGCCGAAAACATATTTCTTTCACAATCCTTTTGCTTCTCGTCACTGCCGGAATTTGCTTGTTATATTGTGCTCGTACTTGTGGCCGGTTTAAAAGAGGCTTTCTGAATTATTGACAGGTGCAAACACGTTGCGTTATAATTTATGTGGCATTTTGAGATCACATCTTCCCCACCCTCTCATAAAACTTGACATGGTCACAGATGTTACTCCTGACCTTGGAAATCTCACTCGAAATGTCATATTGCTATATTTGGATGAGATTGGTCAGAATATTTTTGAGTCGAGTAGAACTTTATGCTAAAAGGCTATTAGGCATGTTTCATCAAGGTAACATGAAAAACACTAAATCATAGGAGTGCCACCGTTAATGGATGTTTTTTTTAAGTACATACAATATAGTAATTATTCACAGTTGCTGGGAAAATATAAGTTCCTGTTAAAGATTTAAATAAACATTAAATAGCAATGTTGTAGAAATAAGCGTAGCTAGCTATTGAAAGCTTGCAGTTATGTTCATTTATCAGATTCAATTTTTAATGAGAAAGTCACTAACATTAACCATGTGTAGATAAGTCGACCAGAAAGGAGGTTCGGATGGTGATTGTGCGTGTTATTACGTATGCCGTTAATATTATGCGTACAGTCTATAATACATTAGCTTTCACTATTGAATTACACTGACCCAGTTGACTTTAGCTGTCTGTTATGTTAAGTGATGTAATGAAGTTTAATCTGAGTTTGAAGTGATTCAAGTGAGACTTGATATACGCCCAAAGTCATATCACTCAGTCAACCACAAGGCAATAATCTGAATTCGAAAAAAGACAGACAATGACAAGGAATAACAC
This sequence comes from Potamilus streckersoni, assembly GCA_016746295.1. NCBI lineage: Eukaryota > Metazoa > Mollusca > Bivalvia > Unionida > Unionidae > Potamilus > Potamilus streckersoni. The sequence continues at coordinate 2,457,975 of JAEAOA010000845.1, read as the reverse complement.
CAATTAAAATTTAATAGCTGTACGTTGGCATGGGTCGAACCGTTAAAGGCATACATACCGTTAGAGGGTCGTTCACATATGACGTCACGCAGTGACTGGGGGAGAGGGGTGTCAAAATATTGTGACGAGGGGGAGGGAGTGTTGAAGAAATATGACGTCACAATAAATGAATGTGGAACGCATCTTTCCAAAATAATATCAGAGCAAAAAAGATTTTGTGATCTGCATCCGAAGTCCATTTTTATCCGCAATAAATAACAACTCTCGTGGACGACTTATATTTGTATTGTTATCTCAGATTAAATCTATGGCAATTGTTATAACCTTTAGCTGGTTTGTTATTGTTTTTAATTATATTATTGTTTTGTAATATAATGTAATCACACCTTAAAAACAAAACGTACACTAAATAAATCACAAGCCTACTAGGGATTAAACTTAGATTAAGTAAAGCACCAGGCTAATAAGTTATCACCCTCCTGACAATCGTCCAACGAAATCAAAGACACACGAGTTTAGCAAGTTAAAAGACGGTATTCGATCCGTAGTGAATGTTTAATCTTTTATTATTTTCATGTGGAAAAAAAACCAACAAACTAATTAGTTAAGTAGCGCCCTGCTTCGCTAGCCAAGGTTCGGATAACCCTATCTACACTTGGCATATCGAGCAGATATTTCTGTGCTTTGGGTCTTTGAATTTCATTGGATACGGTGGCAAGTCACGCCACCGCATCCAATCAAAGTCTGAACAATGTTCCTACGTGATCGAGACAAGGGGAGTAAACAACTTGAATGGACTGATAAATAAAAAAATTTCCAGTGCCGGTCTGAGTTTGCGCAAATACTTTTCAGTCAGATACACCTGCAATGGCTTTGCTTATGTACACAGTCATATTTTCGATGTTAAACGTACAAAGTATCTATTTTAGGTCAATTGCCACCACCATTTTTGGCTGATATACAATGCACCATGCTATTGGTTAGTTGGCATTGCATGCTAATGGATCCAATACGTGAAATCCAATAGATGTCGCTAGGACAAAGCAACAATATAGTTATTCGATCCGCCAAGGTGTAGATAGGGTTATCGAAACCTTGGATAGAGAAGATAAGCAACGCCAAGGTTGAGCCCTGTGTCGCGCTGGGACGCCATGAATTAAAGGGAATAAATATATCAAGTTTTAGCTTTTTTTCTTTTCTTTATTGAAAACGTTTTATTGACACCACTGAAGTGCTAAATTATAAACGGTCCTACCAGTACAAAGAGTCTTTGATGCTTGATGACAGTAAAAAAAAGCAGTCTAAAAAGACGGGATGAGGGGAGAGGAGAACTTTGAGGATTGAGCGTGCATGTAGCACTAGTAACATTTATTCAGTTGAAACCATATAACGTAATGTATCCAGTGTTACATTAGTTTGATTTTGCATTACCTTTCGGCAGCCTATAGCAATGGATAAAAAAAATTATATCAGTCTTTATTTAACGCTTTTGTGCTAGCATATCCTATAAAAACCAAAACGATGTGCTAAGATGAACTTATTTAAAGTGTAATAGTATCAATAATAACACATATTTGCCTAAAACAGTTAAACATATGTTGTAAGAGTTCAAGGCAATCTCCGTTATGAAGAAAGGATCACTTCATAATGTTTGGACAAAACAAGCACCATCAGTTTTAAAAAAGTTTCTAGTCAGGATAATTTCGAGTCCAATAAACAACCGACTGATGTATTGAATATGATTACTTCTGACACATTGCCTTCTACAAAAGATTTTGCTACTCCGATAAATGCTACTGTTTATTTACATTTGAAGTCTAAAGTTGATGTCATAAATTCTGACCTAGTTGGTTTATATAATTGGCAAAAACAATGACTACTTTTAAATGAACAGAACTTAGAGTTAAAAGATAAACAAAAAAACTGAATTGGAAAAGAAACTTAAGAGGAAGATTAATGATTAAAGAAGATCGCAAAAAAAACAAGGGATTTGAAAAACATCCAAACTTAATGCTTACGGAAGAAAATCCTGAACTGCGCACAAAACTGATTATCATGGCCAGATGTGGTCAACCAAAAATCAAAGAGGAACACCCATTGCTTCTGCCAACTATACTGGATATTGCAATGCATGGTTCAGCTTCTCATAAAAAAAAAAACAGTTTAAAGTCTACAGAAGTATCAAAACCTTAGATCAATTATCAGATAATTAAAAAGATGGCTTCAATACAAGTCCAAGTGGACTATACATTCATCTACTTCCTAAGCATAGTTTGTCTAAGAAGGTAAGCGTCACGTAACCACTGTCACAGTAAAGTTAATTTGGGCACAAAATGATTATCACACCAAAAATATTGATGGCCAATTTCCAACAGCTACAATAAGACATTTGGAAGAACTGTCTTCCATTCTTGGACCGGATAAGGTTCGTTTTATCAGCCAGGATGATAAATGTCGCGTCCTAATTTGTCTGGTCGCTACCAATAAGCAGAGTCCTCTGCTAATCTACGGTGAGTATAAAGTTAGTCTTCCTGACCGTGTAGTTGCTGCCCGGCACAAGCTTAGATCCTCGACGTATGCCGGCATTGAGATCCACATCAATGGCCTTGGAAACAGAGGCCATCCGATCTAGAAAACACTCTGCACCAACAGCCATGGATTTGACTTTGAAAAGTTGTTGTGTATGGCAGAGTTTGATGCCATAACCAGGTCTGGTATTAATAAATTGGTGAAGCCGATTTTCGTGTTTAATGTTGATGGTGGGTTGGATGAAATCCCACGGTATCAAAAAGTCACTAAGGTTGCCATCCACCATTTCTTTGAAATACGATATTGACTCCGTCTTCCTTGCAACAAATGCTCCGGGAAGTTCTTGTAACAGAGTTAAGAGAAAGATGGCGCCAATGAGCAAGAAATTGAGTGGATTAATATTACCTCTTAACAACTATGGCAGCCATTTAGACGAACGATATAAGACAATTGACATTGAGCAAGAGAAGAAAAACTTTGAATATGCCGGAAAAATATTGGCCGACATATGGTCACAGTTGACTATAGACAATTACTCAACCATTGCTGAGTATATGGATCCATTAAATTCAGAACTCATGGAACATGATATATTGTGTAGAGATCGAAAATGGCGTGACATCCATGTCCGCTCAAGCCAATAATTGCTTCAGATTGCAAAGTGTGATAACAACATGTGTTGTTCGACCACACGAAGGTCATACTTCAGCGTGATAAAAGACAGTTTTTTCTCTTCTTTTACTCCTTGGTCAAACTTGTGAAGGGCTTAAAGTTCCAGAACGAGGAACAAATGGAGCCTTGCACATAGTTCTATCCATATTTACAACTCAAAGTCCTCGGTCAGTAAACACAATTTGAACAGTTTCCTATGATCTTCATTGCCCTTCACTTCGATCTATGCTGAATGAGGGAATTTGCAAGATAGGCCACGTGTACTTCAGCGCTCTGGTCATGCTGCGCAGTAAGTCAGTCCTTCATAAATAAATTGCAGTTCTATGGAAGTGCATCAGACCAATTAGAGTCGAAGACAGAAGGCAACGCGAAATGATGGTCATACTAGCAAATGCTTAGAATGGAGAAAGTGTGGATTGGATTGACGAGGAGGATCTTGATTTGAATCCATATCACTTCCAAAAAATGATGTTAATCATCAAACAAATGGATTTCTTGTTCGTTCAATGAAGGAGCATCTATTTTTGCCTTGGGATAATGATAACTATGAAGAGATGTAATTCAATTACAAATACTTCACATTTTAAACCCCTACAATTTTTGTGGATTTGATGAAACTTTAATGTTAGTAAGAATTGAAGTGATTGATGTGTTTAAATTACATTTCATTTTGTTTTTTGTTTAAAATTAATTAAAGTTTAAAAAATAGTTTTATAAACGTTTAACCAGCCAAACAGTCCTTACAAAAGCCTGATTCATTAAAAAGTATTTTACATAAAAGATTGTTGTTCTGTCAACAAAGTTAACTGATTTACAATACATTTCCTTTACAGTATTACAAGAAATTATGGAAAAAAGGGGTGTAAGAGATTTGTGACGCCACATAGACAGGGTCGGCGTTTTTGTGACAAAGTGTGACGATGAGGGGAAGTGGGTAAACATGGCAAAAATTGCGTGACGTCATATATGGACGACTCCTTATGACATCAACATTAATTGGTGTTATTCTATATAAATTTCCTTAATATTATCGTGCATCTGAATCCATAATAGTCAGGAATGAGCCATTTTCTTTCTGTTTGGTATATATCTTGCAATTTATAATAATTATATTTTCTTTTATATATATATATATATATATATATATATATATATATATATATATATATATATATATATATATATATATATATATATATATATATATAGTTTAATACAAACAATACTATCATACAGATTAGAGAAATTAAATTCGTACTCAACGGAGTTTCGAATTCATTTTGCTTATCGTGTGAGTTCTTCGTGCACTTGAGTCCTGACCTTTGACCTGATATGTTGAATGAGCACATGGCGGATTTGGGTATAACACTTAATAAAGACATCTAGGTGATGGGTGCTGTTACTTGCGGCATAGGTCAGGTTCCTGTTTGCAACAAGTTATGATTTTCTAATTTGTTTGATTACTTTTGTGTCATTCTGTACGAATTTATTTCACTCTGTATAAATTCATTCAAATAAGCGTTTTCCTTTGGAGCACATGAGGTTGTCATGATGAGACGAATAATGTCTTACGAGCGTTGGTTTTGGAGATGACATTCTGTGTTGTTGATTGGATACGTAGTTTGGAAAGTCATAACATGAAATACAACAAGACAAACAGCAAGAAAACATGAGAAAATAAAAACGAGAAGGATATGCCTAGCAAATTATACAATAGCCTGAAGCGCATCATGGCTGACAACATTAATTTGACAACAATTTGTGTAGTTATATTTGTATGCTATGTAAACTGCAAAATATTGTCCTGAGGTTCATATTTGCTTTCATTAGAAGGAATTACATGCTTACATTGATTTTTAACAAATTCTTTGTATAGATGCATTGCTATGTTTTGCATTAGAAGAAAGTTTATCTATGTACTCAGACAGTTTTTTTTTTTAGTTTAACATGTACTCGCGAAAGTACATTCTTATTTTCATTTCATTTCATGTTTTTTTTTGGTCAGATACGTGTAGTGATTTTTGATAATTTGTTTAGATTTGGGGAGAATTGTTAGTGCCACCCTTTAAATCTTTAGTAGAAGTCATGATGTGAATCTGCCATATAATGTCTACAGAACTAATAATCCAATTTCGCATGCTCTTAAAGTGACGTTAGGTCTCGTCATTTTGTAATCCCCTGCACTCGCACAATCCAATAACACAGTTTATGTAGCCGGTTACCATATTATCGCCGAAATCCATTGTTTGTGTCAGTATTTAGTTTATCGTTATAAATTTCATACCTAACTGAAATCAGCATACCTTTTAAATATATATGGTAACAAAAAAAGAAAACAAGCATATTGGCGAAAAGCCCTTTTTCATGCTGATTTATAACTCATTTCAGAAATCTGTTTAGGTCCTATTTTTCCTTAATATGTAAGCAGATTAAAGACAATTAATTCTGATACAATTGTATTTATCGGAAGATAATTAGAGGCTATTTTGCACGTCGTTGCTCAATCGTCTGAGGCGCTAACTATAGTAAGTCAACATTTTACATCTATAGAATACTTAGTGATTTCGCCATTTTTTAAAAATTTAGTTATGTTAAAATTTTTTACGTTTTGGACTAAAGACGTTGCTGAAGAGAATGACATTTTCCATCCTTTAACACACTTTACTATAGATAATAAATGTTGACCCGAGAATTTTGGAATTATTTGATCAAATCTCGATCAATTTTTTTTTCGCGATTTCCATATCCGCTTGATTATTACCTGCCAGGAGTTTCTAAAGAGATCACGCGTTCCACTTTTGAATCGTAAGCAAGCTTTTATTGGCTTATATGTTGTGTACCGGAGATATCAATATAAACTCGTGACAACCTGTACTTTCGCTGATGCATCAATTACTACAGCAACACATTAGGGAAACAAATTATGACTATATTATGCATTTTGCATGTACTCTTGGTAAATGGATATTACGCCCTGAAGATTGTTATGATAATATATATACCTTTTAAAAGCCTTCAAAACATCAATTGAACGTGTTTTTAGAGATTTTATCTCCAGTATAACTACTCCCATCCATTCACAGGACAAAAATGCATTTTGTGTGCAATATTCCTTGGTCCTCTTTATAGTCTAGAGACTAACGTGATTTCATAAGTGAAATGCCCAGGTTTTTTTTATTATTATCATATCTAAAGAAAGAGGATAACAGAGTTAGAAATGATAACTATATACTATTATTGGTTGTTTGAATTAAATACTTTATATAAAAACCCTGGTTACTTTGCCTGTGTAAACAAAACAGAAACATGGAGCACAATTAATCAGCCATAATCACATTTTATTTTGTCATGATAATGTCTGACAAGCAAATTAGATGACTAGCATGTTTCGCAATTTATCAAGGAACCGAAAACAGTTTTTAAAGCCACAAATATTTAATGTTCTGTAAGAGAGTGTTCCTGAACGTGTGGAACAAAATTAATTCTTTTTACATGATATTAAGATTTTAAAACGTTAGCTTTTTAATATGTCGATATTCTATTTTCGGGGTCCAATATAAGTGTTATGAAATATTGGTATTTTTTTTTATTTATGTAAAATTAGAGCCACAATAGCTTTCTGGTAGCGGATTGATTTGCTCATCTGAGTATTTGGTTATATCCCTGTTGTGAACGGACACGTGCAGGTGTTATCGATTATCCATTCAACGTAGTTTTTTTTTAAATATTGTTTTTTATTTTAAAAAATTATCGTACTTTTTGCATCCTCTGAGCTGACGGGTTTTACTTACCTTGAAGATCACTTCACGCAGACAATTTAATTATTGATTTTCCCTTCTTTTTTAATGCTTTTAATCACTTAATATAAATACGAGAATTTTAAAATTGTTATCTATTTGAATGTATTCTGGCTTGACTGCAAGCAGTCATGGATCTGAACATTTTGTGAATTGGACAAAGTTCAGTTACCAATGTACTTTCGGTCAAACTCTGTATTAATCCCTTACAATAACAACACCCCGCCCTTCCATTTCTGTGACTTCAGGTCAAAAGTTTGAAACCCCATATTGAAAAAAGCTCCGAATAGTAGTTCCAATACCGTGCAGTTCTTCCTGCACTCCAACACTTGTCTCTATACAGAGCTTGACCATCATCTACCATTTTTTTCCTAGACATTAGGTTTGCAAAATGAAGGGGCATTGACATAATGATATAAAAGAAGCGGTCCCCATTTATGTATACGATCATGATGCTATAAAAGAAGCGGTCCCCATTTATGTATACGATGTGTTCCCCCTGAAAGCTCAAAATGCTCACAAGCAAGAAGGATCAATGCGAAACATATAAAGCGTATTTTAAAAATACAAAAATAACCTTTGCTTGTGTGATGTGATTCTCTCTAAATGCTAGGCCATATTCGCCATCTAAGGGTTTTTGATAGTTCATTAAATACACTGATTTGAAAAAAGAAAGAACGCAAATGATAAATTTATGGGTTAAATGATCATGACTTTGTGAATGATTATGTAAAATGTACAATTAAACATAAACCGAAAAACTTTCTTATTATTACTATATTAACAGAATGCATCGAATGTTTAATGAATACTAAACAGTTAGTGTACGAAAGAAGCCAAATTGGAAGCCATGCGAAGTATTCTTTAATTACGCAGTGACGCATTATTTGTTTAAATTTGTATGAACAAATCTTTGCGTCTACATCAACATGTATATTTAATTCTAAATTCTATATTCATCTTTTCTTTCATAAACAATATTTCTGAGTAACTATGTCTGCACCTGTCCTTCCTTCCATCTGTCCAATGCCATATTAGGGTGGTAGGAGGCTCTACAGCGATTTCTAAAAGCGCCACCCTTGTCCCCATATCAATATGTATTATCAATGCTTTTCAGAACGACATGGGGGAAAGGCGGGGCTCTGGACCCAATGCTCCATTTGCTATTCTTATATTTATGCCTTGTATCTGTCTACTTATATATATATATATATATATATATATATATATATATATATATATATATATATATATATATAAAGAATACAAATCATATGGCGAATAACAACCCTCTCAAGCGTACTGGATCCACCAAGGGATCACGTTTGTCAGGGATTAATTAAAATAGATGCAATAAACTGACGACGAACAGTACGAAACTAGTAACTAACTAGCCTAAGCGCTTTCGACTCTTAATGAGTCTTTTTCAAAGGCAAATACAAAACATAGTTACGACAAACAAATAAACACAAAAACGTTGCGTTTGTAAACCTCTACATTTCTATCTTCACATGTGCTAAAACTATAAATACAACCAGCTTGTATAGACTAGTTGCGGAAACTGAAAACGTTGTATAATTCCCTAAAAGTCTACAAGCCAAAGCGACATCTATTTTTACTTTGTGTACATATGTAACGCAGATTATATCCCGGATATTTGGTTCTATACCGGTTATTCTTATAGTAAAAATTGAAGGATAAGAAGATTTAGAAAATGTTAAATTCTACTAGTGCATAGTTTTCATTTTCTAGTCTTCTTGGTTTAGACCGCTTGGTTTCAATGTTCTAAGGCGGCGTATCCAGTATGTTTTTTTTTTTCCTTCCTGGTTTCGGAACTCCAGCTGTGGTTGTTGGCAATAGCGATAAGTATTATATCACTGAAAGTGTGGCCAGGGGAGGAGAAGTGTTCTGCGACCGGGCTTCTGTACAGCTTTTTTGTCATCCAATCAGATCTATGAAGGTTTATCCTTATGTGTAGCTTTTCAGTTTCTCCCACGTACTGAAGGCCACAGATCTTACATGTGATGAGATAAATCACATTCTCTGTTTTGCACGTTTTGTTTGTACCATGTATGTTTAGTTTTTCTTTAGTCACTGTGCTAGTGAATGTCTTGGTCTCTATCATATGTTGACAGGTTTTGCATCTTTTATCGCCACAGGGTCCAGATTGACTAGGTTGGTTTTGACTAGCGATTGTTGTTAGCTTGGCCCTGACTAGGATGTCCTTTAGGTTTTTTGGTCTCCGGTAAGCTACTACAGGTTTGTTCGGAAGTATTAGGTTTAGTATGTCTGACGATTGCACGGTTGGCCAGTGGTTTGCGATGATTTTACCTGCTTTGGGATTGTCTGGGTGATAGGTCAGAATAAATGGTATCCTATCAACCTTTTCTTTCTGTCCATATCTGAGTAGGTCATCACGGTTTGTTTGTTTGGCCCTTTGGATTGCCTCCGCAATCAGGTCTTTGTCGTAGCCTCGGTAAATTAAATGTTTAGCCAGCTCTTCAGACCTTTCTAGGAATCTTTCATCGTCGGAGCAAATTCTGCGTATCCTCAGTGCCTGGCTATATGGAATGTTCTTAATGCAGTGTTTTGGATGATAGCTGGTTGGGAGAAAAGATACTGGTGTTTGTCGGTTGGTTTCGAGTAGATGTCTGTGTGTAATTTGTTTTCCACCAGTCTGGTTGTTGTGTCCAGGAAAACATGGTTTGAGTTGGAAATTTCTGCCGTGAATTTTATTGAAGGATGGAAGTTGTTTGCCTTTGAAATGAAGTCATCCAGACTTTCTCTTCCATACTGCCACTTCATTTCTATATCATCGATAAAGCGTACCCACTGGTATGGTGTACGCTCAACCGATGCTAAGAGCTTTCCCTCAAGTTTTCCCATGAAAATGTTAGCATACGAAGGGGCCATTTTAGTACCCATTGCAGTTCCATTGATTTGTAGGTAGTTTTCTTCATTAAATTCAAAGTTGTTGAGTTTTAGGAGCTTGTATGTATGTATATGAGTTTTAGGAGCTTGTATGTATGTATATGTGTGTGTATGTACGTATATGTGTATATGTGTGTGTATGTACGTACATACATACATACATACATACATACATACATACATACATACATACATACATACATACATACATACATACATACATACATACATACATACATACATACATACATACATACATACATACATACATACATACATACATACATACAGTTTGAAAGGATTAGTTATTAATAGAGCAGTTCGCATGTTGAAATGAGATTTTATCGAAATTTCTCAATGTATTTTTTTAAGATTAAAATTTCACGATGGAAGTGAAAGTTGACTATAATGTTTTCATTTCCATACATAAAATGATGACATAAAATGATTGGTCAATTAGTTTTGTAACGATTTTCAAAACACCCATTGACTTGTTGAACAAATCAGTTTTTAACTTTGGTTTTATACGATTTTCGAATTATTATTTTTTTTGTGAAATACCTAATTTCTATCGATCCTCATGTTCCTTTCATACCATCAAGAAAACAAGTGTCTTTTCCAGACACGTAATTTGTAGTTTTATTTGTCGAGCACAGTAAAAGTGACTTTCTCCTACAGATCTACTGAGTTTACGATATTCCTGTTCATCGAACAAAAGCACGATTTGTTTTCATTCAGTCTAATAAAGGGGGCATTCATAGTGTGTTGATAAGTCGAAAAAGGGTCGAAATGGGATTTTACATACACGTGGGCTGTAGTTTTAATTTGAAGGACATATTGTACTGTGAATTGATGTCAGAATGAATCTATCCATCCATCTGTCAGTGTGTTTGTCTGTTTTTCGGTCTTTCTTCGGGCAGTGTGTCACTAACCGAAGTTATCATTTATGTTCATTACCTGTATCCTTGTCTAGCTACCAACCATTTATCAATTTATTACTTCTCTCGTACCAGGATATGTAATATTTAATGATCAGTATATCATGATAAACGTGACTCACAATCTTTAGCTTTATGTTTCAACTAATTAGTCTTCATTAAGTTCACGTGGAACTATTGTCTGTCATAAACAATGGGTTTGTATGAAATTCATATACTTTCATTTATTGACCGTTACTGAAATTAGTATGTTATTATCTTTATGCAACCTGTAATTCACATTCATTCTAATTTACATATAAGATTCGAATGATCAATGAACCGATAAATAACTTTACCATACTGAAGTCCAGATATGACAAACATTTTCTGTGCATAGCATATTCTATTACATATATTCATTGTCGGATAAATAAATTCAAGCAGTGACACATAAATATGAATTGTCCCACTTCTTGTATATCAGAATATAGCTCCTTAATCGAGTATATCAAATACATTTTTGATAATACCTGGGAACAAATCACAAATAACTCTATAATAGTGTTTAAAGTGGCGGCGCTAAAATGTCGATGCGCGGGGGTGGGGTGGGTGGGCAATGTTCTTTAGTGGCACCCCAACTTTGCTACAGAGGACATATTTTATGACAGCCGCCTCCTTCATCCACTCCTAAATCCAAGTTGTGAGAAGAATTTTACGGCGGCCCCTTCGAATCGCGCCAGGCGGCAATCGCCCACTTCAAACTTCCAAACCTCCTTGAGCGTTTTAAGTGCTTTTTCTTGTTTAGAATTTATACAGTTTCTATCTAAAATAAATTGATAAATTTCCCTAAGAAGCCATCTATTCGTATCACATATTCCACTGAATAAACCGAATCTCGTTATTTAATTTGAAAAGTAATATTAACAGGTTTCCTTTTCCGTAGTGTATTCAGTTATAATATACAAGATGGTAAGCTCTCTTGAAACTTAAGCAGTTTTTCTACGCACTTTTATTTAATTTTAAAACTCTTAACTTATATGTGAGCACACGTGTCGTTATCAATTTTTCGTGAAATTTCGATTTTTGTGACCAGTTATTTATAAGTATACAGTATGATTCTTGTCCATTTGTGCGAGATTCAGTAGTCCTGTTTAATTTGTAAAGTAAGATAGCTTGAAAAGATGTCAGCGTTAAAAAGGTATTGGGATTAATGACCAAAGTTGATGCTAAATTTTCTCGCTAGATCTCGAGTATTCAGTCCTTTGTCATCAATGTAGGACACTGTCATTTACAAACATTTTGATTGGTTATAATACTGTCGAATGTGCTGCTTTTGAATTGTGTTGTGTCAATGGTCAAAGGTGATCGATGCATTTGTGCATATAACCACCCATACAATAATCCATTCATCCATCCGATCAAACATATATAGCGAATATGAAAACTTCTTGTCTCTTCTCTGTCTAGTCTGTATATAAAAATGTATGTAACACACACACACACACACACACACACACACACACACACACACACACACTGGACATTCTGCATCTTTGGTGATAACAAACACTCACAGCAGGCAGATAATCAGGACACAACTTTTGAGTATTGGTGATCCGTATCAAACATGAATTTTAATATAGTCAGCAACGTTGCAGATGATGAAGATAATTTTATAATAACCTAGCTTGTAAAGGTAAAGAAACCCTAATATTTCAAGGTAAAGAAACCCTAATATTTCAAGGTAAAGAAACCCTAATATTTCAAGGTAAAGAAACCCTAATATTTCAAGGTAAAGAAACCCTAATATTTCAAGGTAAAGAAACCCTAATATTTCAAGGTAAAGAAACCCTAATATTTCAAGGCAGTGTCCGGGAGTTCTTCATGATAATTATTTATAGCATTAGGTCTTGATTTCTTTTAAAAAGGACACAGATTGCAAGCTGCTCGCTTTGCATCTCTGCTGGCATGGGTTTGATAATGAACTTAATCATCGATGGGTCTAAAAAAATAGTTTAATCATTTACTTTTAGCAAATTAATTTAGCGTTGACACGTTCGTGTCGTTCAGGTCCAATTGGTAATGTTCCGAACAAAACATAGTAACTAAAATTGTATCCCAGACATTGCACCAATTTTCAAAATTTTACAGGAACAAATGTCATTAAGTCCCTATCACGCCTTTTATGCGTTTTTTGCATTTGTGTACATTATCAGCAGTCTAGTACAGTTTTCGTTACTAACTAAAATTGCCTGCATTTTACAAGATTTCCTTATATGCTCGACTAAAAGTATGTCACTAGATTCATGTTATATTTTCAAGTAATAGTGTACGAAGAAAAACACTAGAGAAAATTAAACATCATGGATTATGTTTCAGCCAAATTCCCTAATAAAGTTGTCAATATATATATATATATATATATATATATATATATATATATATATATATATATATATATATATATATATATATATATATATATATATATATATATAATTTTTTCTTGGAAAATGAAAGACTGACGCCAATTTGTAGTGTCTGAGAAAAAATTCCGTTTGCTAATATGCAAACTCTACTTATAATAGCCATATAAATAATAGAAACGTTCCATCTACGACAGTGAATCATTTTTGTCTTCGGAACATCTATTTCAACATTTAACATTTTAATAAATTGGACGTAACACTTTAATTTTGCAAATTATCTAGTAGACCCTCTATCATGCAATAATCAGTTTCAATTCGCTAGAATTCAATAGGGATGAACCGGATTTTTATTATCGTCTCACAAAGACTGACGGTGACAAGTTGAACACCCTAATAAATTTGACAATGAATTAAGTTTCAGGTACGCTATAACTTTACTAATAATTCAGATGACCAGTGTATTTCAACCTTCATAAAAGGAGCCGAAGCTAATCGCTAAATAGATAAACAAAATTGCTCTATCCGTCTTATGTTTCATGTCAGTAACTGGAATAAACGCTACTGACTTTGTTTGACAGGATCTGAAGGAGATCAAACTTGCATTCCGTAGCTGAATGTCTCTATTGCAGATTTTCGTTTAAAAACAGTGCACAAACGATTATACCATTGTTGGTTGATATTAGACAAAAATTTAATTTGGATAGCGGACTTGAAAGCTCCGCTCTTTTGGGTTCAATCATCACTGTGTGCACATGCAGACAATAGCTGTCGCACACTCATAGCTGTCTTTCTCAGTTTACATTGCACCGTTCCCCTAACATAAACAGCGCATTATACTGAGTCGTTCAGATGTTTTATTTTATTTTTTATAAAACGTTTCGTGTAATTTAAATATTCGGTTGTTTCGTTGTATTTTTCTTAAAATCCAAGTTTTAGCGTTATTGTCAATAATGAAAAAAATTTGCGTGCGAAAGGAGTCGATTGGAAAATCAAATGAAGTAAAATTTAATTCCGCAAAGCCACCAAATTTTTGGTATAACGTATATTAGCAAATCTCTGGAATTTAAATACCCAATAAGGAATATTTTCATCGAAAATAAACTTGTATCAGTTATTTGCATAGAATAAAGTTATAATGGCCGAAATGCTAATTTAAATATTTCATAGTACCTCATTTAATTAAATGAAATATATGTAACTTTCCTCATATTGATGAATTGTCAGTAAAATTTAATATTTGCTTTTGAATCATCGTTGTCATGTGAGTAAATAAAGAAATTTAAATTACACAAATACATTAATGTTTAAATAGAAACATCAAATAAAATGTCCAATAAGCATTAATTCGACAATGGTTTCCCAGTTTACTTGAGTAAAATAAGATTGTGCTCTCTCTCTCTCTCTCTCTCTCTCTCTCTCTCTCTCTCTCTCTCTCTCTCTCTCTCTCTCTCTGCTTTGAAACTGATATTCATTTTTATTAAACTCTTTCTCTTGCTCGTATTATAATTTTTGAGTAATTTCTTTGTCCTTTCTCATTTTTTCCTTCAGAAACGCTTTTCAGATTATTATTAAAACTAAGTAGTCAATACTTTATAAAAAGTGTGTCATAAAAATCCGATTTCATTCAACAATTTCATCGTCTAAAAGAGCAAGGTTTGTTACAACATCAAAAGTACTAATGTTAGCATCAAATCCATGATAATAATAATAATAATAATAATAATAATAATAATAATAATATTAATATTAATATTAATATTAATAATAATAATCAAATAATGGTCTTCAGAATTAATACAATCAGTGAAGATGCTGTTAAATTTATCAAATGTTCTAATTGTAACACAACTAGTGGAGAATAGTATGACTTTGTAGACATATCAAAGTTTGTTTTATAGACTCTTAAGAATGCATTTGATTTATTTGGAACCGGATTTGCCTTCGGTAATCTCGAAAGGGCAGTTAGGATATTATCAGTAATTAGGGATAATTGAACCTTCGTAAAGAATTAATATAATTCCGTAGGTTGACATTGAGGCGTCAAAGTTACTATTGAATATATTGTTACATTGGCAGTGGTTCTACTATTGAATACATTGTTACATTGGCAGTGGTGGTTCTATTGAATACATTTTTACACTGGCAGTGGTTGCACTATTGAATACATTATTACATTGGCAGAGGTCGTACTATTGAATACATTATTACATTGGCAGAGGTCGTACTATTAAATACATTATTACATTGTTACATTGGCAGTGGTTGTTCTATTGAATACATTGATACACTGGCAGTGTTTGCACTATTGAATACATTATTACGTTGGCAGAGGTCGTACTATTAAATACATTATTACATTGGGAGTGGTTGTACTAATTAATACATTGTTACATTGGCAGTGGTTGTACTACTTAATACATTATTACATTGGCATTGGTTGTACTACTTAATACATTGTTACAATGGCAGTGGTTGTACTACTTAATATATTGTTACATTGGCAGTGATTGTACTATTGAATACTTTGTTACATTGGCAGTGGTTGTACTACTTAATTTATTGTTTCATTGGCAGTGGTTGTTGATGTAAATACTTGACATAGGTTCAACATTATATTAGGTAAGATAAGGTTTACACACACACACACACACACACACACACACACACACACACACACAAACAACATAATATATAATAACACTGGGGCAGAAGGGAAATAAATTTTAGTTTTTGTGATAGACATAAACATACACCAACATAAAAACGCATGCATTTACAACGAGATTAGTAACATCTCGTTTCTAAAATGGGAATGGTCACGAAAAGGGATGATTGTTCTTTTCTTTTTGGATCTTCCCTCGGAATTTATCTTCCACTTAACCTTGCGGCATGTTGCAGAAAATGGTGATATTTCTCTCCATTTATCCTCCAAATTAAATGGTATCTTACTCTGTGCATGCTCCCGAGGACTTAAAGTTTTGCGATCTTATTAGGCATAGCTTGTCCCAAGTCAAGTATGCACCACTTTTTCTCCTATTCGGCAGACTAATGTAAAGAAAATATCACAAATGTTATGATCGACAGAAAAAAATGTCAAAGACATTGTTCAAATAATAGTTTGGCAAAGAAAAACAAGACACCACAAATTATTTTCTTCTAAATCAATGTATTTTGCTAAGTAATCCCACTAACTGAAATACCAGCGGTGTTAAGCGTTGATTTTGCCATTCCCTTTTTTATATCGATAAATACCAAACTATTAAACCTGAACATATTTGTAAGGTAGACAACGTCGTGGAATCAGACTAGACTTCTAGTGATCAAAGACAGTGTCAATTTTCCATGTATGCAAACTACGGTTCTATGTTGAATAAAAAAAATAGTAATAATATTCAGAAAATCACTTTTCCATTTTGACATTGTTTCTAATCTACTCGTAATCAAACAAGTCACGTAATATTTAAAGAGGAACCAAAGACTGCTTTGATGAAAATATCTCACGTCATTGAACTGAGTAGTTATGAGATATATTCTCATAAAATTGACGATATCACTTTCCAAAGGAGGTGTAATCAATAATAATTAGGGATGGATAATTGACCTCATAGCTTTTGCTAAGGATAACTGCAATTTATCCTTTCTGTAAGTCATTTGTACTATAAAGTTCAAGACATTTCATTCGGATGCAACAATTTCCAGAAAATGAAACATAACCTATTTTGAATTGGTTCTGTACAAATAAGCTTGTTTTAGTTCCTTGCAACTTGTAACCGATACGCTGGATTTCACCAAATATGTAAAGAAAGGAAATGGGATATAAAAGGAACTTCATTAGTGCAAAATATTTTTGAATGTATAAAAAGGAAAATCTATGATGTACAGACTAAGTAGAGTATTCAACATCGTATATAGCTAATTATTGCTTGCATGTAAATGAAAAAAGTAAGCACAACAGTTATATGGATGCATACATACAGAATTAAAAGGAGAATTATTTTTTCCTTGCTAATGGTGGAAACCATTAGATATTTAAAAGGATTTCTTTCTTACAAATGTGCCTAACGTAGATATTATTTTGTCATATCTGCATAGCTTTAAATTTATTTAAACCTTCATGAGGAGGATATGGTTTTTCCAACTTGTTGAAAGAATTGTAATTTTTCAGGCACAATATCTGTACTAACGCTAAGTTTGTGCTAACAATAATTATAAATGTTTTGGCCATTTTATAAGGAAAAGAATTAGATTTGTTAATTCATGATGAATGACGGAAGGGACATAATAATGTAGCGGAACACTCCATTGACTATACTGCATTGAGTTTCACTATCTGAGTTCTTTATGATAGGTCTATAGTTGGAGTGATAGTAGTATAGGAAAACCAGGTTTTCAACTCACTTTGTTTTTTACCCTCCAAACAAGTATAAATTATCCCCCACCCCACCCCCTTTTCTTCCAAAATAAACCAGGTTTTCAACTCACCCTATTAGAAAACCAGGTTTTCAACTCACTTGTTTTTTTACCCTCCAAACAAGTATAAATTATAGTCCTAAATTATCCCCCACCCCACCCCCTTTTTTTCCAAAATAAAACAGGGTTTTGACTCACCCTCCCCCACCTCTTTTTTTTCCCCCTACTACTACCTGTAAACAGGTATTTTGTAACCAAACAAAACAACAGGTGTTGGAATGCGATAAGCTCTTTACACAGAGGTGACTAATTTGTTAGAACAGCGCATGTGTGGAATACAATTATTCTAAAGACGGCAAACGGGTTTTTACCACAAGATAACAGGATGAAAATTAAACTGTGTGTTAGAACGTTTCAGTTAACAAGGTGGAAATTAAACTAGCATTAGAATGAAAATGATATTATTTTATATCTCGTTACCAATGATTAATGTTTCAACTGTTGATATTAAAAATATTTCACTATCACGACTATAGATACTAAATTTTACTTTACCACTCACACAGCGACGGGACTCAAACAGATCTTTCATTTCTGGTTTGTTCAGAGGATATTTTTTGTTGATAAAATATACCTTTGACCGATCGAGATCAATTGTGAGTTTAGTATAGTTTTGTTGGCTAATGGGGCTGTGAAAGTTTTTAAATTCCGCTAGCAACTTTTGATACAATTGTTCGAGATAATTGAAATACATGCTGTTATCAGATCTGATGAGCGAAAGTTTTAACTTGTCACATGTTCCATTAAAACATATACCTGATGTTTCATTATTAAATTCAACTGTCAATTGTTTACCGTCCATCATTAGATATTTGATGTTACTATTGTAGCTATTTGTCATTGTCAAATTTTCAAACATTATTTATAAGTTTAGATAAAATTTCAGTTGGAAAAGATAATGTCGAGTATAGATCTATCATCATAACAATACCCAAGGGCAAATGTATCTACCCCATTTTCACAATAGCGTTTGTCATCAAAATTATACAATCCACGTTTGATAATGACATCTGTTTCGAGTTTATGATGATTAGTTCGAATTGCCATAGCTCTCATAAAACTAACACCACCATCAAGCGCATACCTGTAGTCATCAAATTTCATAAACTTTTTAACAAAATTACGAGGCAGACCTTTGGCTTTTTTCGTTATTTTATTATTATCTAACAATACGGCATACATTTTACTACGTAATCCGATAAAGTATTTGATAGCGCTCGAGTTCATTTCATCTTTAAACTTACCAATAACCTTTTTATTTGTGTCGTCATGAAATTTACTGTCACGTGGATAATCGGAAAGATCAAACAGATGTCGATTATTGTACATGTCCTGATAGATGTCCTCACATTCAATTTCATACACGAGTGAATCAGTATCAGTAAACAATAATCTACTAGCCGGCCACTGATTTTTAACAAAAGTGTAATGAAAATCGTACATCATCCACTTTGATAAATCTAACACTGCAGCTCCAACATAGATCGGCTTGTTTAGTTTTAGATTTGTTTTTCTTCTTTGTATCGCAACAAGATTTTCATTAAATATTTTCATGCTCACAAAATCATCGTCTGACACAAGTTTGTTTCTGCGATTGACATCATTAACTATTTCAATATTTACGCGTTTCCTAATATTCTCCATCGTCTTACCAAAAACGGAATTGTTCATCAGTTTAAAGAAGTTTTTCTCAAACTCTGTTTTCGCTGCAGCTCTTCTTGAAGTGTTGGAGTTAATATAACCTCTCATCCACGGCGACTGATTAAATTTTAGTACACGATGAACTTTTCTCAACACAAGACCAGCATCGACTGCTTGTTTTAAAACTTTGTAATGCAAAACATAATTTTTCTTATCAAGTAAATTTGGTACTAGTTTCTTGACCATGGAATGTTGCCTTGGTGATGCTAACGCTTGTTGTTCTTTTGATAACAAACTATAATCTATAACCATCGATTCCGCACAGAAGGGTAATCGTTATGTAATTTGTGTAGCGAATTTGGATAATCAAGATCAACTTCAACGAAATAGGAAACATCGTCAGGTATCTTTTTTTCTGTCTCTGATAGAAATCGATCAACCGTGATCCAATGAAATCCGCTAAAAGGCATTGGTTCTGCCATCGAACCACCGTAAAGATTATTACAATCTAGATAAATTATATACTTCGAGGAAGGTCAGGGTTATACTGTTTCAGGTATTTGTTGTTTGCTTCAGCATATTTTTTTGTTATCACGCTAATACCACCTCGGATACCTTTTTCAATAAAATTGAACATATCAACATCAGTCAGTAATTCTAACCTTACCTTACTAAACTTTAGCAAAGCATCCCATGACAACCCAGGGGCAGAATAATACCAGCAAGGATCTAGTCCATAATTATTATAACTCACTTCACGAAAACTTTCAAAAACATCTGCTAATAATAACACGTCAGTTTTTCAGGTATAAATCATGATAATCACCAAAAGTCTCACAATCAAACTCTTTCCAAATATCTTGTGCATACTTGTACTCGTCATCAGTTATATTTTCTTTTTTAAGTTGCGAGTAAAATTTGTCTTTGTCAGGTAAAGATATTTCATCAAATTTACTCCAATCGTCGAGGTATTCGTATGGAAAAACTCCTTTTTTAGCTAGCTAGTAGATTAAATTTATCTCCAAAACAGTCTCTTAGGTTATCAAATTTACTACAACCTTTCACTAGCTCATCTAACGAGGCTGCCATAAACTGCAGGCTGTCAATAAAACGCAATTTACCTAGCGTAACTGACATGTACTTTTCAAAATTATTTGGGATGCATTTGATGACGTTATCGAGTTTTAGATGAGCTTTTATCTCAGGATCACCAAAAGCTTCTACTATAATATGGCTATCATATCCTCGAAAATTGTGAAGAATAACCGGAATAAAATCTGGAGCATGAAATTTTAAATTACACTGATTATGAGCCGCTCCACGATACTGTCCAGTCAAATGACAATGGTCATGTACTTTTTTTATCATCGTCAAAAGCTTTTTCACAAATATGACAAATTTCTGCTTGCTCGTGAGCGGATTCTTGTTGAGGTGTTAATTTTAACATTGGCGTTACTTTTTTCAAATGAGTAAATATATTATCAACTTCGTTAATCAACTGCTTGAGAAGCCAAACAGCTGGATTTTTACCACGATATAATTTGATTGATTTAGATAATCTAGAATCAGTACAACAAACTACCTTATACGCTACTCCACACGGAACATGATTTTGAACTTTTCTTGTACTCGATTGATTAGGATTATTTTCTACACCAAGTACAGGTTGAAGTAGGCATTCGAAATCAGCGTATATGACGAAAGGAATTTTTAGTTTGTGATTATGATGGACAAACTGTAACACACTATCTTTTTTAGATGGCATTGTTATTCTTTGCACATCACTACAGTACTGCAAATGCTTTTGTAATGTTTCATTGCTTGTACAGCCATGCAAGCAGCGGTAACAAAAGAACTTTTTGTTCTTATCCTTATTGTACTGTCTACCAACTAGTCCGTTAAAGTTTTTAATCCAAACATAATGATTTTTGTAGTACAGTAAATTTATAGTTGATTGTGAAGCTTTTTCTGAAATATATCTCGGATATACGTCCTCCTTTTCATCTAGTCCGAAAACGTTAATTGAAACATTATTCTGCTTTTCAAATTTTGGTATTTGATTTTCTGCCACTGGAAAGTTAATATCTTTAAAATTTAATCTAGACACATGACTGATATACCTTTCAACACGAGTAGCGTTTTTTTCTGCTGGGAATAGTGCGGAAAGAACAGCCCATTGGAAACATTTGTTATCTACGTTTTTGATGTTTATACAACATCTTTTACTTTTTATTTTTGGTGGCAGGTCGACGTATGAACTACCTCGTAATACATTATATTTCATCGTGTGAAACAATATTCCTTTGATCATTTCAAACTTCCAACCCGAACCTAATTGACTAAATTCCTCTATTTTTTTTTCCAATTTCTTGGTGTATTTCATCAGATAGTGATAACAGATCAGTCCCAAGCAAAACACGTCTCGATTTTGCGTTAATATAAGGTTCTGCAATTTCCTTGTTAGTTAATTCTTCCATTATAACTAACTTTGAAAATATATAACATGATATTGCACAAATAATCTGATACTTTTGTGTTTTTCGAGCTCACGTTTTACAATTGTCTGTAATAGGTGGTAAAGATTAGTTGCAGTAAAATTTACTAAAACAATTTGATTATCAAACTGATAACTATTATCAAAACCTGCAAAAGCAGTCGCTATTTTATTAGGTTCTCCCATAAAGCTTCTCTTAGCTATATCACGCAATTTTAACATTATTATACTATAATGTAATATCTAATTGATAATTTTTTCACACTGCGCATGCGCTAAAAAATCAATTAGAGATAAAAAAATATCTCCTATAATATAATGACAGCAAATCTAACAAACACATGTGAGCAAGAAGCATATCAAGTTCACCCAAAACATAACTTTACCTCACACTGCGCATGCGCTAAAAATCAATTAGAGATAAAAAATATCACCTATAATATAATGACAGCAAATCTAACAAACACATGTGAGCAAGAAGCATATCAAGTTCACCCAAAATCGGGTAATATCTAATTGATAATTTTTTTCACACTGCGCATGCGCTAAAAATCAATTAGAGATAAAAAAATATTACCTATAATATAATGACAGTAAATCTGACAAGCGCACGTGAGCAAGAGATTTATCAAATTCACCCAAAGTATAACTTATACGCTGGAAATGTAATTGGTTCGGTTATTAACATTAAAACTAGAATACCTGTTGGCAAATTAACGTCAGCGGGTTATAATATTAGTGTAAAGGGAGATAATGCCGAGAGGATTGCAATATTTAGAAAAGATTTTATTTACACGTTGTTCTGCGATGATATTCCAGAGGGACAGCGTGTATATCATTATAATGGTAAAGTCACTGATGATAATATTGAAAATTTATCCTTACAAGATGAGTTTCAGCCGCACCCAGTATTTGATTTATACGAGGCTAACGATCGCGGTATTATTAGAAATAGAAAAACTAAAAAAGTTCTTAGTAATATTAGCAATATGGGATATATCAGGGTAACTGTTAGAGGAACATCAACAAATCAAGTTCGTTATCTTGGTCATAGGTTTGTTTATGAGGTGTTCAATGGATCTATACCCAATGGTCTTGTTATTAATCACATCAATAATATACAAACTGATAATCGATTGGAAAATCTGGAGATAGTAACGCAACAGGAAAATGTGAGAAAAGGAAAAAATAGTAATGGTATTAATTTTAGATGCCCAATAAAACCTGTTATTTCAAAAAACCTCGAAACGGATGAGGAGATCGAATTCAAATCGATTTCAGCTGCGGCGAAATATTATAAGATAAATCCCGCAGTCGTAAAAATTATAGCTGATGGAGCAACAAAATCAACTTTTTCAAGAGAATACGATGCTAGGATTGGTTTTAGATATGATGATCAATAATATTTTGTAATTCGGTTTTAGTCAAGCAATGATGAGCAAATGCTATGATATCATCGTGATTAAATTTTAGCGTCGTTACTGCACTTTCATTAATTTTATTTTTTTCTGCTTCTGTTAGTAATATTTTATGAGAATCACCTTGCATTACAATAACATCAACACTATAACCCAACAAACATTTTCTTACCGCTTCAGCTAGTTCGTTATAATTTACTATATTAACTTTTTGGTGATATTTTATCTCATCAGTCATCTTATAATAATAAATTAGATAAAAATATATTATAATAATGGACTTGATGAAACGACTCGCTGAACTCTACGAAGAAGATACTAGTGATAAGGTCGTCAGCGATAAGGTCGTCAGTGATGAGGTCACGCATAGTATTACATTTTCCAAAGATTTCGTAGACAAATCTGTTGGTTATAGTGAAGATGATATTTTATATAACAATGAATCTGATGATGATGGTGAAATAGTCACTGTTGCTGACAGATCTAATTACAGCAGATCAACAACTAAACGGTATAATGTCAAGTATCACATTGCTAAGCAGCTAATTAATTTAATTTTACCGTTGCCGAACAACAACTGTTCTGGCAGTTAATCAAACCTTTTTTAAATATCAAGATTCCAGGCCGACAGAAAAATATTAAATTTGATTTCATATTTGTCAAGATTTTTAATCTAATGACGATCTCTAACGATCGTAAGCAGTATCTAATATCATTATGTAAACCAGTAAAATGTAAATCTGTCAAACAAAAGTATGAGTTAATTTATAATAGCATTATATCATAATCTGCTTGGTTGGGATCCAACTGTTAAATTTATCACTATACCCACGCCATTTGACTAAACTTTTTATCCCCTTTTTTTCTAATCACTTTCTCGATAACAAAAACATCCTGATCAGTTTTCTGTAGTTCTTGTTCATAAAAACTACCTACAATCGGTTCCCCTGCCAGATCTTTTAAAACGTACGTTACAGGTAATGTTAAAAGTACCTTATCAATTACAAAAACTTCTTCGCTCCAGTTCGGAGTAAATCCTTTTGCAAATACCTTTTTCATCAAAGAAATTCTAACTTTATCACCAACCTTAAATTTATGTCTGCGGTACATGTTTTCATTTGCTAATATTGGATTTTTAACAGCTTTTTTAGGTGTCATTTTGATGGTTCGATGTTTCGTGTTATTATATTCGCTTACGATTTGAGAAAGGTCATCGATGTACCTGTTGGTGTTTTTAGCTGTCATATGTTTGTGTATTTTCTCGTTTAACGTGCGATTAAATCTCTCGACAACAACGCTTTTACCTTCGTTTCCTGTAACATACCTTTTTATATTATTTTGTTCTAGAAACTGTTCAAACTTTTTGTTAAAAAACTCAGATCCGTGATCAGTCCAGATTTTGTTTGGTTTTCTTTCTGTACTCGTTATTATCTGCTTTAGCGCATCGGTCATTGAAGTTCCTGTCTTATCCGAAACAGGTACACTGAAAGCGTATTTGCTAAAAACGTCTATAACATTAAACAAATACCTTTTTGGAGCGCCATCAGCGCCAACGTTAAACTGAGCTAGATTGGATACATCCACCAAATCTATTGCCCAGATATCATCTACACCATTAGCGACAACTTTACGTCGTTGGAACTTTTTTTTTTAGGTCTGTGTAGTTCGACTGCAAGATCATCGTATACTTTATTTCCCCGATCGTGAGGTGATTGACGAGACTCTCCGAGTCCAAGTTTATATTTTGCTCCAATTATTCCCTGAACAAATTTTCTATCAAAACGTTCTCGTAGATTTGTTGGCTTCATATCACGTAATTCGTCTAACATTACTTTATCACACAATCTAATTTTGAGTTTTCATGATCACGATAACAGATATCATGACGCATTGCTATTGCATCCACTTGATTGTAAGGCTCTTGTCCTGGCAATGGATTGTCGTTTTCATCTAGTTGTTGATGTAGCGGATTCCATGGACCAGTATACCGATGCCCTGGCAATGTCCAACCGCCTTTTGGTTTTGGTAATTTTCCAATTAGTTTATGTATATCTATACCTGACCCTATTATTTCTCTGTTGTTACAACATTGACAGTATGCGACAATTTTATTTTGCTCAATACACAAATCTCTGTCAGAATCACAGTTGCATATCATTCTATATTTTTAGTCGTCGACTAAAATAATATTAGGATAACCAGATCCTAGCGACGTCGCTGGAGATACTATCGCTGGGGACGTTTTCTTTAAATTTGTATTTTTTCTTTTTCCACAGATTGCACAAATACTTTTTAATATTATCCTGTTGTTTTTTTGTTTTTTCTGTTGTTTCATTAATACCTTCTGTTTTAGTTTTACACTTGAGACAGTATGTTGACATTATTATACTTATAAGTTTAGATAAAATTAATTGCGATCTCATCATTAGCGTGAGAAGGTTGCTTATCAAACTGTAAAATAAATTTTAAAAAATTAAGATTTCTGCTCATCTGTCGGATAAACATAATACAATAATATCCGCAAGCAGACGTTCCAACAGGTTGGAGTTGATTTGATGAATAATATACTTTTGTAAATTTTTTTTTCATATACTTTTTTATTACATCGCTTGGAGGAAGTCCAAACGAGTCAAAATAATTATTATTATAAACTGCTACCCAATGCGTACCAGATCCGTCATTAAAATCTTGTATATTAATAACACATGAACTTACAGCAGATGGTGATTTTATTGCTGAGAGCTCATCTTTAGAATAAACTCCGTGAAATCCAGGAACCGCTTTTAACTTATCAATGATATCAAAATTACTCAACGGGGTCGACGAGTTCCTGGTAATGTTAGACCACGTCCGATTCCTAAAAGATTTGGCAGCAGACTTCCCGCTAGTCCCGCCAAAAGTGGAGCGAACGGAATAATTCCTCCTTGTTTTGTTTGATTGCATATGCATTTGCACTTTGGTGTTGGTGATTTTGTTTTTATTACTTTCTTTTTTTTTTTGTTGTTGGTGATTTCTTTTTCTTTTGTGGCATTATAATATATTATTTACATAAAATTTACAATTTTTTTATTCCACTTCCACGAATGATACCATTACCTTCGACTGCTTTCTTCGTTGCGCCAGATATTGCTCCAGACGCTGCTGCTAGTCCTAATGTTCCCAACACCGGCAAAAAATTAGGTATTATTGTACTAGTTAATACTGATAATGCCGGACCAAGAAAACCACCTTCTTTTGCCATCGCTGTCATTTGTGCAGCACTCAAATTTAAAACAAAAGTTTTTTTACGATCATACTTTTTTACTTGATTTTTTGTTAGCATTAATTTTGTTAAAACACCATCAGAAATATTAGGATTGATTTTTAATGATACCTGTTCTCGCTTTGCAGTAGCAGCTACTAATTTTTTAACTTGGCCATCAGTCAAATACACTTCTTTTACAATATACTTTGCCATTTTATATAACAACTGTAGATTAAACTTGAACTGTCATTTTACCTCCAATAGAATCTACCGTGATAAATCTATCACTAATCACTAATGCGTATACGTATAACGGCGCTACTGGAACCGCCCCAAGTGTCCAGGTAATTTCAATATCCGCTGTGCTGTCTACAGCTCGCTCGTTATGTTTACTAACATCAAAATGAAATATAGGATAAAGCGTACGAAATTCTTCTACTGATATTTGAGTTCCATCTTCAACATCTTGATATTTTTGTATTGCGTCAAGCAGGTACATGTACGGTCGAGAAATATTTTTTATTAACATCATCAGCAAAATTACACTCGATAGCTCGTTCTGGATATTGCTTTGAATTTAATCTAGCGTATATTCGTCTGACATCAGAGTGATCAAATACTGCATTATTTTGTTGTTGGTTACCTCGTCGAGCTTGTTGTTGAAATACGACAAAGATATTTCTCGGCAGTTGTTCGCTTGATGTTGTTGTGACCCTCCACGTGTAGTCAGTAGTATTTGGAACCGCTGTCTGATATACCTTATGCTGCTTAAAGTAAATTCTGTTTGTATGCTTATCAAGCGTGCTATTTAGTTCTGACATTTTAGTGATTGATGGTGTTATACGTGGCATCCACAAAGCGAGTTTGTTTATGATAAACTGTACATCAACCCCTCCAGATCTAAACAAGCAATCGTTTTGGTCTGCTCGATCTAAAATAAGAGTATGTTTTACTCCGCGAAATACTTTATCATAATCGCGACAAAAGCCGAAAATCATGCTTAGCGGAAGCATCATTGTAATTGACGTGATCCTGCTGCAAGTTTTCTTCGCCTAGCAAAACCTTCGTTATAGCGTGGATTTCTCACATCAAGTGTGTTAAGAAGTAAATTTAACATCGCAGTACCGTCTGCAGCTGCAGCTGGTGGTGTTATATTTAGATTATTGAAAGCTGCTGTAAGAGAAACTCTTGTAGCGTTTGCATTAGCATCTGCAGCTGGTGCGACAATATCTAGTGCAGCAGCATTAGCAATGAGAAAATTTCTCACAATTACAGTATTTTCATCAGCATTAGCTCCATGTACTATAGCGCCTCTCTTTAAAAATTCTGTTGATTCAGCTATACCCCGTCCAGTATCTTTAAACCACATCATATTAGTTTTGCAGTTGATCTCGAGTAATCGTCGAAAACGAAATAATATTTAAAATTTGTACTTGCACCTTGAAGATGACTTGAAATATCTTCTACAGTTTGATTGGCCATTGATATCTAGCACTTTTGAATAAACTCCAACCGTTATTTTATAAGAGCTACTTCTGCTCCAACTGCAAATGCAGCAGTGGATTGGCTACTGTCATAATCCGACCACGAACTTCTAACATAGCCTTATGTGGTAGTAGAAATACATCTCGTCTCTGGTGTTAAAGGTTCTAATACCAGTTTTATTTGGTTCGTTAGAATTTTCATCAAGGTACTCAACAAACTCGAATTCTGTCACATCGTTGTCGATGTCATAAGTTTCTGTTAACTCGAGATAATTTTTAACAGACATTTTATTTTATTAGATTATATAAAATTTTATTGCGGCACTGTTACTTTAGATATTAATTTTTTGTATGATCTGCTCGCCCTTTGGTGTTAATTATTTTTTTGTTGTTGTTTTATTAGCTTGTTGAGTTTATTTTGTTGTAGCGTTTTCTGAGATAGCATTTGTTTTATTTCAGATGCAGTCGGTGGATCTCCTTTTATTTTATTAGCTATTTTTGTCCCACGCAGTCCCAGGCAGATGCAGCCCCAGTTGCAAAAGCTTTACCCGCGTCAATAGCAATTGGTGCAACTTTACGCGCTAGTCCTGGAATATTTTTTAATAACTTTAGTGAATATATTTCCAAAAAATCCTCCTACTATTTTTCTTCGATAAACTTTTTTTTCTTTGTTTCATTATATTTGATGTTTCATAATTTTTACTTTTGCTCGCGTAGATGTAAATAATAAGTTACAATTTCATTACTAACATGTAACTGTTTTCCTGATTGATCTGTCAACTGCATCCTTATACTTGATATTTGATCTTCAACGTTTAAAGGATAATATATAATATGTCGTGGAGTTATTTGCATGAGAGAACCTGGCGGGACTTCTGGTGAGAAACTGTAAATCGTTTGACCTTTGCTACCTTTGATGTATAAGAGCCAGAAGCAGTAGAGCAATTTACTAATATTGTATTTACTTCTGTTATATTTGCTGGCAGTTCACTGTCATATGTAATAGGCTGATCAAGTGCAGTGTAAGTTTTTTTCAGTAAATCCTAACAGTTGTGCAATACTTCTTTCTCTTGGTTCAAGATTGATTGCTATATTTTTCAAAGTTATCCTAGTTCGCAATGTTTATAATTTGCTGCTAATTCAAAATTATCAGCCACACCCGGTAGCTTTTGTTATGAGCTCTTTGATCGTCTTGTTTAGATCTTCAATATTATAAGCTCCTTGCGGAAATTTTTTTTTTTTGTTGTAGATATTGGAGATTGTTGTAATCATAGTAAAATACATTTCATCGTTAACATCATTTTTCACGTTAGGTATAGCATTCCAGCAAGTACAAGAAATTAATCCAATTTCATATTGTTTTTTGCAGGATCTAGTTCTATAGGTGGAATTATAATTTACTGAAAAATTTGCGCTAACTTCTGTAGACTCGCTAGATTTAGTAAATAATGTTGTTTGCATTCCTTTAATATTATATCATTTTACAAAAATTAAGTCGCCCCGCGATTAAGTCGCGGTGTAAATTTCATATTCGTCAGATGTTAATAATTCACTCGATCTTAGATGATCAAGTATGTCAATGATTTTCATTATCAAGTTCAACACTAACATTCCCAGCTTCCTTTGATGATATTAATAACATAAATCTACCTATCATTTCAGTAGTAGAAGTAAATACTTATACACCATTCCTGTTTTCTTTTCTATATTTTTCTACACGAGATTTATCGATTTTATCAAATTTTCTTAAAACTCCACCCTTTACCAAAAGGTTTTGCTCTGCTATTTTCTGCTGTTTTTTTTTAAACGTGAGAGCAATGACACCCTTTCTCATTCTTTCATAAGTGGAATCATATTATTAATCTCTGTAACCGTGGTTAATTCATCAATATCATCAGCTCCGTCATTAAATATTACAACTAATTTATCTATTAATGCTTCATATACTTCATCAGTACACTTGCTTATATCAACAATACCCCTTATATTTCTTTGTTTAAAAAATCATCATATTCACTAACCTTTTATCTCATCATTGCTCTTTTTGTAAAATGAAATCTTTGATCTCAACTTCCATAAACTTTACAGTAAGATCAACCGACTCTTTGTTGCTCCTCTCTGATATCTTTTAGGTCTCTCTCCTGATAAATTTTTTATAAATTTGTTATTCCTTGCGTTGTTAACTCTGCTAATCTTCGCTCAAGTTTCCAGCGGATTGTTTATCAATCGATCTGTTTCTGCTTGTCTAGCCGCAGATCAGCTATATTTGCTGTAAGTGCCCCTCAATCATTTTTCTCTTTTCTTCATCAGATCTAGTAACAAGTTTTGCAGCAGCTCTTCCTGTTGTTCTCTAACAATTCCAACCAAACCTTTTTTTCCTGTAGTTGCTTAAGTTCTTCTTCTGACAGTGGTTTAGTTTCAGGGTGTTTTACCTAATATGGGTTCAGTAACCGCTTGAAAATTGTACTGTTGTTTCTGTAGCAGTTACTTGCCCACGTCGCGCTTCTTGTACTTTTTGCTTAAGTGATGCCTGAGATTGAGCAAGTTTTTTTTTAGATCTTCTATGTGTTGTCTGTATCTTGCTCGTTTGTCCATTATTATAATTATAAATTTTATAAAATTGAAACGCTTTATTGTAATAAGTGTTAATACAACAGCGAAACATTTTAGTTGGATCATTGTAAGTTTATCAATAAAAAAAGTTAAATTTATCTTATGTAGCATAACGGTAAAGTTCAATAAACTTATCTTTTGTCACGCCACGCATTGCTCGCTTGCAATATTTCTAACGTCAACATTATCCAGTCCTGAAATAAAATAAAACAACCCGTATTTCGCCTAATAAACCTATCAACATTATAAAATCCTTTGAGCGAGATAAACAGAATTACACTGTTTGTTACGGATAGTGAAAAATATGATCTTTTTTTGTTCATCTCCATGTTGTTTAGCGGAATATCATCAAAAACTACTATCTTATGTTCATCTGCATCAAGTTGATTAACTGGAATAAGATCTTCTGGCTGCCTAATTAGAAAAAAAAATCTTCACCAGCTTTTAAGATCATCACGAAGCTTTGTCATATAACTCACTTAATAACTCATACTTATCTTGCTGTGGATTGATTGTGTAAATATAAACTCTATCGTAGTTAAAATTATCACCAAGAAGCAAGTTCATAAGCAAATTTGTTTTTCCCCGATCCAGGTCGCCCAACAGTCAGATAATGACAATCAGAAGTTCATTATGTTTTATGCTTCACTAGTCTCTCTTTATCAAATTTTATTATCGACGATTTTGCCATTTTGTATAATATTAAACTAGTGTTGATAATTTTATCTAGGATAGTAAATAATGAGCTACTATACAAAATTTGGAACACTATTAGAAGATATATCCACAAAACGTTTTAATGTTGACTTATCCAAATATGCAACACTTGATCGTCTCAAAAATGAAATCAATAATTTACTAAATCTTACCAGCGTAGATCCAGATGAAGTTGTCATTTCCAGGACAAAGAAGGACGATTAAAGACGAGTGTAATGTAAAAACTGTCAGATTAGTTGTACGAAATACTGCTGCGATTGCTAATAATATCGTTACTTTTAACAATCTAGGTAATATACAAGATTCTGGTAGGTCAGTTAATGATTTTGTTAAAAAAGATGGTGATGTATTTAGTG
Source organism: Potamilus streckersoni (assembly GCA_016746295.1). Lineage (NCBI taxonomy): Eukaryota > Metazoa > Mollusca > Bivalvia > Unionida > Unionidae > Potamilus > Potamilus streckersoni. The sequence goes on along the minus strand of JAEAOA010000845.1, from coordinate 2,426,260 downwards.
GGAATATTGTTTTGATACAAAATAAGATTACAGATCTGGAAACCCAACTGAGGATGGGATGCTGTCACAAAAAAATATGTCAATGATTGGGACGCTTTAATTACTAATGAAATCACAGCACTCAAAAATAATTTTTATACCAGTCACGTGAACACATTTTCAAGTTTTCGCAGAAGCATAAACAAAATTAGAGATGAATTTTTGGAAATCCATCAAATGTTGACATTACACTCGCTAATATTAACACAAAACTCAATGATATTATTAGTGGAATTCCGAATATTGTTGAGTAAAAAAATTTGATTAAAAATACCTCACAAACAGATTAAAAATATTGTGTATACTGTTGCATCTGGGTCTAGTACTGGGTGGACGAGGCAAAATAATTCTATCAAATACATTGCAAGAGTTACTGGTATGTATAGATTGTCAGTGCTTAGCAGTGCAAAGTTTAGAATATCTACCAAATATCTTTGTCGTCATATATATGATGACTCATCTGGAGTATTATCTGTAATAATAAACAAAAATTCTGAAGAGAATTTGTACTTGAACCAGTTGATAAAACTTTAAAATTAATAATTTTTTCTCTGTGTTTGGAATTTATAGCTGAACAACCAGCTCTTATTATGAATTAACCAAACATAGGACTATTGAACTATAATATTATAATGAAAAGAAGTATAGTTGATTTCAATCATATTTCAAAAGATATTCCAAAACAAGATGTGGACGCACTAATACAATACTACAAATATTATCACAAAAAACTTGGTGCGTTAAAAAATGTTATAAATACTACAACAAGATCCTTCGAGTAATATCATATCTACCATTGTTAATGACCAGTTCTGGTATAATTTCAAGTGGGATATCGTTAAATCCCTTTTGTTAATTATATCTGGTATTGGTGTTTCACTTACAGCAGCGTGTAAAAAAGTAAACCAACACTTTGATAAAGAAGCATGGTTGTTTAACATCAATTAAAACTTATAAGAAACTACTTGAATCACATCCGGTCTTACCTACGAGGAGTTAAATATAATATGGATGATTTATACGTGAATTTTCGTATTATTGACAATATGTTAACAGACATTCTACCAATGAGGGTTAGCAAGTATGAAAAAAATATCATAAAAAATATGAGTAACGTAAAATTTATCTAAACTTAAGAATATAATATAACTAAAATAATATCATTTTCATTCTAATGCTAGTTTAATTTCCACCTTGTTAACTGAAACATTCTAATGCACATTTTAATTTTCATCCTGTTATCTTGTGGTAAAACCTCGTTTGCCGTCTTTAGAATATTGTATTCCACACATGCGCTGTTCAAACAAATTAGTCACCTCTGTGTAAAGAGCGTTTATCGCATTCCAACACCTGTTGTTTTGTTTGGTTACAAAATACCTGTTTACAGGTAGTAGTAGGGGCAAAAAACCGCGGGGGGGGTGAGCAAAAACCCTTTTTTATTTTGGAAAAAAGGGGGTGGGGTGGGGGATAATTTAGGACTATAATTTATACTTGTTTGGAGGGTAAATAAAAAAAGTGAGTTGAAAACCTGGTTTTCTAATAGGGTGAGTTGAAAACCTGGTTTATTTTGGAAGAAAAGGGGGTGGGGTGGGGGATAATTTATACTTGTTTGGAGGGTAAAAAACAAAGTGAGTTGAAAACCTGGTTTTCCTATACTACTGTGATACCCCGCTGAATCTGTCTGATGACTGGCACTCCACAGTGAGAAAGATTCTACCTCAATGGGATACCGTCTTATTCCTGGCTTCTTGGGTGTCACCGACTTGGTCACAGACTAGTCGCAGGGTCGCCGACTTGTCGCAGCATCGCTAACTGGGTCGCCGACTATTCGCGGTCACCGTGTCGCCTGGTCGCTGCGTCAGTCGCAGTGTCGCGACGTTATCCGCCAAAGATCGATAGAGACACGACAGTGTGAAATGATGAAAGAAGAGCTATCCTCCGTCCAAAACGTGTATTGTCGCAAGACCTCTGCGTTTCTTGGACGAGCCTTGTAGAGCCGTGCTGATGGTCGACGAAAGACATTGTCCCTATCCTGTAATGTATCAGTTAGATAGCTGAGTTTGTAAGAATTTTTCGTGGAGGAATTTTCTTTTACGCCCGTGAAGTTCATGTGCTAAAGCACTCTGCACTTCATCGTTATAAAATACATTTTTACCAAGCCGAGACTCTCTGAGTCCCAGTTTATAACAGCTTACGAACATTTCGCTCCCTTATTTTTCTGTCTCATGTCACTTAACTCAAGCATGATATGTTCGCAACTAGATTTGTCGTTTTCGTTGTCACGGTAACGTATGTCATGACGCATTACAATTGCATTGACCTGCTTTTATGGCTCTTCTCCCGGGATAGCATTGTCCTTTGCATTAGGCTGCTTATGAGAGGATTCCAAAGATATGTATATCGACGGCGTGGCAGGTCCATCCCTTGCTGAGTTTCAGTAATTTGCCAATTGACTGGCGAATATCTAAGCCGGACCCGAGTACAGTTGATTACAACACTGAGTGTAAGTTACTATTTTATCTTGCTCTATACAGAGATCGTGATTAGGATAGAGTCAGTGATATTGCCCTGCATATTTTGCTATAATTTTATTATCGACTAAAATTAGACATTCTTGACATTCAATCTATTCCAGGATATAGTGAGTCACGTTTGAGAGACATGCTCCTTTTAGTGCCATATGCAGCACAAATACGTTTCAGCATTAGGTTATTTTTGGTAGTATCCGTAGTTTCATTTGTATTTTCCGTTTTAAAGTCGGCATTTCAGGCATTACATGGTAATTTTTTATATTTCCATCTTAGATAAAATTGCAATTCTGTTGTTTACCCAGCTCGGTTTAGGGGAAATCTTTAATATAAAATTCAGAAAGTCATCCAGTCCTTTGCACCCGGTTGCTTGCATCCGGGACATTTGTTTGATAAACATAACGCAGTAATATCAACAGGCTGCAGTTCCAACTGGCTGTAGTCGATTAGACAAATAATTGATTTGTTTTGTTCTTTTGGGACGAAAACACGTACTATTTGATAAAATTACTCGGTGGTAGCCCAAACGAATCCAAGTAGTTTTTATAAAGCGTTACCCAATGCGTGCCAGATCCATCGTTGAAATTTTGGATATTAACACAACCTCTCCCTCCAGGTTGAAGTGATATTTCATTTTGAGAAAATACTCCTTAAAATCCGCTGAATTTTTTTAGCTTCAGCACCTGGTGGAATAATTCCAATCGCACTACAAAGAGTTATCTGCGTGTTTCTGACATTATTCAATGTATCATCAGCAGATGGTGCTATCCTGTATTGAGCATGAACTGGAGCTAAAATGTGTTAGTATTAGTACTTTAGCAATTCTCAGTAAATTGGCTATTGCAGCTGTGCCAGTTCCAGTATGTTTTAACCACATCATATTTGTTGCAAGAGTTGTTGTTGTTGGGCTTAACGTCATTTTTCAGCACACGATAGGCTATTCATGGTGGCCAGTATTAATGGTGGAGGAAGAAACCAGGAAATCACCGGAAAGAACCACCGACCCACGAGAAGCTACTGGCAAGCTTTCTCACATATCCTCATTCGCCGAATCCTAGATTCGAACCCACGTAGACAGAGGTGAGATGGCAATGATCCGTAACGGACAGCGCTTTAGACCACTCGGCCACTCGGGGCCCTGTTGCAAGAGATCTCGAGTAGTCGTCGCTGAATAAAACTATGTTAATAATTGAACTTGCTGCAGTTGGCAGGTGTATTTAAATATATTGTCCTGTTTGATTAGCTAGTTGATATTTGGCACTTCGAAACAATCACCAACCGTTATTAACAAGTGTCACTTGTATATCGTCTGCAATATTTACAGGTACTACCGCTGTTGTCACCATGCTACCTAGTACTGCAAGTACGGCCTTATGTGAAAACAGAAACACGCCATCGTCTTTAGTATTAAAAGTGCAAATGTCAGTTTCTTAGGTTCGTTTGAATTTTCATCGAGATATTCAACAGAAACAAATTTCTGTTGTTGAGTCATTAGTCAGGTCAAGGTAATTCTTAACAGATAATCTTATTCTGTTATTGTTAGGCAAGTATTAGAACGCCGCAATATCTGGTCGAGTGCTTGCACTCCGACGTCCAGTTTTAGTTACTAATTTTCTAATAATTTCTTTGACTGGTGGAGATGACAATTTTGATATCGTTTTTATTAGCGCCTTAGCAGTTTCTGATGTTGGTGATATTTCAGAAATTATTTGTCTTATATCCCTCCCTATCGCTTGCGGTAGGTGTACTCAGTGGTCCGCTCTTAATTTTGTTAGCAATCTGCTGTTCAAAAGCTGAACATGTAGAAAAAGAGGCTCCTGTGGCAAAGGGGTTTGATGCGTTTAAGGCGATACGCGCTTTTTCTTTTGCAATTCCAGGTACATTTTCAACTATTTTAAAGAATATATTTCTAAAGAATCCTCCTACGATATTTCTGTGATAAATATTTCGTTGTTCCATTTTTATACAAAATGTCTGATAAAATTGACTGTGGTCAGCATAGCAGATTGCATGATCAGTTAACTGTGGTAAGCAAAGCTTTTGTCAGCTAGCTGTGATCGGTTAACGGCGGTGAGCAGAGCTGACCGACTTCAATGACAGTAGATTATTTATCTTAGATTTACTTGTATTAGCGAACCCTGCCATAAAGAAAAGTAAAGTATAAATATCACCATCAATGATACCCTAAACACAGTATGATAAATTGAGTCTAGAACTGAGTTATATGATATGTCGAACGAAATATATTTTATCGAGAGTTTGACGATATTACAAAATAAAACCTATTATTGATAAAGATTATAAAATACATGATAGCTCTAAAAATGCGTTGAGAAACTATAAAGAAAAAGAAGCTTGGAACGTTGCTGTCATAGATATATAGCAAGCAGATAGTCTCAGTCTTTTAAGTTTTGCAATAGCATATGCATTTCCCAGGCACCATCTAGTACTTAACAGTTGCAAGCTGAGAAACTTATGCTATGTTGATAGTGGCTATTTATCGGGATAGAGTTAATGATATCTCTGAAATGCTAACACATTGTAATCCTCCATTTTCATCGTCAGTTTGAACAGATATCAGATATGATATTTTATCTGAAGTGTGCTATAAGTACAAGTGTGTTATAGGTACAAGTGTGTTATAAGTACAATGAGTTTCTTGCCGATCCTGTCAATGTTAAATTTGGTCCTCTAATAGATAAAGTTTTCTCCCAAAATATTTTTACAATAGCATTTGAATACTTACCGAAACTGTTTCATAATGAACAAGAAAAGATCATATTTCATCTAGTTTCCAAGATAACATTAGAGACGAACAGATCAAATACTATGAAAAATATCATAAAATAACTTGTGTCCGACAAGTGAGAAACTTTTATAGAAAAATAAGAAGTATGCTGAATTATATTCCTATGATATTAGCGAAGAGTGAAAATATTTCATTTGAAAGAACATTTAAATCTGTTATTGTTGATAATAGGTATTGTTTTATCAGTGGTGAATAAAAGGATCTGACGAAAATACGACAATAAAAATACTTCGTACAAAAAAGCAATAGCGACTTATAATAAAATTCTTAATCAACTTTGAGTTTATCTGCATGGTGAGAAGTTTATTGTGCTAGATCTAATACAGGAACTGCGTGACAAAGACGATTTGCTCATAGATATGATACCAATCAGAGTTGCGAAATACTAAAAACGATACACAATAAATTTTATGTAAAAGTGCCAGTGATTTCATTTCAAAAATAATGATAGCAATAATTTTGTGTGCATTTCAAAAATAAGGATAGTAAAACTTTTGTGTGAAATATGAAATATGAAAGATATTATAGTGGAAGATACCACGTTAAAGATAAAAACAATTCTTCTCCGAGGTAATCATATGACTTTTATGCTTGGCAATGCATAATACAGCACACAGATAGTACTGCACATACATCATAAACAGGAATTAGATAAAGCTCTCTCTGGTCCGCACATAAATTTCAGATTATTTTAGTAAGTTTACCTGGGTTATGGACTCACTCTCTACTGCTGTTAATAATCTTTTTAATCCAATATCACAAGATAAATACACATCACATTCGATGACGAATTGAAAATGTGTTATGTCGATAAATCCATAGTCTCATATGGAAATTTTATCAAGCTGTTAGAACCTGACTCTTGTATCAGAGGTAAGGTTAATATGTCGTTGTTTCGTCATAACGATGAGAATTATATAATAGCTAAAGCCGAGACTCTAAAGATATCTCGACTGGTGGCTGTGTAAATTATCGATATTTTTAGTAAAATACCAGCGAGTTATTAATAACGTATTGAAACTTTATGCCATTCTTAGGTATAGTAATTTTGGATAAAATATAAAAAATAAATATAAATCTCTAGCGATTTCAAGTAAAAAACCGCAAGCGAGTTATAGTTATTATTAGCGGATTTAAATTTTATGTGACTGTCAGGTAGTGATATATATATATATATATATATATATATATATATATATATATATATATATATATATATATATATATATATATATATATATATATATATATAGTTTAATCCAAACAATGCTATCATACAGGTTAGAGTACTTATATTCGTACTCTACGGAGTTTCTAACCCAGATCCGCGAGCAAAGGGCACCCATCGCCTTGCCTGCACGCACCAGCCCATATAACGGTCACGACTAAGCCCGCATCACCAAAAAATGTAAATAATTCTCATATATATGCACAGTCGTTCTAGATTCATATGAAGTGAAGTGAAAACCGAACTAGTTAGTTTAAAGGAGCGTTCCTTACCCAAACCCCTATTTTCTATTACGACGACAGCATGATCCAGTGATGTGTCCTTGACGGATAATCAATAATGAAATAGACTTTGTTGCCTCAACAAAGTCGCTTTTGTATTTTGCTTATACTAACACGGCGGGGTAGGGGGCGCCTTTGAGGGGGATTAATTAATGCAAAATAGGGGTTTGGTTTAGATACCCCCTTGAAGTTAACTACTGTTTTATCTGGAATCATCCTTTAATTTAGGAAAAGTTGAGGTTATGGTTGCGACGTAAGCACGACGGTATTCAAGTGACAGTACGTCTCTGTTTTGAAGGAGCTGTTTCCTGTTGCGTATTCTGATTAAAGTTTGAGATTAATGTCCTTCTCTTTTTTATTCTGTCTTTTATAAATTGACTTTCAGCATGGTTATTATGATTCCATTTTAAAAGTGAGTGAATGACGACTCTTTGTAAAGGGTCATTTCCACCTGATTTCAAAATCATTTGTTTTTTTGAGATTTTTTTTTGCTTGAATATTCTTGTAACAACCAGTTATGAGAGAGCTACTGAGTATTTTTAGTTAAGAAATTGTTTTCCTTGATGTGCTATGTGACTGATACAGGTGGTAAATGACATGTTGTCAAATTAAAAAGTTTACCACTTCATTGAGACTAGTTTACGACAAGTATGCATATTTGTGCTGCTGCTGAGACTGAAAATACATATTGCTGAAACTGCCAGTAAGACAAGAAGTATATCGATTATTGTTAAAGCATTTTAGAAAAACAGACAAGGAAGAATGTTTACAAATGGCAGTACATCCTTCTTGAAACTAATGGTGAGGCAAATCTGTATCAATTCTCAAATTAGCGGGTGTGGTAGATTTTCATTCGATGAGTAAATCTTCGTGTGCCAATTGATTGATATCGTCATAAGATAAATTTAGTCATGCTGTTTGTATCTAAAACTTGAACTTAAGATTTATCTCTTGGAGTTGTCAATAATACCACATAATGTGCATTGAGACTAATGGTGCGAAATTTGTTTCTTTAAATAATTTTTGAGTAATATAATAAATACTAACAACAATATTATCTCATTTTCGTGTAATGAAAGTCTAATTTCTTCTTCGTTTTCTTCTAACTTGTCATTAAAGATGATATTATGTGTTGGACTCAAGTGAGACACGATCCCATCTTCTTCGCTAGGAATTCCTAGTGCAAAATGAAATTGGTTCACCTTAACTATCATGGTGTAACGTGTAAGAGTATACGTCGAAGGATGATTAAACAAAAACGAATTGTGTCCGATTAAACGTTTAACAAATCAGTTCAGCCTGAGCCACTCAGTCAAACATTAAGCGTGCCAAAGTGATGGTAAAGATAGAGTACCTCCCAACGTTAACGATCTGGTCTTTCGTTAATCACTTTGAGGACAGAAGATTCCTTTATAACTCGTGAATTATGATTTGAATTTTGTGATTTCATGTATTAAAGAAAAATTTTATACAGAACACAAACAAAATTTCATCGTAAAGTATGTTCGTTTAAAACAAAACATAAATACACAGTTCATGAGGTTTTAATAATGTAAAACATTTACATTTTTAAAAGACCCATACATTTTCATTTTCTTTGCTTTTCACTTGAATTTGTCCATATTATCTACCAATGCAATTTCGGAATTCATGACGTAAACCATGAATCCTCTCCTCTTCCAAAGTATCCGTAAAAAAATTCTACACAGGAAGCAGAAACGTCATTGATATGTAATTCTTACTAAACTGTTTTATCCAGAGTCGTTTGCGAATTTGTACATCGGTCGTAAATTTGTACACTGAATTCATTGAACTTAGATTTATTGGATACATAATGTTTTATGCGTGGAATTTATCATTCTCAGTCTGCGTATCTATTCATAATTATCTTGATTTATTTTGTTGTGACTTTTGTGAAATTGTTGTGTCCGTACCGTCACATACTGTAAACGAGAAGTCGCACTTGTTCGTTCACAACAATCCAAGGGTCCAATTTTGCGAGTATCTTCCGTTTTCACACAAAGCTGTAGTTTATTGTCAGTCTTTTCACTTTGCAATTGGTATGAAGCTCTCCTTGCTTGTTTGGGAACTGGTATCCGTTGTCTTTAGGTCCAAGGCTGTAAAACTCAAAATAGTGTTTTCGGAATGTTCAAAAGTCTATGCTCCTAAACTTTCGACTTCGATTTGTGGGTGATAGTCTCCAAGTCGATCGATGAAAGCACCTCTAGTAATATTTATGTGATTCAACAAAAGACTGTTGACACGGCAGCACTTAGCACTTTTCTGACTACAACAGACACGAACGCCGCCTTAAATTTTGGATCTCTTCGGAATTTGAAATAAGTTTTTTCAGGACAGTTTATTACTGGAACTTGTGTCTTTAATTCTTGGATTAATTTTGGATTTTTTCGTAATTTTTCGCTTTGTATCCTAGAGAAATATTTTTTTAAAACAAAAATTACAAAGGTTGTTGTCATCTCTCTTTTTTGTTACTTATTTTAAGAGCATAGACTCGTAACACTATTAGAGAGGTATATTGTCCTTGCACTAAATGCTATCAGACAGGTCCAATTGTCATATGATGATGGATAGGAACTTGCTGTGAGAAAATGGTCTCAATATAAAATACATGCACGTTGTAGTTTTTTTTTCAAAAGCATGCTCTTTAAAAGAATGATTGCATGAATGAATGAATAAATGAGTGAACTTGCTTGTTTGCCTCTCTGTCTGTCTGTTAGTCAGTCGATCTACCTTTCCTAGTATCAACCACTTTGTCGATATGTGTGTATATGTCTATTCAATAACCTTATATATATTCAGTTACTCATCCATCCATACTCTCATTGCTACTTTTACTTCGAAATGGTTTGCTTTGTTTTGCAATAATCTATTCACTCATAATTAGTGTCAATCTACTAGCAGTTTATACTGGTACATTGTTTATAAAACGTACACACTTTCATGTATTAAACTGGATAGCCAATAATGTGTGTTTAAATTTACGTAGACGTTGTATGCATATTTGATAGCTGAATAACGTCTTTTTTATAGCGAATAATTCGTGTATCAACGAAACATTCGTTGATTTAGTTACACATAAGAATTTACACCCTTTATTGGGATAAAATAATTTTATATAAATATTTTTCATATGAACAAGAAACATTGTTTAATACCTGGACAATTTTTAGCCTTGAGTTGCACAAAAAAGCTGCTGTTAAATGGGCCAGCTTTTTTTGTGTTGGTACTGGAGTAGTACTGAAATCGTCTGTATACTCAATTCGAATAGAGATTAGAGAAGTTAATGTCGAAGGGACATTCTTCTATATTCGTAAGTTCTCTCAGGCAATATTAGTTATCGTTGATATAACTGACTTAAATCCGATTAATCATACATATGCGGGATCGATACAAAGTAAATACTGTGATAGAAATTTTATTTATTTGCAAATAGTCCCAATTATTCAAATGCCTTTCAATATTTTCCTGGATTTTGTGTCTGATATCGTGTTTAGTCACACATAAGCTTGAAGTCCTTTACTGTCTTCGTAGATTTAATATTTCAAATGTACTTCAAAAACGTTAAAAGACTTACTTTAAAAAACAAAAACAAAAAACAATAGTATTCATATACCAGGACAATGGTCATGTCAGTGTTTTCTCGGTTCAAAATTGAATATAAAACTCCTGACTATTCTTTGGACTGGTACACTATACAATTACCTTTTTGCTAGTTCGTCCATCAATACGAACGGTGTTTGTTTGCATAAAATTATAACTTGAAAAAGACTGGGTGAAGAACAGAGGTTATGTAGATATCAACACTGATGACAAAGATTTATTTAATAACACCCATGATAGGCTTGGGTTTTAATGAAATCTTTAAACACGCTCTAACGTAAACATCATTATTTTGCCACGTCACTAAATACATTTGGTAACAGTGAATGGATAAATGTTGTTTATGATCCAAATAAAAGTTTTCTTGTCTGGATACTGAATCAGAGATTTTTAATTTTGTCATTTTCCTTTTGTTTGATTTTGTCAAAATATTTTGCATACAAGGATTGTCGCCATTCAGTTATGTGCTAATAAGAATTGTCCATACTCGTTTACCTAGACTTAACAACAGTCTCAATATTCATCCGCCTAGGATACATTATGGGGTATAATAGCGGGCTGATGGCTAATTAATTAAATTATTCCATGCTCGGACTGGATCCGATGATACATTATGAGGTATAATAGCTGGCTAATGGCTAATTAATTAAATTATTCCATGCTCGGACTGGATCCGATGATACATTATGAGGTATAATAGCTGGCTAATGGCTAATTAATTAAATTATTCCATGCTCGGACTGGATCCGATGATACATTATGAGGTATAATAGGTGGCTAATGGCTAATTAATTAAATTATTCCATGCTCGGACTGGATCCGATGATACATTATGAGGTATAATAGCTGGCTAATGGCTAATTAATTAAATTATTCCATGCTCGGACTGGATGCGATGATACATTATGAGGTATAATAGCTGGCTAATGGCTAATTAATTAAATTATTCTATGCTCGGACTGGATCCGATGATACATTATGGGTATAATAGCGGACTAATGGCTAATTAATTAAATTATTCCATGCTCGGACTGGATGCGATGATACATTATGAGGTATAATAGCTGGCTAATGGCTAATTAATTAAATTATTCCATGCTCGGACTGGATCCAATGCAAACTGCGTTATGAATTTTATTTCCCTACCAGTTGCTTGTGATGCATTAACGAGATCCTGTATAAGATTAGCCCATCAAACGGGTTCTTTCAAAGATGCTTTGAGCAGGTAACGCAATGATTAGATTAAATCCGATATTTATGTCCCTTAAAAGTAAGCAGAGAGATTGCTAAAAAAAAATACCTATCTATTTGAGTATTACATTTCTAAACAATCTTGTAGATATTTATAGCACTGAGGGTTCGTCGTACCTATCACTGACGACTATACTGAGCGGAATTCGTTAGCCCTAGCTATACAAGGATAGGGACTTAATTATCGTTCAGTTTTATGTGATACACTGTCCAAGACAGAACTCATTTCCTAATTTTGATATCTAAACGAAGTAACTTGGAACAGAAGACATCATATGTAGATGAAAATTATCGAGCCAAGAGTATTTGCATGTACTATTGAAAACAATTGCCAAAATAAGACGAATACTCTCTTTCAACCATACGGCTGCAGTATAGCATTGATGCATGCGCATGTTTGTAATTTCAATTATTTAAACCCTTGCCACTTGTGTGTCTTTATTCTCAGAAACTGCCTGGAAATCAAAGCAAATTTTAAAAGCCATATTTGTTTTGGGGGGTTGTCATTGTTTTCATATCTGCAGTGATAAATCTTACGATCAGCACAAATCGTATCACTTCAGTATGCATTACATTCGGAATATCTTTATACGTCAAAATGATCTTAGCATGCTTCCATGCCTCGAATCTTTTTTTATGCAAAGGTGGTTTATAAATGGATATAATTAGTAACCAATCAAATGTAAGATGATCTTTACCCGCGCATGAGCACGTTACGCTGATGATAATATCTGACAAGAACAACTAGCTTGTTTAAATGCATCACACTATATCACGTTATCTTTACTTCATTTCATGATATTGGACCGTAACGTTTTATTAACAAATCATTGTATATATGGTAGTGCATAATACAGGTTTACTCGGGTATTTGTCGAAGCCGAAACCAGTAAGCAGAAGAGATGAAAGTTAGATGGATAGCAGTATGGATTTTACTGACTTGTACATTTTATATAAATGATGGTGCTGTCAGAAGTAAGTAAGATAAACATAACTTATTCTTACTTTTTCTCACTGTGAGACATACATATTTATTTTGAAGCTTCTTTGTGATATCCATTGAAAAGGCATATGCATTTAGCATTGTATCGTAAAGCAGCTTGTTTAGATGAAACTATTCTTGAAGGAGTCATTTAAGATGAAATACCATATTTCATAGCAGTATTATGGCGGATGATACAAATCTCTTATAACTGTTCCCATTGCGTAATTTTGTTGAGAATTAAAATATAAAACTTTTGTTCCTGTGTTAAATGATGGCAGATCATTACTGATAAGTACCCACTAATAAGCGCTGTATATTGTACGTTGCAATTGATAGTTTTTATCTACGAAGAAACAACAACAACAACACACACACACACACACACACACACACACACCTGAACAAGAGTTGTTTAGGCGTTCTAGAAACTATCGTGGATTTCATGCAAGAATGGTCAATTGTTGTTCATACAAAAACATTACAGAAATGCTGTCTCTAACAAAATCGGGGGAATGTATCTTTTTAATTAGTCAAGAGTATGCATGTTTTACATATGCACAAAATCTCATGGTAAGGATCCTGCGTTTTGAAAAATGGGCCGCTCATCAAACGAAAGAACTTCCCCCATAGTTTCTTCTGTCAATCTCAGGTAAACAAATTTCAATCAGGAGATAAGAAATTATAATGAAATTGCTCCTTAAAATATTTTGAAGAAGTAACTCCTAATAGGAGTTGACCCAGTAAGAGTTCTTTTGTTGATGAATTGACATCTCTCACCTTCTTCATTCAATAAAACAATTTGATTCTCTGCTCTCTTTCATTTCTATGAGAGATCAGTAATATAGTCAACTGATTAAACATAATAGCACAACAGCAGAAATATTTTAAGAATGAAACCTGTTAACATTCAATTACTAACATTCTTATGTACATGATTTGAAAACCAATTTAAAATCTATTGTGAAAAGACCGAGTATCTTGACAACTAAAAATATAATTCGACTTAAAATGTATTTTCATATCTTTGACAGTGATATATTATTGAGAAATCTTCTTACCTGAATATCATAATATTTTAATAAAACATTGTAAGTTTATTAAGCTTCGAAAGCCCGTCTCACCCAGTCGCATTCCAGTTATTCTAGGGAAGGTGTGAATCAGCCTCTGGGTTATGATATATATTGCGTGTGTGCCCGGTTGGAGACATTTACAGAGACTATATGGTACCATTGGCTCTATTAGTAATGTTTTCCTCTTCTGCATGATGTAACAAGAGTTGTTTGTATTTAAAGAAATGGATCATTCCTTACTACAACCCATCTGTCTTCAAGGAAAGAGATTAAAGCGTCGTTTCCGGTTGATTTAATCTTAATTCAGATCTAATTGAAGAATAGTTCTATATTTTGCATTAAAATCTATGCCTCGCGTATATAGGAGATCAGATCTAATCTACGATCACTCTATTTTATATATTAAAGCATATGACCCGTATACATGTGCATACATACATTGCAATATTTCACTTTTTTACACAAATATGTAATACTTCAAACTGAGAGCAACTGTCTGAAACGAGCTATGTACAGTAGCAGGAAATAGAGATACCTTTGAGTTTCTACTGATCACTTTTATTTTTAATACACGATCGCTATGAATCGTTGAACATTATCGAAAAATGTTCGGCAAATTACATTTCCACAATACACCAACATAATGATTAAGTGCAATTAGAAGAATATTGAAAATTCAAAACATAGATTATTACATGTTTATCGTAAGCAGAGGAGTCATTTCATAAATTGTCTCATATTCATTGCATTACACATATCACACAAATTACAATAATAAAATAAAAATTCAATAGTTCAAGCAAAATTTGTACTTTAAATTGTATTCACCTTTCCTGTTTGTATACGAGGATTTAAGTTTGAAATATGTCATTGGAGGTTGGACAACGCCTGTGATATTTATTAATGTAATCAAAAACGCTCTTCTTCTGGCTCAAAAAACATTATAGGAATAGATAATAAACTATCTCTTTTCGTTCACACTAAAGTAGGAATAAACTTGTCATTTGGTTTCAGTCCTTTTCCTGACTGGTAAGCTTTCAATAAGTACACATACTTACTCAGTCAACCTTACAGATAGCTTAAGCTATTTTTAAGTCTTGTACAATTTTAGCTATTTAAGATATTTGATACGCATAAATAAGTATTTTGACAATGATTTTTTTTATGTGAATTCTAGGTTAGAGTATAAATTGTGTCTTCCTGGTTTCTGTTGGTTCTGCTAACATGTTTTGCATACAAGGATTGTCGTCAGATCAACCTACTAAATTTATCAAGTCCTTATTAACATCTCATTGGTCAAAAGTCAAGTTTAGGGGACGGTCTCAAGGAGTGAGGTATTTACGAGATAACTACATGTTCGTCTTAAGCCTGATTCGTTGCGTTTCATCTAAGTATAGATAGATATTATAATTTATATAATCATATGACAAAATGTCTATAGAAGTAATGATTCCAAGCAAGTTATTGTTCTTTATTTTTGGCGTGATCAAAAGAATGTATATGGTTCAACATCCTTCCATTTGGCGGAAAGGAGCAAGAAAGAGTGATAAATGTAATTTTTGGTACTACATATCTCGGCAAAGTTCACTGGGTAAGGTATACTGGTGGCCTTATAGAAAATTTGTGTTACTTCAACGTTATCATAATTGTAAAACGTTTGTTGAAAAATGTTTGCAAACAAAGTATAGAAAAGAAAAACTGGTAGAAACTTTAATTGTAATGGTCTTAGTAATTTCAGACTTTTAGAACAGAAAGTAATTTACTAATTGTGAGTAATGAGATGTATATTCTACGCCGCACGTTCATGTTCTATATTTTTGAATTGTATGTTTTATATGTTTTGTACCCATGCGTTGTATGTTCAATATCATGTATGTGCTCGACCAGTGACTTGGATGTTTTATATCCATGCATGCATTTGTATACACATACATCGAAACTAAAAATGGGTATGCACTAATAGATATAACAAAAATTGAAAACGGCGTCTCTGGAGAATAAAATTGTATTTTCGAATCGGGTGGGGGTATTTATATGTTTAAACACCATAAAAAGATATCGAGTAGTGTCAACCCTGACGCCATTCCGCTAGAAATCATAAGTTTACACAAAATTTCCAAAGACTTCTATACAACTTCAGTTGTAAATTAGAAAGCCCGACGTGTACATGCTATACATACATTTTATTCTAATCAGTACAAGATTACAAATCTCACAGTATTCCAATTGTCTATAAACCGCACATCTGTATGGTTTCTTTTCATCAACTTTCCGTACCGTCAGCTGTTCACGCCGTAGAAACTATACAACTATTCCCCAACACATGGAACTATTTTCACAACGCCATCTTAGGCCAGTCAATTCATGGTTTCTGACTTCATTCTGCCTCTAAAACAGCATCACATTTACCATCATGGCAACATAAACGCTATCTACCTAGTCCCTTCCGGTTGATCCCATTGTGAAATTTACCGGTCTCCTACCGTAAATACTGCCACTGCAGTCACACCACCAATGTACATTACTAGTTTTTAATAGGGACTACGGTACTCAGGGACATTCATGCGGCTCTGACCTGATTTCACTAACACTTCACTCCGTAACATTTGCTCCTAGTAATTTTCTAATTATTTCTGGCTAAGGAAATTTCCATTGGACAAAGTTCCAATAGTCAAACAAGTAATCAACAAAATCTAAGAATTCCTTAACAACGGGCACTATAACAAAATGCGCATCCGCCAGATTTATTACAATATATACAAAGTTAGATATATTACCCGAGCAAAAAACTAATGAAAACAACTAAATAAAACAAGTCACACACACACACACACACTTTAACTCGCTCATGTATATAAAAATGCAGTTGATACTGAGAACACAACGGTACAACACGCCATCGTTCTAAAAGCAGCTAGTGTAAGTTCACCTAAAGATCGACCGAAAAAACAATGTCGTAGATATTGCATTTGGATTAAGATCCTTTTCCGTTTTCCCGCATAATTTCAAGGACTTGAAAACAATTATAGTTGTCGATCGAAACTTTCTTAAAAAAGCTAATAGCACAAATAATTTTCTTCTAATTTGTAAAGAGACACATTGGTCAGACATTAGTTTCACACTTGTATGACTTTTCTTGCTTTACGTTCGTATGAATTATAAGTAAACCTTTCTAAGTCGTAGACTGGTGTTTCACAGCACCTACAGCAAAAGATGACGCGAGATGACCCAAACGCATGATATAGAGAATCAGTCAAATTACTATACACTTATGCATGAGAATATGCAACAATTTCTTATATTAAGAAACTTAGCATGGGTCATTTATGAAAATCGTCCACCTACAATAAAGTCCATTGACAATTTTGGAAATGAGTCATACATTTTCACATCATAGAATTCAAATTACAGTACATAATTTACGTCTATATTTTGAGTTGACTTATGTTTTGTTGCTGATTGGTAATTTATTCTTTTGCCCTCATAGACTGAATAATTTGTTATCATCCCATACACATAGGTATTTGTGCCAGAGCTGGTCCCTATGAGTAACCCCTTTTCAGAGTTTGGGCACAATTATCATTTCATGCTATTTGATGGGACATCGTTATAGCAACCTTACAAATTTGGTAAATCATTATAGTAACATTACAACTTTGCTAATATGTTATGGCAACATTAAAAATTTGGTAGCATATATTGATCAGTTAGATGAATGTGGCGAAATATAACGCTGCTATACCATAGCAAAATAGACATCTTATAGAGTAGTCCTTAAAAATATCTAACAATATCCTTTGATATTAGTTTTTGGTTACTTGCTTTTTTCACTCATCATTAATCGACTTGTAAAGGATTTTAAAACCGTATAGTTGCTAAAGATAAATTAGATATTTGTTATTGTCCCAATTAAGCTGTATTGTCACAAAATAAGCTGAAAAGTTCTAATGTCCATAATAAATGTCATACATATTTATACCTTTAGATTAAGTCACTTATCATTAAAGAAGAACACGGAATGCAAATTTAAATGATAGACAGAATAATGATCATTTGAAATAATAATGTATTGATGTTAAATGTTCCCAAAGTTTCAATCAATAAATTCTAGAAGATTGTCAACATTTTGCACTATTTGACAAATACATATAAATAACATACAAATTTTATTTCGCAGTATATAATAAAAAAAATGTCATGATAAAAAGCCTTGAAATTTAGTCATTTTATGCATGAAATATTACATAAATTTAACTTTTAATACTCATATTTTCTCAAAATTTAAATATCATTTTCGCTCAGGTGATTCCAAACGCCTCTTTTATTTGCACAACATCGCAAAATGAAATATTTTGTAATAAATACTTGGCAAATTTTTATACAATAATAAATGTTGGTAATGCATTTTTCCTCTGCTATACTTTAGCATAATATAAAATATTATTACTCGGTTGTCACTTCTACTTGATTCATTCAAATTTATTAACTTTTGTCATAATGACGTTTTATTTATGTATTTTTATTTTCAGAATGTACCGCTGTGGACTACATAGGGAAAAACCAGCCGTATTTATACAATTCATCAATCAATGACACTATAGGTTATCAATTAAAATATTTTACTAGTATTGCACACATTTAATGTATCAGGCGCAAATTGTTTTAAAGAAAATAAACTTAGTTGGCTTGAACTTTGCTTGTGCTTGATGAAATGACAATAAGATGAATATTGTTTGAAAATAAATGTCCAGGAAATAAATTAATAATGCTGAAATTGTTAAATATGTAATAATTTTACACATATAACTGCATGTCTATTAGTATTGAAAATAATTAACGTTTCTAGTGTAAGTTTGACCCATTCAATTTGAAATTATTTCTTTTCAGTAGGATTCACTCCACATGACATACAAAACAACAGAGGTTTATAATGCATGCAAAAACAAACAATGAAAAGGACGTGGTGTCTGTTAATTTGTTTTCATACATACAAGGACGCATACACATACAAACGTACGGGCAGTACTATACATACAAACACACATACAAAGGAAAAATTAATGAAATTAACTGGATTCTGTTACAAAAAGTAAGAAAACATATGCAAGCACATATCCACACACAAAAGGATGTGGCAATGTGGGAGTTTATATATATATATATATATATATATATATATATATATATATATATATATATATATATATATATATATATATATATATATATATATATATATATATATATATACGATTACTCTCCAGAGAGAGAGAGAGAGAGAGAGAGAGAGAGAGAGAGAGAGAGAGATTACTTTAAAAGAAAGTAATTTAACAGATTTTGAAATATGGTTATAAATATAATTTGCTGAATATCAAATTCATACATATTGTCATTTAATATATTTTTTTAAAATTGGAATATGATAAGTAACTTAAAATGCTGTTTTACGATTTTAAGATAGCTCTATAGTGAAATATCGTCGGCTTTATTTTACGTTTTATCTTGCAGGTTATGCCTTTCTAGCGGCAGATTCGGTGTATCAGTTCCCATGTTGCGGAATCGTTAAGCAATGGCAAGCTTTTATTAAAAAAAACACAGGGACAATGTTGTTTGAGGTGTGGAGATCAACGTCGGGAAGTGCCTACAAACTTGCTGGATCAAATGAAATTGTGGCTTGTATATAAATTAACAATTCATATTCAGTACTTTTACCAGTATTTATATGGGTTCCATGAAATAAAAAACCCAAATATTTTTCATGTGTGGAATAAAAAATCTGCAATGTATTTGTGAAAATTATATGCACTATTCAGTATTTAATTTTTCGAACACGTGTTGTTTTTCTATGAAAATCAAATGAAAACAATGGATATCATTTTCATTGAACGCAGTTTAAAACTGTTCAATTATAAATGGTTCTCTGTACTAACTATTTTAAGACAAAACTAAATATAAGCTATATAGATTGTGTACTATCTATAAGCCATATAGACTGAGTGTGTACTAACTATAAGCCATATAAATTGAGTGTGTATTAACTATAAGCCATATAGACTGAGTGTGTACTAACTATAAGCCATATAAACTGAGTGTACTAACTATAAGTCATATGACTGAGTGTGTACTAACTATAAGTCATATGACTGAGTGTGTAATAACTATAAGCCATATACACTGTGTACTAACTATAAGCAATATAAACTGAGTTTGTACTAGAGGCAGAGACAATAAATTATGCAGATATGAGGTTTGAAACAAATATGTTATATCATTACTGCTGTTGAAAACGTTCATTTTTAGTCTGTCGGATTACTATATTATACCTTGGTCGAATATATTATTTTTTTGGGTCCACTCATGATATTTAAATTTATTCTAAATAGCCTTGCTGGAATCGAATCTTGCCATTAGTTTCTAGTTCCTACCCGTACTAATTCTACTACTACTTCAACTACTACAAGATCGTCGTCTTCGTTATTGTAATTATCATCGGCATTATCATAAAGGTTTTATTTATCACCGGTCATTCAGTTTTATTTCTTTTTTCTTGTTTCCTTATCATTTTTTTCTTTGTTTAATTTTTCTACTCAGCTCACTTCCTTTACTTTAGATAATGAAGTCTACTGTTCATAAACTTTGAAATCATCGAGTCAGTAATGACGTGCCATTTACTTAGAGCGAAGGATATCAAAAGTAGTGTACAAACTTAATTTAAAATGTATATTTTATTTGGTAGTTTTTGTTTTATTTCAGATGATACAGATATGTTAATTACATTGAATGTTCCAAGTGGTGCCCAGACGACCGTTTATCCCGGTGATTACATCGGATGGTGAGTGAAAACAAAACAGAAAAACCGCAGCAGCAACAAGATTAATAACAACACGTGACATACATAAGATACGATAAGATTTGATAACATCATAATTGGCAGAAAAAGAGACAATTTCATTGACTGATTGATACACGCCCTCTTGCATCAGAGCCTGTTGACAAAGTGATTTTTAATGATTGCGGACAGCAAGAATAGATAAATATTGACCTTGCGAAATAAGTCTTTATAGTTTTACTTCTGCAAAATTTGACACGGACACCTTCTATATGTTGGACCCAGGTGACCGAGTGGTCTATGGTACTCAATTTTAAAGATTACTCACAACGCACTTGTCTGCACGCATCCAAGTCTCGAGTGGGTTTAACGTTGCCTACTAGAGTATTATTGCTAATCTCGTAAGAGGACGTATAATTTAACAGTTTTAAATAGATGGATATAATAATGGATCTAAATATTTAAAAACACAAGAAAATTTCCACAATTTTTCTCCACTCTGTCGACCTATTTAATTTTTCCAATTTCATCGGATGTGCAATGTGAGAGTGTTTCCACCTGTATCTGCTACTTTATTTATTTGTATTTTTTTCTTTTCCTTGACTGCTACTCAAGTACTGTTTTCGTTACGTTCTTCACCCTTCCACTTCCGATCTCCGGTCTGCCTTTAAACTTTCCGCCTCCATTATTCTATCCGGTCCCGTGACGACAATAACTTCTCCCTACTTCGTCACATTTGGGTGGCACTCGGTCCTATCCAAACAACTCCAAACAGCACCGAAAGCTCCTCTGTAAATAATAAGGGACGTATATTCAAGCTTCTCTTTCGACTAGTTCAGGATTTAGACAAAGCGAGGCCCTAAGCTATGGGAAGTAAGAAAGGCCATATTTGGTATAAAATAAATTTATGGGGCTTCTTCAGACTGAGTTCAGACTTTGGGACCCTAAGCAGTAGCTTGTTTAGCTGATGCCTAAATTCATTACTGTTTTCGACTTAGACTATCTCACGCCCCCACACAACCTTCCATCAGCATAATGATGAATGAAATCATTAAGTCACGCATCTACTCCCATCAAAATATTCCATGCAAGCTTGTTCGATAAAATATGGGCAATAATACAACAACGGTATTAAAGACACATGACGTGCGTACACGGTTTTAATTCTTGATATAACAATTTACCAACATCACAACAATCAGACACAATGACTTCAAAAGGCCAACATGCCTAACTATGTATACATAACTATGTAGTCAGATTCAGAATTAAAACAAGTATAAGTTCTAACATAACTCATTAATAACTTCAGTAATTCAGTATGATGCACACAATAGCAAATTACACACAATTAATTCCAATCACAAGCTAACAATCTACGTAATTTAATTTGTATACTACAAACTTCTCTACGCATCATTACAATAGGTAAATACCTCAAATGTGTAGGTGGGATTAACTCTAATAAAGGTAACTTCTGCATGCCAACATAATTCTGGTAATCAATTTATAAATAGTGCATATAAACTTACAACTATCAGTTGGTAATGTTCAACAAACACGGGCGAAAAATTCTAACCTTTAAGAAGCTTTTCAAGTCTAAATTCCCGCTCTCCCTTGTACGAATTACGTATATTCGGAGTACGCCTACTACAATTAACTCCCTAACTTACTAGACCTCCGCGTTGGTCAAAATCCTGGCAAGTACTAAAGTGACCTTAAAATGACCTGTAGAATAAGGGTCTGATTCGGTGACCTGTAGAATAAGTGTCTGATTTGGAGAAGTGTCCCGCCCATATATTCCTAATTCAACCCTGATTTGATGATGTGGTCTCTTTGAACTGTAGTCTTCTAGTTTCTCAATCTTATGTCATTTTCTTTCTTCCGCGGCTAAGTCCCGCTTTGGTTGTGAATAAACAACTTTTACCCACAGGTACTCGACGCGACCCGTTCGGACATTGGACTCTCTCTGTAATACTATATAAGAGTCTAAAGTATTACAGAGAGGGTCCAATGTCAGAACGGGTCGCGTCGAGTACCTGTGCCTTTACCGGTTTTGCCAGTTACTTCGTCCCTTTGAAGATAGCTCCCCATTGTTCTCTCCAAGATCGATTCAAGTCTCAGTTTTGCGCAACGAACGTTAGTCGCCAATGTTGTGGCGATATTCTCCAGCCCAGGAAAGTTGTGCACATGAGAACTAAGACTTTTCTCACATACCCACTGTCACGTTGTGAAGACCACAACTTGACAGTGGATATGTGAGAAAAGTTGATAGTGCCTTCCCAAGGGTCGATGATTCTTCCTCGGATCGTACTATGTTCCTTGTCCGCCAAATATACTGGTCACTATGTATGATCTATCATGTGGTGAAAAATCGCTTTAAACTCCACAACGTAAACAACCGTTCTAGATAAAGCACTGCAATATTTTAGCATATAACCGTTTGAGAGAATTCTGACACATCCGTTCGAGACTCTTTTTGAACAAGACTATGTTGATAGCTGTCTTGTTTTTTGATTCACAAACAATGACCTTTCTTATGAATTGTGCGATTCTGTTTCAATAAAACAGATAAAACTAGAAAGGCATGTTTTGTTCTGTTGGCAAAAGACAGTGACCACCTCCTAAGAAACTGATATAAACTCAACACTAATTCAGACAGACTGGTTGACAAGGGAACAAACTATGTTTATTACACGATTTCTTATCGAGATTAACAATGT
The DNA here is from genome assembly GCA_016746295.1 of Potamilus streckersoni. NCBI lineage: Eukaryota > Metazoa > Mollusca > Bivalvia > Unionida > Unionidae > Potamilus > Potamilus streckersoni. The sequence continues at coordinate 2,402,896 of JAEAOA010000845.1, read as the reverse complement.
TGAACATAATCAAAATCTAAATTAAAGCATAGTTTTCTTTGTTATATTAAAGGTATACAGAGTATGGTGAAATGGTAGCATTTACAGAGGGTAGTGGTCCTGAACCAGACGACATAAAAAATACTGACCTTCGCCCCAGTCCAACCACATTCACTCCTGGTATGAACCTGGACTGGTCTTCAGCTTCGGCACATCAGAACAGAAATTATGGAATCCGTGCAACGATCGATGCAAGTGAGATAGTAACAACATCATTAATTTGCTTTATTTACATTCGAAAAGGCGCGCGTGTGTGTTTATGTATGTGTCTGAGAGAGAGAGAGAGAGAGAGAGAGAGAGAGAGAGAGAGAGAGAGAGAGAGAGAGAGAGAGAGAGAGAGAGAGAGAGAGAGAGAGAGAGAGAGAGAGGGGGGGGAGGGGATAGGCACATAGGTGTGTATAAGTGCATCTTTTTCGTAATCTTCACATTGTACTTGCACACGAAAATTTTAATTTGACTGATCTGCATGTAATTTGACTGATCTGCATGTAATTTGACTGACTGTCATGTAATTTGACTGATCTGCATGTAATTTGACTGACTGTCATGTAATTTGACTGATCGTCATATAATTTGACCGATTTGCATGTAATTTGACTGATTTGCATGTAATTTCACTGATCTGCATGCAATTTCACTGATCTGCATGTAATTTAAAGAGTAATTACCCTGCTGACACTACTTGACCTTATCAGAAATTGAAAGATCAGTAAGAGTATCTCTAGTAAAGAATCACTAAAATTTTGACGAAGAAAGAATGCAGGATGAAGACAATGTGATGTGATGAATGCAAGGCGATGGGTGCCATTTACTCGCGGACCTGGGTTCGAAACTCCGTAGAGTACGAATTTAATTTCTCTAACCTGTATAATAGTATTGTTTGTATTAAACACACACACACACACACACACACACACACACACACACACATATATATATATATATATATATATATATATATATATATATATATATATATATATATATATATATATATATATATATATATATATATATATATATATATATATATATATGATGTTTCTGAAGACATAAAAAAACTATAAGTGTCAACATCCCAACAGTATAAATTCAAATGGCTAAGAATTTTCTATTATTAAATTGTTTAGAGAATTAAACAGCGGCCAAAATAAGGCCTATTCGTTTCATTTAAATAGACTTTAGTAAGGTATATGAGAACGCGCTTTTTATATACATCTAGGTTTATCTTCTTTACATAATTGCGCTGCTGTATTTTCATGCCCTGTTCTGATTTGTATGCATGGTTTTAAACTGGAATTATATGGTTTTAAATTTAATTTTTAAGTATAATGCATTGACTTTTAACAATTTGCAATGAAACTGCAAATTGTTCAAATAATTTAACATACCGACACAGTGCCGGATTACCAGTTAGAGTAGGCACCGGCCTATGGGCCTCACGCCTTTTAGGTGTTCCGTGATAACATTAAAATAATAATAAATTGATTTGATCTTGACGTTATTAGAAGGTAATTTGCGAGGGAAGGGGGCTAAATTTCGACTGCCTAGGGGCCTCCACAAGGTTTAATCTGGCACTGCATTGACAATATATTAGTACGTAGCAAACACTCGAGTCTTTGAGGTAAGCAAGTTAAATTTCAGAAATCAATATATATTTGCAGATAAAAGTTGTTAGCTTGGCTTAACAGTACGTTTCACAAATTTCAGTTTTTTTGTACTATTTGTGTAATGCGAAGGATCTCCTCTCGGAGAACAAAATCTTAATGGTAGTAATTTAACCGACTAGGTGTTAGTTTATATACACCTTGTCACATCAATCAAAATAATAATCTTGCAAATTCTCATTCTATACGAAATGTATGAAATGATTAAGTTGCTTGAAGTGAATGGTAAATCGAATTATAGAACATGTTTGATATATATCATGTATTCTATTCATAACATACGTGCAGAGACTCTACATTGCTCGATCACTTTGCTGTGCAAACTCATTATTTCTTAGTGTGCATTAGAGACGAGTCAAACTTGTAAATAAAAAATACTTCATTGATCTAACACCCAGTTTCACTGGTTTACATCAAAACGCACAATAAAATTTCTGGTTAGGTTGGTCTAAGACCTCCTTAAGGTGTTTTACCTGATGGAATTATGTCAGTACAATACCACTTTAAATAATGGCATTATAATAAATACTCCTGACTTTAAGTCGCTGTAATATTAATATACGAAGTTCAAATTTGAATAGTTCTCTCACTTTAAATAATGAATCAATATTGATGACAAATGAATTTCATCAAATTTTTATGCAGACATAATGTTGGAATTGTGTAAATAACTTAGGTATAATTCATCACAAATCTGCAAGAATCTTAATTTGTTACGGGCTTTCACAGACAAACACAAAACCAGACCAACAATGAAAACCAAAAGGCGTTGAAATTACAAATGCTTATATGACTGTTTTTAATGGAGTTAAAGCTCGAAGAATGTGTTATATCTCGTATAGTTGGCTTCAATTTGACTGATGATGTTGAAACCTGCTGGTATGACCTAAAATGGAGGCGAGCTATAGCGCCATCTTTTGCTCAATGTAAATTGGTATAACAGCACATTTTATCTCGGATATTTCATTGATTCTGTAATGTGAAGCAGCAGGGAGGGTGAACCCTACAAAATTTTTGCTTGTGAAATTAACCTGAATAAGGGTTCCTACAGAGTCTGAAAAAAGGGTCAATAACCCTAAACCAAAATATCTAACTTTTTATATTACCGTACGGACGGTTATAAACCACATAATAAACCACATGAGCTTAGCTCAGTTTTGTTATACTATTATTGACTTTTTTATCCTGATTTTATTGAACTATTTTTTACGTTAAAAACTTGAGCAAAATTTTGTAGAGTTCACCCTCCCTGCTGCTACTGACTTTGTCACCTGACTTTGTCACCTGACTTTGTCAGGGCATTAATATCGGGACTTTTAACAATAGATTTGGGTTTTTAAACAGATATACAGTTCATAAACAGATGGTCCTGACTTTGTCAGGGTGAACCAACCAAATATTTTATCCAGACCAATCTAGGATCGTATATATAAATTAATATATAACGTCTCCCCGCGCAGGTCCACAATATTACCATCTTGATTTGTGAGTTTGAAATTCATTCTTGACAATAATGGATTATGTACACGCAGGTAGACTTGATTTATTGGCTCAGATACAATCAGCCTGCCCGGAGGGGATTGGATACTAGATGAATATAATATATACCCCTGCTGAGCCTGATTAGACTTAGAGAGGTCAAAATGGTAGCTATTATCAATTATATCGCAAACTAAATTCAGTGCGATGGTGGATGTTATATTAACAATATTAGGTGAGATATGACGACCTGTTCCATATGGATCATTATTATATTTGAGAATTGCTAGGGGTGGAATTAATTTTTTCCAGGAATTACATATTCTTCTAAAGTGTTCATCAATAAGATCACTGATTTTTTTAGCTCCTCGGAGTCAAACCCGGGTATTATAAATGTTGGTAGCTGTTCTTTTGTGATTCCGTAATATTTCATAAATACTGTTTTAAATAATTGCTTATGACTTACACGTTGGATTTGGTCATCTTCAATAACTATATAAGAGCTAGAAGATCTATCTGCCGGCACATTTATTATTTTCTCTCTGTCAACAATAGCCTTATTTACAGATTCTAAGTCTGCTACAACTTGATTTAGATGTTGTATTGTTTCAATTATTTGATTTTTTAAATCATCGTTATAAAAAGTATTGATGCTGGAAAGTAAATTTTTAAGATTATTAAACATGTGTTCGTGTTCAGATTTAATCGGTCTTGATAATGAGTTAATTTGCTCAACATCAAGTGTCGATATTCTTGCTAAACCACTCCTACTTTGAATGAAACTTATAAAATAAGTATGATGTATATAATTACGATAAGCACTTGCAGTAGTGCTCTCCATAAATGGAACTTTGTTTCTATATTCTGGAAGTTGTATAAATTTCTTAACATCTATATTGAAGTCGGATCTCTGTGGTTCTGGTGGAACTTTATAATCTGGCGCGACTTCAGGCCAACCTAGTACTGATCTAATCGAACTCTGATAAATATCTACAGCATAATCAGGAGAATTTATTTCAATCACTGACGATAATGTTGGTTCGTAAACAGTAATTGCTATTTTAGACTCTTTCCCTGTTAAAGATTTAATTCTGCGCTGGAATTCCTCATTAATCTGTTCTAACTGATAACTGCCAGTTGGAATACTAACAACTTGCCAATCGGGAGTTCCATCAGATTTATTTTTATTTGCGAATACTAATGAATTATTTGGTTGTTGTCCACCAAATGGTTTTGATCTAATATTAGGCCAGCTATAATAAACACGTAACTGAGCTAATGCTATCTCTTTTACTGGAATTGCAGTTGGAAAGTTAACGCTAAATTCAGGATTGGTCGAACTTATCGATATCATAGTAGTTTTTGAAGGAGTTGTATTAGCGACGATCTGCTGTAACAACTCTCTCGACTCAGTTGCTGACATTATTATTATTATTATTATTATTATTGTTTAATTCTCCATTTATTTTGTCAGCAGAATCACTAACAATTTTGAATGCTTCATCGTAGGTTTTAATTATCGTTACAAACTCCTCATCAGATATTTTACCATCACTGAGATACGTGGAAATATATCCAGATAGTTTAGAGTATGTTGTTATTGCTGTGTGTAATTTTATCATATACTCGCGCAATTTATCATTCGTACATGTAGTTATCTTTTTAGCAATAATATTAAAAATACCTGCTATAGTCGTTGAAGTTGAAACAATAATTGTTATGATTGCTGGAGCTGTCATCGTTAATGTTGATAATATTAATCCGGATCCAGCAACAATAGCAGAAACTGAATACACAATTATATCAATAACGACCATACGTCTACGATATTTTTTTTATTTTTATTGTATAATGGTCGATGATATTTTTAGTTTGGTCAGGCATTCACATGCTTGATTATATCTGTGACGTTGAACGTCGATAGTTATTTGATCCATTATACTATGATGTTAAGTAGTTAATTGAGTTACAAATTTCAAATACCACCAGTAACCAACTGAGACCGAATGTTTATCAGACGATTCCAGCGTAAATGTTATCTAGGAATCTTTATCTAATTTAACGGATATAATTCTAGAAATATTACCAGTTGATGGAGAGTTAGTGTATATTATAAAATCTACACCGCTAAGTACGGATATCCTATATATACCAGCGATTTTTGCTGTATATTTAATGGTTTTATTTTCTGACGTCCATGTACCAGACCCAGAAGCAACAGTATACACAATATTTGTAATCTGATCGTGAGGAAATTTAATCAGGTCTATTTTTTAAACAATATCAGGAATTCCTACAATAATATCATTAAGTTTTGTATTAATATCAGTAAGTTTTATATTAACATTTGGTGGCTTTCCAAAAAATTCGTTATTAATTCTGTTTATGTTTTCGCGAAAACTCAAAAACATATTCACGTGACCGGTAAATTCAGTTTCGATTTTGGCTATTTCATTAATGATTGGAGTCTGTTTATCATCGACGTACTTTTTTGTTGTAGCATCATTATCTGCAGTTGGACTACCAAGATCGGTAATTTTATTTTTGTTCATAATAACGCCTCCATTAAATACACCGCCAGTTTTTTTTTTTTAACAAAATCATTAAATGATTTACCGGAATCCTGTATTTTACCCTGATCAGTAAAAGTTACGATATTATCATCAACTGCATTATGAATTCGTGTAAGTACGTCTGGTAGTCGTATATTGCTTGTCTTTAATTGTCCTTGCTTATCCTGAAAAATAACCACTTCATTTTGATCCACATTTGTAATATTTAATAAATCATCAATCTCATTTCTAAGTTGATCAAGGGTTGCATATTTAGATAAATCACCTTGTTGTTGAGTTTTACCACGAGCAGATCTTCCGTAAATATCTACCATTATATTTACTGATGTCTATTTAAATGTGACATCATGGTATATTCATGCACGACTTTATGAGGTGGTTTTCCGTGCGGTGCCATGGATATAGCATCAAGTACACTAAGTACTTCTCGACCACATATTGGTGGATCGGTTAATGTTTGTGTAGGTAACGTTGAATACCAGATTGGTGCAGTATTATTACTGACATAATGAATAAATTCTTTTGGTGGCGCTAATCCATATGACTCAAAATAAATAATTCCACGTGGATCAATTGCATACGCCACCCAATGGGTACCTTGTCCAGAGTTTTGATTCAGATTTATAATACCTGTTTCAGTATTGTTTGGTTGTTTTGGTAATTGATCGCGCATGAAAACACCTCTAAAGTTTTTTATTTTTAATTTTTAACAGCATCGAGTAAATCAAAATTAGACATAGGCGAGATTAGTAAACTGTCCCTGGAAGTCTTAGGCCTTTTCCGTACCACGAGGGTGGGGTCCCTGGTAATCTGAGACCTTTTCCCTTTTTTTAGATGTTCGTTTTATTCCCTGTCCGGTCGCTTTCTTTAATGCCATTCCAGCGGCTGTTCCAACGGCGCCTAATGCAGCTGCTTTTGCAACAGCTGGGGCTGCAGCGGCTATTAATGCTGGTATAGCTGCGAGAAGGGGAAATATACCACCAGTTTTAAAAGTATCCTTAATAGCTGCCACAGAAAGATCCAATTTGACACCTTTATTTGATTTTTTTGCTTTATTAAAATTTTTGAATTGTCGATCAGTTAACGATAATTTATTTGAACCACTCATGTGTTCCTTTTTTAATGATATTGTTATTCCACAGTTATTATTTGATGCTGATTGCAGTCTTTTGACATAGCCAGGAGTCAGGGTAACATTAACGTGATTATATGACATTTATAATTATGATAAATGATCTAATTACACATTACATATTTTCTACTGGAGCATCAACGACTCTCATTCGTCCACCAACACCTTCTATGAGCATTGATTTATCGCTAAGTATAACAGCAATTGCTCTATAATTATCAATAACTCCTCTATTAACACTAGCTCGAAAATGTATATCTACTACTGATTATCTCGTCAAATCTAAATGTTCGAGCGAAAAATAATAAATAGGATACAAGGATGTAAAATCTAACTGAGATATTTGTAATCCAGTATCAACATTTTGATCACGGCCCATGAACGACATAAGACGATGATATGCACGTGCTACATGATTTTGATCAAAATTAAGTAATATATCCTCGGATGGTTCTTGATGTCCATTTATCCTTAACGAAACCTCAGTAACACCGAGTTTATCAAATATCATAATACTACGCGTTTGATCATTTACTCGTGCAGCATTTTGTAATACAATAAATATGTGTCTTGGTGCAGAAACACCTTGCTGAGAGGCTATCTGCCATGTAAATAAACCGTTAATATTACTCTGGATAGCATCTGTAGTCATGGTCAGCCATGATAGCATTGATTTACCGCCTTGACTCATAAAAGATAATAATCGTTGTTCTTCAGATATTGATGGGGTCAATACTGACATCCAGAGACTAAGTTTTGTAAGAATTACCATACCAGCATCACCAGCGGGTCTCCATATTGCATCATCATCTGCAGCTTTTCGTACTAGTACAACTGTATGTTTGGCTCCGAAAATGACTTTTCTGACATTTCTACAAAATCCAAAAATATGTGATAGTGGAATTGCACATGAAAATATTGTTCTATTTCCCTTTAACATCGCTCGACGTGTTGAAATTTACATTAACGCTATGTAATAACGGAAATGCAGCAGCAGGCCGGGCTATCATTCCTGCTGGTTGTGGATCGGATGCAGTATCCCGCGGTGTTTGTATTAAATTATACTGTCTATTTTCTGGAAAATCGGTTATATCCTTTGCGAACATCATTGATGAACCAGCTGATCTTGAATAATCGTCGCTGTATCTGGCAAGACCAAGTACGGTTGTAGATACGTCAACATCTTTTTGAATTGATTCAATATTTTTTCCGTCAATCATGTACGTAGCGCTATCAAACAACGCCATAATACCATTATTAACAAAACCAACACTAATTTTGGCTGCATATTCAGTATTATTGGTTTTTAATATTTCACCTTCGACCTCAATAAAAGCTTCTGAGGGCAGAAAATATCTACTTGTATCATGAACCTGAAGTTCAATTCTTCCTCGTTGATTTGGAATTCGTGCTTCATAAGAATAATACTGATAATCATGTATAGACTCATCTTTGAGAACTGGTGCGTCCATGTCAAACGCGGGGTCACTCATACGCTTGAACATATTTATTATAATTATTATCGTCTAAAACGAAGATCATTTCGGGAAGTGAGACCACTTCCTGCTATCAGACTAGCGGTTATGTTTTTATCTTTTTCTGATAAGGGTATGTCAGCCATAGATGGCATCGCCATTGCTGCTAGTTTTTGATTAGCGGCTTGATTTATTATTTTACTTACACTTGCGGGCATCATTTCAGTACTGGGCAATTTCACCGACTGAGATCGGACAGGTTGTGGTCTACGTATTAATTGCGCTAGTCTATCTTTAATCGCCGAGAATGCTTTACTGGCAAGGTTACCAGCAACACCTATACCCTTTTCACGAACAACATCAATAGCTTTCATACCCAGCTGCTTTGCAATTGGTATTGCTTTTAGGGCTATCCTTCTAAACAAACCCTGAACAATATCTCCTAACCCATCTCCATAGGTTGCCCTGTAAATCGATATTCTAGAATTAATTACCCTGACCATGGTTGGTCCACGTTAAGCATTGTGTATTATCATTTTATTATTAATTAACTTTATCACTAATTGCATCTAATCACTCTGACTTAGTCGCTGTGACTTAGTCACTATAATAATCATCGGCAATTTCATTAATGAGAGACTGATATACATCAATATCCATAATACCGCCACTAAATAATCTTTTACAAATATCTGCTGCTTCATAAATGATTTCTGGGGAATTATTACCAGCTCGTTTTCCTCCAATCAGAATTTCTAGTCGTTCAACATCAGCAAGAACGTTGTTAGGACACTGAGTAATAAGACCACTTCCGAAAGAGGTATCCGACCCCCCCCCCCCGCCCTTCTTCACTTTGTATTTGTGTTAGTAGTGATTTTGGTTGTAATAATATAGGTAATTGTTCTGGAGGTGATGATTGTTGTGGTAGTGGTAACAATACTGGTGATCGTGGTAATTTATATGATGGTGTTTTTTGTTGCTTTGTTGGTTTTTGTATAAAGTTAATATACTGTATATAATTAGGATCAATATTTCTAACCCGACTAGTGTTATAGTGTATACAAAATATCCATTTGTTCCAATTATCATGACTTACAAATTTATCAGCATATTCAGGCTTTAAAAACTTTTTCTATCACTAAAACTTTCCACAGCAAACGCAGCCGAATCCTCTACATTTTTAACGCTTTTAATATCAGCAATAAAATCTACGCCAAATTTATGACCTATGTTAGATAGATCACCTATTTCAGCACGAGCTTGGTCTGCATCTTCAGGCATTTCTAGGTCTGGCATTGCATCAGCTATTTCTGCTGGAAGTGTTTCGAGAATTTTTTTGGTTTTTTTTAGTTCTTTTTTCTATTTTCTGAATTACTTTAGCTGTTTGATCTAACACAGGTTGAATATCTTTAGTGGTATCTGTTATCGGTTTAAATAATTGTTTTGTATCCTCTGCAAATTCAACTTGACTTTCCTGACGTTGTTGCAATTGTTGTTTGACAGCATCACGGATAGGTAAATATTTTTCAATTGCCTCTAAACGCTGACGAGCAATTTTTGTTGAGTGAGGTTCATTAATACTCATTATTTATTATATATATATATATATATATATATATATATATATATATATTATATATATATATATATATATATATATATATATTTATATATATATATTGTCTGATTTTTATATTTTATATTTTTGTATTTCTGATAAATATTATTTTTAATTATATTTATATATATATATATATATATATATATATATATATATATATATATATATATATATATATATATATATATATATATATATATATTGTCTGATTTTATATTTTTTATTTTTGTAGTTCTGATAAATATTATTTTTAATTATATTTATATATATATATAGATATATATATATATATATATATATATATATATATATATATATATATATATATATATATTGTCTGATTTTTATATTTTATATTTTTATATTTCTGATAAATATATTCATTATTATTTTTAATTATGTATATATTGTCTGATTTGTATATTTTATATTTTTATATTTCTGATAAATATTCTTTTTAGTTATATATTGTCTGATTTTTATATTTTTTATTTTATATTTCTGATAAATATTATTTTTAATTATATATATATATATATATATATATATTTATATATTTATATATATATATATATTTCTATATATATATATATATATTGTCTGATTTTTATATATTTTATTTTTATATTTCTGATAAATATTATTTTTAATTATATATATTGTCTGATTTTTATATTTTATATTTTTATATTTCTGATAAATATTATTTTTAATTATATATATTGTCTGATTTTTATATTTTTTATTTTTATATTTCTGATAAATATTATTTTTAATTATATATATATTGTCTGATTTTTATATTTTTTATATTTCTGATAAATATATTCATTATTTTTTCATTATATATATTGTCTGATTTTTATATTTTATATTTTTATATTTCTGATAAATATATTCATTATTTATTATATATATTTGTCTGATTTTTGTCAAAAATAATCAGTAGCGATCCTAGCGATTACCCTTCATTAGAACCCCTGATAGCCTGTGTGTATTTTATGAAGTCCTAACATGTTTGTCTCCCTTATGACTTATTATGCGGCACTTCATAATACTGTTTCTTTTGGCTAGCATTCCTTTCTGGAATGTGTTATTTTGGGGGTTCTCCATGGGGGCAGAGAGCTCAAGGCATGCTACTGATTATTGGGGGGGGGTATTCTTATAGACACATCCCCCGGTGAATTTCTAATTGACGAAAGGCGAAATATTAGAAATTCAGAGGACTGTCTATACGCATTGCGGTTTCGATAAATAACCCTGTGAAAACCCTGTGGGTACAAAAGTGTACTCACGTGGCTGACACAGTGAGATATTTATCGAAACCTGTGGCGCGCCTCGCCCCAAATTATATATATAAAAGGCATCCCCGGGACCAAATCCATTTCGGCGAAATCTGGAATCGATTTGGATTTAGAGTCCAACGATCTACCTCTACACCATGCTGCGTTCGATGAATATAACAGTTTTAATTATTACTATAATGGTTTTACAAATATAATTTTATTAAGATAGTTATGTGTATGAATCTTACTACAATATATAAATAAAATTACAAGCATTTATAAATTTATGTGTATAAATCTTACTAAAATATATAAATAAAATTACAAGCATTTATAAATTTATGTGTATTAATCTTACTAAAATATATAAATAAAATTACAAGCATTTATAAATTTATGTGTATAAATCTTACTAAAATATATAAATAAAATTTTACAAGCATTTATAAATTTATGTGTATAATCTTAACTAAAATATAAATAAAATTACAAGCATAAAAATGGGAAATAACCCATACCAGAAATCGATTAACCTGTTTGAATAACCCAGATCTGTATACACTGAGAGAGAGTGTAATTCATTAAATCGAAGTACTGTTTGTGCAGTCTGCAGCTAAAATACATCAACGGGGTATGTTTATAAAGGTAAATGTTTAAACCCGTCTACTTCAAGCTATTTAATTCACCGGACCAATGCAGCACGCTTTGCTGTAGATTAAGTTACCACACTATACAAAAAGGATTCAATTACGTCTGTATACATAGGTAATATTTCGTCATCCAAGGTCAGTAGGTATGGTAAGGGAGCTAACCGTATGTTTGGTTTCTAAACAGACAGACAAATAAACACTTAGAAAATCTACAAATTTCTGAAACATTTACAGATTTTAACATAAATAATAATTTATTTTAATTTTTGTTTGTTAGCGTAATAATATTAATATTTTATTTTGTTTTTGGGCCTAATTTCAGATTTTTTTTATAAATAATTCATTTGAATCCTAGAAAATCTACAAATTTCTGAAAGAATATGACTTTTATCATCTTTAGTTAAGTCAATTTATTGCTATTTTTTTATTTTAAAAAAAATATTATAATATATAGATATATATATATATATATATATATATATATATTATATATATATATATATATATTATATATAATGAAAACATAAATGAATAAACAACATTAATGATATTATTTCTCATATTAAAAAATTAAAATTAAAAACATAAAGGAATTCAGATATCTAGTAATCTTGACTCTGAAAAAATTATGTATGAGTTTGAATTGTTGCAGCAAAAAAAATTTCAAAATAAATTCACATTACCATCTGATTATAGGTTTATCAAATCCATTTAAAATTCTATGTTAGAATCTTTAGCTGTCGTGGATGAAAAACACATAAAGCTATTCATACCTCTTGCACGCTCAATCGAAAAGATAAAAAATGCACTGTCTCACGAATACGAAATTAAAAAACGCACAGATGGCCGAATCATGCAACTGAGAAAGCTTATGCTTTTTGATTCTGCGATAAATGACACTAAAAGTGAAGACGGTAATAGTCTGGAAATATAAGTGTAGCTAAGCAGGACCCTTGGCAAGATTGATAGTCAAATTTTATATAAAAAAATGATATTTTTGTGAGTAAGGGTACACATATATACATATTCAAATATAATCCTTTGGTCATACTTTATTGAATATACAGAATTGTATATATGATCAGCCACACGTTTTATTGAAGCCACACAAATATCAAAATATTTGGCAGCTGCATGCATAGAATTAAAAACCATTTTTTCACCAGTATCAGTGTTGGTAGAAATAACTGTCTTAGGAGTCTTAGGATAAATACCATTATTTCCAACCTTACAATTTTGGCTTTGTGTAATTGATTCTAAGTTATTTAGATGGTTATTGTGGGGATTTCCATCTAAATGATTAACAACAAGTCCATCTTTAACAATCCCAAAATAACATTCGAATATAAATTTATGACAACAATAATTTTTTCCCACCAATATTAAATTTAAAATAACCATTATTATTAAGATTACCGAGTGGTTTCTTTAGTCTACAGTGTCTAATATCACCATCTCTGGATGCCTCGTAATTCGTATATATTGGATGTCTCACAAATTCTTTTTGTTCCATTTGTATATAATATTTATTTGTTTAAATAATTATTTTTTTAAATCTGGTTAGATAATTATTTTCTGTTTTTATAGGAGATTTACCTGTCGATGTATCTTTTTTTTTGTCATAATATCGTTTAAGCTCTCTATATTTTTTACCCCCGCAATTTTCACATAATTGTGTGCTACCTCTAACTCCAATACCACATTGAATACATGGTTTTGGTCCAGTACTTCCATGTCTGATACTTTGCATATGGTAACCGCAGTATTTGTTTACACACGATTTATTACAATAAGAAATATGTCCAATTTTTAACCAAACACATTTATTTTCTGTTTGAATCATTTATTTATATATACTAAATTTCAATTTGAATATAATATTTGTCTTAATTATAATAATGGAAGAATTATCAGCAATTGAACCATCTGCTACTAGATTTGATCTTGACAGACTATTAGGATATAAATTTAGTGTTTCGATGAGAGATCTAGCTTCAATAAATGTAGATATAACTAAACGTATCCATGAGGCCAAAATGGAATTTCGAGAAGATGGTGCTGTGCATGTTTGGTCAACTTTTAGAGTTGGAAAAGTTATTAATGTGATGAACGACAAACGAGCAGAAGTAATTATTAACCACCTTGATAATCAAAAATATCTTTTTTTAATAAAATTTATTATGAATACAGACGATAATATTTGGATTTTTCGTGACAAAAGAACTCCAATTCATATACAGTCTGGAAATAATAAAATGATATTATTAAGTAACAAATCCAAACCCGGAATACTGACTGGTATTGATAGACCATATTTTGAGCGAGGATATCCAGTGAACACATGGAAAAAGCAAAATCCAACTTACTGCTGTGGTATATGGATTGTTTTTACTGAATGATAAACCTAATATTGAGGATCTCAAACCGATGAAATTGTCAGAATTAAAAATAAATTGCGTGGCTGAACGCATTATTGAACATTTTATAAATGCGATGCGTGGTAATGGCTTAACAGATTTAAGACGCAAAAAAATATGTGAATGGAGTAAGGCCGTTAAAAATTTTGGTGCATCTATTAAGGATGTTGCTAAGCTAGAAAAGTTATTAAGATTTCCAATAACAGTAAAAACACTAACAGGAGAGATATTGTACAAACCAAAATATATAAGAAATGGAAACCCTATAACGATTATTGATCATAATGCACATGCATGGACTGATGCAGTAACTATATTTCCACGAGACAGAATGATTAAATTTTATAATGGTCATATATTTGATTTTATTAAAAATATCAGTAAAAATGATCCTGTATCTATTTAGTTATTTCAGAGTTCGGAACACGATTGTCATGATCAATTTTTACGACCAAATGGTGATATTTATCGTACAGAATTTGTTTATGAAGAAATGAGAAATCTTGCACTAAAATATACTTCTGACGAGATCAAAGTTAGACAACTACTGAATAATTGTTTTACTGTACCAGCGGTAGCGGCCCATGTCGCTCAGGAAAAAAATTCATGGAAACCTACAAGATCAGAATTTATTGAGGATATACAAAAAAAATTGCATAGAATATGGGCACGGAGGATTATGGAATACTAAATACGAGTATGATGATGTTATATCAGTAGATATGGCTGCATGTTACCCTGGGAGTTTTCTTGGATATGGTGAGTGTTCTAAATATTTTAACAGATTCGAACACATGACATGGCTAGAGTTTCAATAAATGGACCCTTACCAGATTTTGACATAACAGGATTTGCATATGTAGAATCATTTGAGTTCGCAAAAGATCTTCATCCGATTACTTATATTTGGTTTGGTAAACACTTTTTAGAAAAATGTTGGGCTCCAATAGTATTATTAAGATATATGCTTGATGTTGGAATATTAATATCGTTAAAAGTTAATGAAGCGATTATATCCTATAATGCACAAAAACAAATTTGGTTACCAGAACCTGATAGATTTAATATTGATGATGCCAGGAAAGAATTTCCTGATCTTGCCGAAGATGACATTATTAAAATTACTAATAATATACGTAAATGTAGAGATGAACATGATGAGAAGCGTGCAAAAGATCTTGGTAGAAAGATAATTGGTAAATTTACTCAGGGTAGTTCATACGGTCATAAACGACACTGTACAAGATTGATTATGGACGATACCGAGTTAGATTTTATAATTAACGATACAACGGAGAAAAACACATTTATAAGCCGAAGTAATGCCTATTTATCGGATGGGACCAAACTAGGTACTATTGTTAGCTATATTGAGGGCGATTCACCTCAGTTTACTCATTTAAGATCTTCGATGCTAGCTTATGTTTCTATAAATTTACTGTCTATGATAAATAGATTTCCTCGTTACGCTGTTAGAGTTGCTACGGATTCATTTTATACACATAAAAAATATAAGGATTTATTAAATCCGCTACTTGGTAATGGTGAGTGGGGAACATGGAGGATAAAGCAAGAAAATATACTTAGTTATTCTGAATTTTCTGACGTTGAAATTAAGGAAATATATTACAGAAATAATAATCAAATATTAGAATCATTTGCACCATATGTGTATGATCCTGTGGCTAGATATAAGACCGTTTATCTTAATGGGTGTGGAGAGTCAGGTAAAACAACTCGTGTGATTAAATTATTTATGAACAACAATTCAGATATGATTGTTTTGACACCTACACATAAACTAGCCAGAGAGATAAAAGAACGAGGTGTCGAAACTTGCACCTATCATAGTTTTTTTAGATGGTGTGGAGATACGTGGACTCCTGAGCGAATGGGTGAGAAATATATACCTAAGTATATTATATGGGACGAAATATGTACGGTGTCGTTAGAAACACTAAAAATATTCCTTGAATGGTTATTAACAAAAAATACTGCTGTGACTATGTGTGGTGATCATGGTCAACAAACGCCTTTTGTTGGACAGTCTCCACATGAATGGCTAAAGAATAATATAGATTATTATGAAGAAATATATGATGATCATAGAGCTATTGATGAACCGCTGAAAGAACTTAAAAGATTAATCAGACTACAGCCAGATAAAATACAATGTGAAATAATGCGTGAGATAATTCCAGAAACTACCATGAATAATTTTTGGATTTTATGGAGACCTACTGATTTGATAGTCGCAAGTAGAAAGATAGTTCGTGATGAATTGCAAAGGAAATTATTTACGCTACATAAAGAAAAAATTTCACATCTACCTGTACCATTATGTTATCGTCCATCAGATACTCGACGACAGAATATTGAAGTTGAAATTTCTGGTGGAGATATCCGAGTACAAAATCTAGTATTGACTGATATTATTTTGATAAATATCAATTATGTTGAGAGCGCATTGAGTATAGATAAATCACCATGGACGTTAGGATACACTATAACGATTCATTCGTCACAGGGATTAACCATCTCTGATACAAATATCTGGATTGTAGATGATCGAATCGAATGGTCAAACTTAGTCTATCTCGCAGTATCTCGCGTCAGAAGAATAACTCAACTACATAGAATTGTCATTGATTATGTGATAACTGAGGAGATTACTAATGACGCTGATGTAATAAAGAAAAAATTAGCGTCTTATAAACAATGTGACAAAAAAAAAATAAACGTGACTTTGATATTGATACTGAATTTATTATAAAACTAAAACAATTACAGAATAATCACTGTGCAAGTTGTAACACAATAATGTTATGGCAATATTCGAATAATAATCCAAGACAATTTACCGTAGACAGAATAAATAGTGATCTTGGTCACACACGTGAAAATGTGATGCTGACCTGTCTTGAATGTAACCGACGTCGGGGTGCTGGACGCCCTAGTGCTAATTTACATAAGTGAACGAGGAGGTAATTGTGTATCCGCAGGAATTACTTGCAATTGTTCACGCACAAATCCACGTTGAGGGGCAGTAGAATCTAGTCTGTATATGGGTGGTCTTCCAGTAGATCTAACCACGCTAGAAATTGTATGTGTGGTCACACTCCAAATAGGGTCAGTAGCTCGTCTTTTGCCACCCTCCAACTCCCCTGGTTCGTATAAATATCTCACAATCACATTACCTAATACTGGTTGTTGACCTCGTTGTCCGTATTCATCGCTACGGGGTATATATTTTTTGTTATTGCATTAGAAGGTTTCATAGAAGTTGCACGAGTAATTTCATTATTTAATGCAGATATCACACTTGGTAACCTTGCAACCCATTCACGAGATCTCTCACCGGACTTAAAATCAGCAGATATTTCCTTCGCATATTGATATCCAAATAACCGCTCAGCAAGTGTTCGATTAAATCGTTCAACGATTGCTTGATCACGATGAATTTCAGTATGCCCTCGTCTGATTTGGACATTATGCTTTTTCATCAAAAATGATACTGCACCAAGAAATTCTTTGCCAGGATCTACTTGTAATAACTGTGGCCATTGTAGACCACCACGTTGATAAATTCGCTCAAACGCAGATGCTACTTCAAATGATGTTTTTGTTAATAATGGTTTAGCTTCTTTATATCTACTTGCAATATCAACAACAGTTAATGCGTATTTGTACGTGCGTGACTTTCGTCCACGTGTTTTAATAATATCGTGTGGTAAAAACAAAATATCTGCTTGATGAACTTCGTTAGGAACACTGACATCAAAATGTGCATATTGAATTTTTTTTTTGGTGGTGGTAGATAAATTTGCCATATTGCCTGTCGTGCTAACCACGCTGCAGCAATAGAATGTGAAACTTTTGCTGCTTTAGCAAGTTTAGTGATCGCTGCTTTATCCCTCCAATACCCTGAAGGACTATAATAAATAGATTCCATTATAATAATTATATAATTAATTACCAGCCCCTAACATTATTTTACTTTTCGTAGCGGATTTTATTAGAAACTAGCGAGTTTCTCTCTAACAGATTTATTGGGTATAGAATTTAATGCATGAATCAATTTTACATCTGCAAGATGCCGTTGTTGCAAATCAGGATTTTTATAAGCAACTTCGTGAATGTGACATGCTTGATCAATTTTATTTACTGGATACTCTCCTGGTCTTGGTTGATCTTGATCATCAAGTCGGATATCAAGTCGAGTTCCAGGACCACAATAATTATATCCAGGGAGGTGTTTCTCACCAACATATTTAGCCCATGGTAATCCGGGTAATTTTCCTAATGATGCGGCTATATCCCCACCTATCTTTGTTGTCCCTGAGATAAATTTTTATTTTTTTGTACCACATTTTACACATTTACCTGTTAATGCATGTCGTTTATTTTTTGTTATTATTGTTGTCAATCCAACGGTGGGTGTAGATGATCTACATGGAAAACAATATAGACTCATGTTATTAATAATATGGATACAATAATTGATTTTTCGGCGACACGAAAACAAGAACCAGTAAAGCACCATCCAGCATTACCAAATTCGATAAGAATGATTATAATAGGTCCATCTGGATCGGGTAAAACACAATTATTATTAAATCTAATAATGAGATGGATGAGATGGAACAAACTATATTTAATAGCACCATCTGTGGATGATCAGCATTGTTACGAAGTACTTAAAGATTTTAATGAAAAAGCAAAATCTGTTAATAAAGACGGTGAAGATATTATTGACTTTATCACAGATATAGATAAAGCCCCATCTGTAGATGTCTTGGATGGATTCATTAATAATCTCGTAGTATATGATGATGTAATGTTGGACAAACAATCTAATCCAGCTAGAATATTTTCTCGAGGTCGTCACAAAAAAAACAGACGTGATTTATGTTACTCAAAGATATACACAGATACCTAAAGTGAGTAGAGATAACTGTAATATTTTGGTTGTGTTTAATGGAGTAGATAATTATACCCTGCAGAATATTTATTATACTTGGTGTTCAGGGGACATGGATATGATTAGATTTAAAAATTTCTTTTCTAAAGCACAATCAGTTCCTTTTGGATTTATAACGATAAATTTACATGATCCTAGATCCAGATATCGTATTGGTCTGGATAAAATATTTGGTTAGTTCCCCATGACCATCTGTTTATGAACTGTATGCATTACACACTGTGTGATATTTGCCGTAAACCTAACATAATAAAGTGTATCTGTTTGTCTGTTTAAAAACCCAAACCCAATATTAATATGAATAACTAGCAGCAGGGAGGGTGAACTCTACAAAATTTTGCTCAAGTTTTTAACGTAAAAAATAGTTCAATAAAATCAGGATAAAAAAGTCAATAATAGTATAACAAAACTGAGCTAACCTCATGTGGTTTTTTATGTAGTTTATAACCGTCCGTACGGTAATATAAAAAGTTAGATATTTTGGTTTAGGGTTATTGACCCTTTTTTTTCAGCCTCTGTAGGAACCCTTATTCAGGTTAATTTCACAAGCAAAAATTTTGTAGGGTTCACCCTCCCTGCTGCTTGTGAGTTAGTGACCAGAGAAACAATAACAGCAGGGAGAACTAAAAAAAAGTACGTATAGGTGAGTGAGAAATGAACAAAATCAAGTAATTATTTAATTTTAAAAAGTAGCGAAAAGTAGTGGCTGTGAACCGAAGATAATTTTTTTGCGAGTGTTCGTCCTTTATTCTAGTCTTTTTGGTTTAAACCGCTTCGACACACTGAAGGTCACAGCTCTTAAATGTAATGAGATATGTTACTTTTATTGCTCTGTGAGTCCTGTTTGGACCATGTATGTTCCATTTTTTTTGTTGCTCGTCACTGTTCTTGGATAATATTTCTTTTGTACCATATGTTGACAGGTTTTGCACCTTGTATAACGGTACAACGTTCCCTCATAGGTGCGCGGCAGATCATTACAAAATGCCGCGCAGCAGTTTCAAACTTCCGCGCACAAGTTTTGGTTACAAATATATGTGAGCTAAAGTTTTGTTTAACTTAAGGTAGGCTATTGAATTATTAACCTAATTACATATCTTTGCGTTAATGGAAGGTCAAGATATGTGACTGTGTGCGCCCGCAACTGAAGGGGCAGGAGCAGGGTCAAGTGCAGGGGCAGAGGCAGGGGCAGGGGCAGGGGCAGGGGCAAATATTTATGTACAAATTTAATTCCGCAATCAGTAACGATCATAAAAATCAAATACACACGTGAGATCAAAGGTCCATATTTTTGGATATCTATATTAAAACAAATCATAAGAATAATATCCACATGACCAGTTAAGTCAGTGGCAGTTCATAGCAGAAAAAGTGTATGCACCCAACCCCAAATTTATACCTGCAATTTGTATGTCCGAAGGTCATTTTTGACACCAAGTGATGTCCACAGTGCAAACACAAGTCCTTTCCTAAATGATATTTCTGCAAAACATTGTGTACTAAACAGGCTGATGCAACTAAAAATAGTTGTCATGCAAGCAGTTTTGGAGATATTCTACTTTCCCCAAACCAACATTTTCACTGCTATGGGAGACTAACTCTTCTTCCTTGCCAACTATTGGTATTTCACTATCAACATATTGCAGAGTAACTATGAAAGGTGTACATGCCTGATATCAATTTCAAGAACAACTCAAGCCCGAAACACCTAGTTGACAAATATATCCATATATTTAATTGGTAAACGATAATAGCTGAAAAAGTCACACCATAGTGCTAAGTTAAGAAATTTGCCAGGGACCAATTTACGACACTAGACCCTGCCACCTGAGCGTACCCAGCAGACCAGCTTGATTCTGAAAATGTTTTGCTCACGCGTAAATAAGGCTGCCCAAACAACCGCCAGTTCCGCGCACACAAAAAAAGTATTAGAGGTAATGTTGTCACCATAGGGACCATGTTTGCCTGGATAGTCTTGTCTTAAGAACAGCGTTAGAGTCGCTCTGACCCGGATGTCTTTGCCGTTTATTAGATGGCTTTACTTACTTTTAAGTTGCTCTTACCCAAAACATTACATTCAAAATATCTCATTAGGCAAACAATGTGTACCAGAAAAAGCTGCTGTAAAGAAGATACATTTTAAAGAAAAATGATATAATTATCCCAGGCCGATTCATACCAAAGACTTACAAAAATGGTACTAACAGCTGCCTCGCTTGACGCTCAGCATTAAGAGGTTATTGTTAGGACAGGTCGGCTTGGTGTCAGGATAATGTGACTTGGTGGGACATTCTTGCCATATGTCTGGGGCATGATGCCCCATTGCTAGACATCACTGCAGACATCGCATCATAGCAATATGACTGAAAAACTCTTAAAGCAACGTTAAAAATCATAATCACATCACATCACATTACATATAACGGACTGTTTCGACATCTAAGTAAGTGGAACTGTGATATAAATAGTAAGGGGAATGTCATATAAAAGAACGAAACTGGAAAATCGGGGGACCACTTTTTAAAGTACTTAAGAATACCATTGGTCCTAACTTTTAACATATTGCCTTCCATTTGGCAGAATCACTGAACAACCATAGCTATATATTGAGTTATATGAAACCAAAAGGGTTTATTTCCTACATTAAAAAAAATCATAGAATTCAAAATGGTATTTTTGGCATATAATTCATGCGTATGTCGCTTGTCATGTGACTGTCGCGTGATAAACATCTTGTTATATGACTAATATCATGACTCTACAACGTGTCAAATTACAAACTAGACGGAGTAATTTGGATTCCAATATAAAATTTATCCGTCCATTTGATCATTTTATGCATTTCTAAATTATGATAATAGTCATATGGCATTGTGAAGATTGGCGAAAGACTCATTCAATCGACAATATCTCCAGAACCTCGAGAGATATTGGTATCTGAAAATGACTACTATGTTTTTTAATGTGTTGCGAACTGATATGTTTTGCAACAATTATAGAGTTCTATAGAGTTGCAACGTTTTCAAATAATTTACACAAGTGTACACAGTATATAAAAACCGAAACGATGCCTTTTAAAAAGACATAATTAGATAACTCTTCCTTAACATCTATCTACCCTTTATGCTTATAATACAGGTGAGTGCTGTCTTTATGTACGTGCATTACCTCGTTCAATTTGTGAGGGTTTTTATACCGTTTATTAAGACTGGATTCATGATGCAACATATGTCTTTGTTGAATATATCTAACAATTAAGGTAACATATCACGTGATATTTTGTTTCCTATTGCTATGAAACAGATCGATAATGCAAATGAGGTACTAAGTGGACAATTAATCTGGAATGAATTTGTGGATCTACAACGACTAAAATTATGTAGAGTGGCTTGACAACTTGGAATCGCGTTTCTTTGGACAAAATTGTTATTTTCTAATCAAAGTTTTGTTAACAATCACGTTTTTTTTTTCAAAGGTAAGTATAGTAATTTAAATAAACGCTTATCAATCAAGCATAGTTTAAGAAAAAAAATAACGGTAAACTCCTACTAAACAGTCATGTTAATCAGAGATGTGACAATATAGAATTTAATTGAACTGGTTGAAAATGTTTATAGAAGTACGCTAGTCTAAGGCGTTTACGCGTGTTAAAGGTTCGGCTGTTTCCTTTTATATAAGTCATTATGAATTTTACTTAATCGAAAATCTCCTATCCAACCAAATCTAATATGTTAAAGCAGCGTGCGTGGGTTTATTTCCTAATAATTTTGTCAGCATTACCATATTCTAGTGACATCAATTTTATTATTATTATTATTATTATTATTATTATTATTATTATTATTATTATTATTATTATTATTATTATTATTATTATTATTATTGTTGCTGTTGTTGTTGTCGTTGTTTCCCATCTCTTCCTGCGATGTAAATTGTTTCATATCTTTATTTCACTTAGTGTAAATTATATCCTGGACGTAAAGTTAGACAATAATACATGCCTTCCTACGGAATTTTATTGCTAAAACCAGAGAAGGACGGGTAATAAAAAGATTTAATAGCTCCGAGCGCCCAGTCAGTAAGTCCGACGGTCTAGGTGTATAAAATATAATAAAAAATAGGGTGAAGGTTATAACAGTTTATTAACTATATCACCGTATTCAACAATTACAGAACGATTTTTTCAATGCAATCGCTTCCAATCAATAAAAGACTTATTAAAATTGACAGTTATTTCATCACGCAAAATTAAAGCTGAAAGTGTTTCCACCACGTGTCCTTTCTATGTTACTCATCTGTAACTTCCGCCTTGTATTCCTTTATTGGTACTTCCGGTACCCTTGTTTCCGTCTCCAGCCTTGTGCCTTCACACTACTGCCTATTCTTCCGGCCTTCCATGTCTTCTTTCTTGTTGTTGTTGTTGTTGTTGTTGTTGTGGGGTTTTACGCCATTTTTCAGCACACGATAGGCTATACATGGCGGCCAGTATTAATGGTGGAGGAAGAAACCGGGAAAGCACCGGAAAGAACCACCGACCCACGAGAAGCTACTGGCAAACTTTCTCACATATCCACATTCGCCGAATCTTAGACTCGAACCCACGCAGACAGAGGTGAGATGGCAGTGATCTGTAACGGACAGCGCTTTAGACCACTCGGCCACTCGGGGCCCCTGTCTTCTTTCTAATCTTCGAGTGGCGTCCCATCCTACTCAGAAAACTTCATGTGAATTAGAAGGGGCGTACAATTTGGGTCTTCTGGCTCAATCACACTAGAATCAACACACTCTCACAGTCCTTTCGTTAGCATAATGGCAAATAAATAAAAATAAAAATATATAATAATGGTCAACTCATATACTCACATCTTAATTCATACACACTTTTTCAATAATAAATGCTATAACAACAACAATAATATAACGACTACTGATACATACACGCATATCCCTAATTCTCTATATAAAAAACTATCAACATCAACAATATTCCTTCGCATTTCCTTAATTACAAATTATAATAGACACATATAGATATAAAAATGCATAATTATACGTACACAAGGCCAATAATATCTAACTCTGCATAGTCCACACTACATATTTAAATACAACAAGTACAAGTTCCAACACTACTCACTATTAAATTAAATTCTGCTCCACTATGGAACATCGTAGCAGATTACACCATCCACTTCGATTTTATCATAACAACTACATACATTAATATTGAAGATTGCCCTATTGCTATACGCTACATTACAACATGGTGATAATTCAGCTATTCATAGAAGATTATTGTTCTGCTAAATGAAATATACATCATAACGTATAAATCTTACGACACCTAGTTAGGAAAGTGAGACAGATTTGGGCGAAGATGTCTTACCTCAGAAGACATCATTCCAAATATCGTCCGAAGTTCATTAAGCTCCTTTTCCTGCTCTTTTTACGAGTTGCAAAAGTTGCTCTCGAAGTGTAATCTAGTGTTCCCCAACTTTTCTATTTCCACGTCTAAACGTGCATTGATTCTTTCACGATGAATGTAGCAGAATAATGTCTGGCTGCGTGAGAAACCTGCCCCAAAATTTGACTATCTTAGTTCTGATTGGATACCGGTGGTCTCTTTGAAAACTGTCTGTGGTAGTAGCACTGCTACGTTACAATGTTGGGGTTCCCGATTTCTAAACCTAAACCGGCCGATGACATCACTGCTGATTGCAAAACAGCATTTCTCGCCACCGCAGGAAGGTTGTCTTTAATGTAACCGCGAATCTGACCATAACCCAAGGGCTAAATCACAGAAACGTTGTTACTTTGTTTAAGAACTGGTCTTAAGTCGTAATATTATCTAACACGTATTGACATGAACAAATACTTGAATTACGAATTCTGTCAGAAGACATTTGTAAACATGAGGCAGGAATTATAATCAAATTTTCTCACCCAACGTGAGAGACAATAATATATCGCTATCAGTGGTACCCTATAAAACGCCATATTCCTCCAGTAACGTAGTACATTGGATAAAACAAGCCGTGTAGTGCTATTTTCCTGACAGCTTGAAATAATGATCATTCGTCTTATACATAGATAAAATATCCTTTTCTTGACTTAGACATTTTAATTTTCTACGTTAAGACCTAATGAACCACGAGATGAAATATATCAGGAATTATTGCATAAAAAGATAAGTTTCTCTGTATTATATACAAACCTTGTTTCTGAATAGAAGTTTAAAAAGTTAAACTCACTCTTCAGCACTATCCACACTCCTATCCTTTCTCGAATATTCACCTTACTTTCATATGCTGATCATAAACATATCAGCTACATAAGAGAGCAATAAGATTGACCGAATCTGTCGCAATAAATTGTAATTTTGATATTTTGTAAACAATTTGAGTTTATATGGCCACAAATCAAACGGTTTTAGCAATGTATTATGGAGGTTTTATCATTGTTGTCAAGGTTTAAGGAAAAATAAAACATTGTATTACGGAGGTTTTATCATTGTTGTCAAGGTTTAAGGGAAAATAAAGCAATGAATTACGGATGTTTTACTATTGTTATCAAGGTTTAAGGGAAAATAAAGCAGTGCATTACAGAGGTTTTATCATTGTTGTCAAGGTTTAAGGGAAAATAAAGCAATGTATTATGGAGGTTTTATCATTGTTGTCAAGGTTTAAGGGAAAATAAAGAAATGTATTACGGAGGTTTTATCATTGTTCTCAAGGTTTATGGGAAAATAACTTCGAGATGCGAACGGCGTCGTTAAATATCTTCAGCAGAAAATAATTTCCATGTCTGAAATGTAATGCAGTTTCCATATATTTATTCTGTCTTATAAGGACAGATGTTACGCTTGTAAATATATAGAAAGCAAAAACTATGACATTTTTCACTACTTAAGTATGTAACAAATGTAATTATTTCTTCCTGTTTTAATCTCTATGTTTAACTTATCATTCTTGATTATATTTCCTCTGCCAAATTTAATTATGTATTGTTCAATGCGTGTCACTCTCCTGTTCTAGTGCTACTGTGAAAATGCAATGTTCAACTTGTTTAATCATTTCAGAACAAATTACCACCAATTGCCAATTACTTTTTTGTTTTATTTATTTATTTATTTATTTATTTATTTATTTATTTATTTATTTATTTATTTATTTATTTATTTATTTATTTATTTGCAGATTCCCCGCCGTTCTTTACAAATCTCAATTCCTTCATGATCGCCCAGCCGACATGGGCTGTGGGGTACCTGGTTTACACCGTGTCAGCAAGCGACCCAAACCCATCAGACACTACCATTACCCAGTTGACGATCACTATGAATACAGACAGCTACTTCAGTTTCGATACAATAACTCGTAAGACATTTTTATGCTTTCAGTTCGTCTGGTCAAAGGCTAGGATTTTGGATGAGTTCGATTATAAGCGACATCGAATTATGCCGATGAGATGATGGATTATCTGATTAGTTGAGCTGTAAGAAATATACTGACCACAGACTTGGTATGTAAGAGTTGTTACATCGAGATCTCGAATGCGTTTCAGAATAGGTGACATCTGTGCATATTAGTGAGGCGATTCTGCATCTGATTAGCTAAGAACTCTCTCGAGAGCAGATATCTGATCACATTTTTCTTTGCTCTAATTAATCAGTATTATCCCCAACTCCTAACCTGTCCTGATATAGATGGGCGGGTTTTCGTCTAATGTCATATATTCGTCAAATATGCTCAGAACATGGAGGCTTGGTGAGTGGGGGAGATTAATTTTGATCAGACTGGGTATGTAAGGATATATTTTCAAGCATGTCTGATAAGTTCCGCGCATATTAATGAGACGATCTTGCATTCCGATTGGCTGAGCCTGAGTGCGTCCTAGAGACCATATTTCAGAACACACCTCAGTCAGACTTGCCAGGTGAGCATGAATCATCAAGGTCTAATACGAAAATGATTATAGGAGACATCCATTTATACTGATGATGTGATCTTGCATTTGAGTGGCTGAATTTATGAACATTGTAGAGGCCCTGTAAGCCTCTTTCACCGAGTTCTGTGAGGAGTTCGATTGTGGGAAGCATCCACCTATTTTAATGAGGTGATACTGTACATGATAGGCTGAGCTTGTTACTTGATACGTTTTCTTCGATTGCAGTTTTGGGATGTACGATTTGATCATCAAGAACTCGGATGAATTATTAGATTGTTGTTTACGTCACTAATGGAATGTCAACAGTTTCGTTTCTTGTAATCTTATATTGAAACCACATATGTACATGGTATTCTTCAACTACTTGACATTATTAAGCATATGAAATCAAGAGAAATAATATTAGATAATGACTATTCAGAACCACATGTTTGGGATTAAGGAAAGTTTTTCCATTACTGAACAAGAAAATGAACCATTAATAAATTTCAATTAAACGGGTTATAAAATATAACAAAATAATATACAACTGGAATTATAATAAATAAATGCAGGAATCAAAATATAAAATGATATTTATATAATAATTAACATTCTAAAAACGTCTCTGATGCACAGCAATAGATACAGACCGCTCAGGTAGTCTAGTGGTTAGAGCGCCCGCCTTGGTTGCGGGATGTCGAGTGTTTGATCACCATCTGAGTCATACCAAAGACTTACAGAAAAGTACTAATATCTGCCTCGCTTCGCGCTCAGTATTAAAAGGTTAAATTCAGGACTGGTCGGCCTGGTGTCAGGATAATGTGACTGGATGGGACATCATGCTACATGTCTGCGGCATGATACCATAGTGCTAGACATCACTATAAACTGCCACTCTGCTTATTAAAGCTACGTTAAAAATCCAAATCTCACACACACACACACACACACACACACACAGAGCAATAAATATATTTAAGGATCAAAATGTTTATTTCACACTTTTCATTATATACAAGTACACATGTTGTTCTAAGAAGAACATGTTTATTAAATAAACCATGTCCACATTTATACATATATCCCCATATAATTGTTGCTAACGCATTAGCTAAATGATACAATTCGTCAATATTTTCAAACAGGTTTTATATATTTTGGTAAACTTAGTTCCATTGTTGCGAGTGTTACCACATTAAAAGTACCTGAAACATTTGTCGTTTATTTTAAAACATTTCATATAATCGGTGCCATTGGTCGATCCATGCTGACATATATGGTGTTCAGTTTTGATCACGTGTCGAATACATTAACCACTGAGTCACACCATCTTCCTTGGGTGGTAATCTCCATAGTTTCCAAATTATGACTCCAGGGGCAGTGCCCCAAAAAATTGATGTGCCTTGGCCTGTTTAAGCCAGGACAGAGCCAGGAACCATGCTGACTGCAAACATTTACACCTTTTTGTAAAAGGTGAATTCTTCAGGGTGTGGCTATTGAATCGGTTTAGTTATGACTCAGGACCTAGTTCCCAGGGCAGGTAAATCCAAAGACAATGCTTGTTTCAGAAATAATTCATCCTTTTATTGCGAATAAAGTTTATAGAATACAAAGGCACAGAAAACCTCTGCTTAATTTATAAAAAAAACTACTCCATCACTTGTAAATTATGTACAACGAAATAATATAGCAAGATACCAATTACAGCGATTGCTGAAAGCATTTACACTATTTCGTCAATGAACATTTTAGACTGTGGACTATCTGGTAACCGAAAAGTTTTACAAGCAACGTGATAATACTATTAAACCTATTTGGAAAACTGAATGGTAAATAATATTTATAATGTTTGATATTTATCTCAGACATGTTCTAGATATTGTACAATATATTAAAGCATAAAATCGTGCAAGTGTGACTGCACACAAGATGCACATTGTCTCTGTCACGATTTACAACATTCAATGATTCGGTAAGTGTGTCTACAAAATTCGAATGTTTGCTGACCCTTGCCACTAGGATTAAGCACAGTGATTCAAAATATACAATGAATTTTAAAAATCACATTTACATTAAATAAGTGGAATAAATAAAATGCTAATGAATAGTAAATGACAAAGAGTTGATGAGGTATCGCAGACAATTGTTTCAAAAATGTATATGGAGTTATCACCTCTTTATTTGAATCTGAGATGTTTTGTGTAATGAAGAATTCTCTTCAATCAATACAATTTATTTCTTTTCATGAAAGATATTATGTAAGATATCAGGGAACAGTAAATTTTGAAGACATAAATATTGAGAGACATGTGATTAGATAGTTATCAAACACTTGTTTACGTTTGGTATTTTAGAGTAAAACTATGTAACATTTCAGGGATATGATAGTTGTTATTATTATTGTATAATTATATACAGTATGTTGTGCTCTGTATCTATAAGCACTAGACGTGTGTGTGTGTGCGCGCGTGTGTGTGTGTGTGTGTGTGTGTGTGAGAGAGAGCAACTTTTATATATTCCATATCCTTTAATTAGAACCGTTATTGACTTACCATAGGTCAGAGAAGCTGTTAGAAAAATATATAGAATTTAAATAATACATACATGTATAGGATAATCAATACAAATTAACAAGAGAGAGAGAGAGAGAGAGAGAGAGAGAGAGAGAGAGAGAGAGAGAGAGAGAGAGAGAGAGAGAGAGAGAGAGAGAGAGAGAGAGAGAGAATATAAATACATAGCTCGAGTTAATTACATAAGCTGATTTAATAAAAACAACACTATCATTGTAGATGAGGTACGAGTTGTTGGTAATCTGACTCCCTTGTCTGGGAACTACTCCCTCGTGTTTAAAGTGGTTGATTTATGCGAATACACGGCAACAGGCACGCTTACCC
This sequence comes from Potamilus streckersoni, assembly GCA_016746295.1. Taxonomy (NCBI): domain Eukaryota; kingdom Metazoa; phylum Mollusca; class Bivalvia; order Unionida; family Unionidae; genus Potamilus; species Potamilus streckersoni. The sequence goes on along the minus strand of JAEAOA010000845.1, from coordinate 2,372,756 downwards.
TCAATATTTACAATGAGGTACTTTTACCTGTCTGTATGTCTTTATCTCTCTAATTATTTTTGTGAGGCTGACTGCTTTTATGTCAACATATATGTATGTAAGTATTGTGTATTTAACAATTCAAACGTACACTTAGTGATCGGATGTAAATACAACAATGCATAACTTTGGAAACTGAAGGTAGGCATAGCTTGTAAATTGTGAGATACATGTTACAATTAAGTTTGCAATTTTCAAACATTTTTATTCAGTCAAACTCACAGACGACATTATCTTTTGCAGCATTAATTTGATAAACCAACGCATATCTATCATTCACTTCCATGATTCAGTAAATCATTTCAAAGGTTAATCATGATATATAGACAGTGATCACAAATGTTGCTGTTATTGGTTCAAATTTTATTAAATCTTTTACAGCTTTTTACGGGAAATACGCTGAATGTGTCATCAAATGATTTCTTTCAAAGGAAAGAAACCGCGTTTCGGTGTCTTGACATAAATAAGTTTCTATAATACCACTATAATCTCTAGAATACATATTATTTAGGCATCTTGCTTGTATTTGATATGAGATGCTTTTGATAATATAGATAATTGTAATTTTGCATTTTATTTTCACAGCCTCCTACAATACACAACTTAGAAGCTACAGTCGAAGTACTAGAAAACCAGATGACAGAACTATTGCTGTATACACTAAGTGTGACTGATCCGTCTGACCCAGTCACGTGTGGTGTCAGCTCCACAATTCCCAGACCAGCTCCGTTCTCCGTCAGAATGAAACCCGGTTTAACAGGTTATGCTTTGAATTTTTATAATACCATGTTATTTAAACGGATAGAAAACAAAGAAGGAAAGATAAATATTCTGAGAAATGCGAGCAGCAATAAAAGTCAGCTCTGTATCAAAATATTGTACACGCAGTGTACTTAAATCGAACTCAACAATATATTTTTTCTTCAAATGTTTTATTATTTATGTACTATCAAACACTTTTTGTTTCCTGATTCAGAAATTCATTCATGAGCAAAGGGAACAAAAGCAGAGAAGGAGTCTATGAGACTCATAGCTCTATTTAAAAAAATAGCTTTCTTATGTTCAGGTCTATGCTATTTTACTCCTCCTGGAAAAAAAAATAGTTTAGTAAAGAATGATCTGGCAGTGGACGTAATAAGTAGTCAGGTAGTCTATTTAAAGCGATGATATTTTGTACAGACTAATTCTGCAGCATGTGTGGACTATTGCTTTTGAAAAAAAAAAAACTAGTAGCTATCACGATGAGGAGACAGCGACCTACTTTCATGATCTTGTGTCACATATCGTCGCTGATTTTTCCGTCACAGTTGCATGCTCATGCTGGCCATGCTAGTATTATTGCATGCCCATAAACCGTTACTTGTTTGTTAAGCATATACATCGGAAGGCCGCACATACGAGATTAATGTCTCGCTATTAAATTGTCAATTGCTATTAAATTCCCATACTGATCTTGCCATTTTATACCACTAAGAGTCAAGCTACATGACACTCTCGGAATTATTATTGCGACTTAGACTGACCGCATGTGGTTTCGCAGGCATTTAAGCCAATTAGATATTCAGAAACATGCGCATATAAAATTTTCATTCTGTGTTGGCCAAATATGGAGATCTTCTTAGCCAACGGAAACTTCCATAGGTACAAGCTCATGTGCTCCGAATTACATCTGTATGATGTTTGTTTGCCACTTTAACCAATTGTATGTATGTATGTATGTATGTATGTATGTATGTATGTATGTATGTATGTATGTATGTATGTATGTATGTATGTATGTATGTATGTATGTATGTATGTATGTATGTATGTATGTATGTATGTATGTATGTATGTATGTATGTATGTATGTATGTATGTATGTATGTATGTATGTATGTATGTATGTACAAGTTTTATATTCTTACTTTCAGATTATGGGGTCTATGTGAATAACAACCCGGGTCTCTCTGTCTCTGCCAACGCCAACTACAATATATTTATCGGGTGCTCCGATGGTAAAAGCACTACAGTGGGGAAACTGGTAGTACATGTTGTGGCAAGCAACAGTCCCGTAATAACCAATTTGCCACGTAAGATACTCTGTCACTTAAAAATAAATCTCGCCACTTGTGAAAAAGTCAGGTCACGTGCCAAAAAAGTCAGGCTGTGTGCAAAAGTGAATGACGATGTACACAGTGTTAGTATTCAACAGCAGCGCTCTTTCGAGAAATTTATAGTGTAGTATAACTGAAAAATAGCTCTTGAAAATAATAAAATATTTTTGAGCTTTAACACGTTTGTGCATTGATTATAGAGCTCTAAATTTGAGAAAGTTTTATTCGCAATATTTACTCGTTCCTGATATTCCTAAATTATGAGTATGACCATCGCCGAAATAGAAAATATAGTGATTTCCATTACGGTATTGTCCCATTACGGTATTATCCCATTTGGATCTTAAGTTTGAATTTATATTGATTTCTATATCCAAAACCACTATTATTTCGTAGTTATTAAAGTCATTACATTTCAGTGTGCAGACTGTGTGTAACATAATATTCTTTAGCACATTTTATATTCAGTATTAAAAAAAATCTCAACTCATTTCCAATTGTTTTACCTCCATACCTCTTCACACGCTTTCTGCGCCATGGCGTCTTTTAATATGGAGTCATGTAATACTATTCGAACACCTATTATTCTAAAGTTTACTTTTATTATTGGTGTCGTTCTATCATTTATGAATTAATCCTAATATTCGAATTTTACGTAGAATTATCAAAGGTAGCAAAAAGGAATCTATTTCCAAACTTGCAGGTTTTTGTTTTATGCATTCGAAAAATCTAAATTTGTATACATTAAGTTGAGGCAAATGCAAATTAATTACTAAGTTAATCAAGGAAGCAACCGGTCAGTAACAAATCAGTATTCAAAAAGCTTTCACTGACTCTAAATCACTTGGTGCTAAATGACTACATTCAGATTAATGTTCTCCTTTCCAGACTCGGTAACTTTGACCACGTCAGCGCAAATTACAGACCTGGTTTTCGACGTCGACGCTACAGACGTCGATAGTCCTACGTTGACGTATACTATGACCTGTAATCCACTTGGGTGCCCTTTCCAAATTCTCTCCGGGTGTAAGTTACTTTTTTCTAGCTTTTAATAAAGGCTTTTCCACCTCTGTCTTCTCTCTCGTCCTACACTAGTGACTAGAAATTCACCAGACTAAAATTGTCTTTCTTTGCAAGAGGATTATACAATTTAGCTCAAACTCCTATGTCCATGCCAGTTATCAAAGCTAGTTTTACGCAAAACTTCAATTATATACACGTTGAAGGATATTTGATAAAATGTGATGTATTTAGTTATAGCAAAAAAGACAATATAATGGGTTTTGTATGAGTTAGGGGAGGAGAAGTTGGGACTGGGAATTAGATCGTCTCAGTTTCTCAACGTTGCTATTTTCTTTTAAATAACGTATATATTTGAAAAACGTGTCAATGTCCTTAGATTCTGCGCCAGTTTTGAAAATTCCGTTCCTACTTTAATTTCTAAAATATAAAGCCAAATCAACATCAATTACTCACTGGATCATCTACTATTTCAAAAGAAATTACATCTTTGCTCATTTGGATATAAAAAAAACCCACTTTTATTTAAATATCTATTTGTACCACATGATACAGGTGCTTCCTTTAGTATGATTGGCATAGGATTTGGTCCCCAAACTGTGCAGTGTGAATTGTTTGTTTTAGAAGCAAACAAGTATATTATTATGTTCGTGGTAAAATTTAAAAATATGTTTATCATAGATGTAGGAAAGTTTGCTCGTTAGGACGTGAATGAGACACAAAATGCCAAATTTCTGGTATCTTTGGATCAATTAAATGGATGCAAAATAATTTTGACTGAAAAGTACGATGAACCAATAAATAAACAAATAATGAACGTCAATGGACATATACGAAAACAACTGGTATTTTTAACAATTTTAGCCTAAAAGATGAGAGATATATGTGAAAGTGAAAGGAGTCAAACCCTGAGCAAATAATTTTGTGCCACCTAATTTAAGTAAGGAAGACTACTGTTAACTATGTCGATATTAATCAGTGTCTCTCACATGAAAACGACGAGGTTTTTGGAAAGGTCATTTTGATACAATTATGATATATATTTTACTGATGTTTTATCGCAGACTTTGTCGTTGTCATTAGAAGGATTTACCATCCTTCCCAATACCACCATTAATACTACTGCCATATGATTTTTATTTATCTTAAATCAAGCTGGACGAATACAGCTAACATCAGATCTATTATATCAGACCGTGGGATCGTATGATGTTACCGTAACGGTGTCCGATGGATACAGTTCTCGTTTAAGTTCACTTTCCGTTGTGATATCAGGTAGAAAAGAGCTGTTTTCTTTTTCTGTTTTGAATGAACCATCAATATAGATATATTTGCCTTTCCAATTTTGATGCTTTTAGCGTACTGTACTTAAGCTTATATGAAAATATGCAAACAATTATATAATTAAGTCTTTTCGAAAGCAGATAATTATTAGTGTTGTTGATTCTTCTATAGTTAAATTCTTCTTCTTCTTCTTCTTCTTCTTCTTCTTCTTCTTCTTCTTCTTCTTCTTAATATTATTATTATTATTATTATTATTGTTGTTGTTTTTTTCATAGTTAAAGTATTTATTATTATTATTATTATTATTATTATTATTATTATTATTATTATTATTATTATTATTATCTTCATCATCATCATCATTGTTATTATTATTATTATTATTATTATTATTGTTGTTGTTGTTGTTGTTGTTGTTGTTGTTGTTGTTGTTACTGATTCTTCTTTTTTCCACTATATACATGTAAACTACCTTTATCTAGGTTTAAACACGGCACCATTAATTACGAACGTTCCACTCGCGTCCTCACTAAGCATCCAGGAACATGCGAATCTGGGGACTTCCGTTTACCAGGTAAAGGCAATAGACAATGATGGGGACACTTTGTACTACACTATGACGTCTTTACCAGGCACCGGACTGGACTATTTCCAGATAAATAGTGCAAGTATGTAAATAAAGCCATTCCAAATTATAATATTAGGGCAGCAATTGCATCTGTTGTTGCTATTTGTATAACTCCTCTTAATCTGTTCTGGACATCTTTGTCACATACTAAATGGAATAACGTTAGTCACCAGAAGTATTCGGAAACACAAAAATGGAGAAAGGTTCTTATTGAATCGAAATGAAATTCTCGGGCATTTATTAGCATTTCTAAGTTTATATAACAAATATACATATAGCGTAAATTAAGTGCAATGCTTTTGAATGCAAGTGCATTAACATCACATTAAAAAAAAAATCCAAATTCTCAAATATTTCGCTACAGTGCATGGCATATGCTATTGACTGATGGCTGTCCGGTGCACATTTAGTCGAAACTTCCCCATTGTGGAGAAACTTAGTCAGATATGCCCGCTTTCTTTACTTGCCATAAACACATCATGATTTTTTTTCCCTGGTAATTATACAGATCACGTGGAATTAAGGTCTGTACTTAAAATAAATCTATAATGATATGGATCCTGCTTGTTGTTCAGAAGGATCTATTATGCCAGCAATGCAGGCTTTTACGCCTGTTTTTCTGTATATAAAAAGGTTAAATTATGGGTGAAAACTACAGACGCTGTAAATTTACCTTAGTTGAAAGGTAATTGCTGAAAAAGTGAACAACTTCAATATTATGTTGAATATTTGTATCGAATTTTGTTTAAAGAAAATGGTGACAGCAGACGAGAAGAATGAGAAATTGAAATTTACATAGGGTTATACAGACCCTTTATCTTCACACAGCTTGTATTTTTTCCTGAGTGATTTTGTACAGAACACCAAAACGTCAAAAGCTGGATTATATATTTTTAGTTGTTCTGACTACAGGACATCCAGAAGTAAAGTATCGGTAAATAACATCACAGGGGTAATACTCATTGTTAATTATCACATGCCGACCTGAAATAAAACAAAATTCACTTTTACTTGACTTTTTGTATTAGTTAATGGAGAATGGCATTACAGCTTGTTCTGACTTGACACAATATCAAGATATAACAGATAAGACTAAATGTACGTCAGCCGTTCCATTGTAATTACAGACTAATGTAATAAACACGTCAGCCGTTCCAAGGTAATCACAAAATAATGTAATAACCATGTCAGCTGTTCCAAAGTAATTACAAATTAATGCAATAACCACTTCAATCATTCCAATGTAAATATAAACTAATATAATAAAATAAAGTAACATGGATTGCGCACTGAAATAATTCCTTTTACTCATAAAAAAATGTTATCAGGTAGCACACGATTTTTAAGATCATTTGATGTGCACAAAACGCATTGAGCGATTAAACCTGAATTCTTCGATAGCTCAGTCGCGATTTATTTCAGAAACCACGTCTTCATTACTAAAGATTTAGGTGGCAAATTAACAGTTTATTCGAAAACGAGCATAATTTAGGAAACCGCATAAATACATTGGCTCTGTCGAAATAATATTAGGTTTGTTTAATCCATAACACAATACATTATTGTGCTAATAATTTTAGGTCTTGTTCCGTGTTTAAACGAAGCTGATCGTTCGAGGACATCTCGTCTGAATCGAGTGTCTTCCAAAGTTATACTGTGGCAGGGGACAACTGTGAGTAAAGAAGAGTTAATCGTGACGCCAGCTCTCTGAGACTGTTAAATAGTTAGAAGTGAACTTAATTTGTTTTAATTTGTGTGATTAATAGATTTGCAACCTCCTTCCACGACTCCAGACAAGTACCGGTGCAAGGTTATTTGGCGCCCTAAACAAGCCTTTGACTTTGTGCCCCCCTCCCTACATCGCTTTTTATAAACTATTCATTAGTATTAATTCACGTTCGACTTGATAATTTATTAATTTCATTTTTTAGTCTACATGTTTAATGATAGTAAAGGGATAACCGGACAGTGTACTTAATTTTTGGCGCCTCCGAATTTTGGCGCCCTAGGAGGCCGCAAAGTTCGCCTATTACAACGCGCTGGCCCTGCAACAAACTTTTCCAATGAGTCTCACTATAAACATTTTCTTTAGGTTTATTTACCGAAGAGCATGTTGAATTGTATTTTAGACTTTATTTTATAAGATTTTTAAATCGCAAGACATTCCCCGCTTCATATGCATAATGCACACTAATCGAAAAAAAAAAATAATAAAATAAGACACAAGTTAAAATGGACCTTGAAAACATGTATATTTATTTTATTAAGGTTTTATGTGCTAATTTAATCAAATTGGTAATATGTTCAGTCCACTTACCTTTTGAAGTGAACACAATTTTTATATGACTCTGACAAAGGTAATGCTTATAATGTTTATGTACACTATGGTCGGTCTCAAAGAAAAGAGAACAAACTGAACTATATATATATATATATATATATATATATATATATATATATATATATATATATATATATATATATATATATATATATATATATATATTCGAAACTGTAAGCGATACTTTCATATTCAACGGTATAAGCAGACTTGACCCTATTTGCTAAAAAGACTTCAACACTCGGCCGTATTAACAAATATGGCATTTTGATATGCCACAATAGATTTGAACTCAGCAATATCAAAAAAGAATTGGCCCTGATATGCCCAAATAGATTTAAACTAAACGGAAGTTTAAAAGACTTGGCCCTGATATTCCCAAATATATTTTAACTCCAATGTATAAAAAGACTCGGCCCTTGTATGCCCAAATAGATATAAACTCCAATGTATAAAAAGACTTGGCCCTTGTATGTCCAAATAGATTTAAACTCGACTGTATTCAAAATTTGGACACGATAGGCCCAAAGAGATTTAAACTCGACTATATTTAAAATTTGGACACGATAGGCCCAAATAGATTTAAACTGGACTGTATTCAAAATTTGGACACGCTAGACCCAAATAGATTTAAGTTCAACAGAATTTTAAAAATATTTGACCCTTGTATGCCCAAATAGATTTAAACTCCACTCTATAAAAATACCTGACCCTGATATGCCCAAATAGATTTAAACTCAACTGTATTCAAAATTTGGACACGATAAGCCCAAATAGATTTAAACTCCACTGTATACAAATACTTTACCCTGATATGCCCAACTAGATTTAAACTGGACTGTATTCAAACTTTGGACACGATAAGCCCAAGTAGATTTTAAGTTCAACAGAAGTTTAAAAATGCTTGACCCTAATATGCCCAAATAATTTAAACTCGACTTTATTTAAAATTTGGACACGATAATTCCAAATAGATGTAAACTCAACGGATTTTTTTTTTGGCCCTGATATGCCCGTGGAGATTTAAACTCCAACGTATTAAAAGACTTGGCTATGATATGTCCAAATAGATTTTAACTTCATTGTATTCCAAAATTGGATCTGATGTGCCCAAATAAATTTGAACAGGATTTTACAAATATTTCACTTTAAACACAGGTCATAGTTGGACGTGATACAATTACAAATATCACAATACTGTTCATTTTATTCTACTAAAAAATAACTAAAATAACTAAAATTATTTTTCATTCGCCTAAAAATGTAAGTATAGTCTTTCTTAATGCTAAAGTGAAGAAGGTCTTGGAATATTTCAGCACAATTCCTTGCAGATACAACACATTTTTTTTATTAACCTTTAATTCTGGAAGCTATATATATATATATATATATATATATATATATATATATATATATATATATATATATATATATATATATATATCTTAAAAGAATATTAGTCCATAACATATACGAAATTTGATTTATTTACTTAATGAGACCCGATTGAAGAATAAATTTCTTTAATAAATACGACTGAAAAATAAATGGCGATATTGTTTAATCTCATTGTTAACAATAAATATAACATATTATTTGTTTCCATTCTATTAAATTTTATGCTCCTTTTTAATCTCTGTGATATAATAGTTCTTTGTTGAGTTGTATCACTGAACCTAGTCAAACATCAACTGAGCTACATTAAGTATATCAAGATTTTCTTGCAGCTGGACTAATAACGACATCAACGACAAATGCAATTAATTATGAGACCATACCTGCTACTTCTTTTACACTGTATGTTCGAGTGTCCGACAGAATCTTAACTACCGATCTAAATCTCCTAGTAAATGTGACCAATCAAAATGAAGACTTGTATTTCTCCCAACAAGTGTACCGGGTTAACACTAATGAGGGAAATGTGGGGCAGGTAAGCAAAAGGTCTATACTGAAAAATACATTGTTCACTTTGTTTCTTCAAATCAACGAATGGCAACTTCTAAATACATATAGTTTGATTGTGAAATTAACGATTCATCTTATTCCATTACTTAGCGAATTTTAATGGTTTTCTTAGTCTCTTATTTACATTTGCGTTTGAGTCGGTTTCATTCACATTGAGATTTCCGCATCACGTTTAAATTATCAATATTTTACCTCTTGCATCAGTTAGATATATTCAGGCCAGGGGAGATGTCAGGGGTCCATTGTTGGGAACGTTTTCAAAGCTCTTACCCCTTCAGCATTCATGCTTTAGTGTAAAACAAGAGAAATTAAAAACTTTAAATATTTAGCAAAAGAAAGGAAATATAACAAACGAATATATAACTAATCAAATCGATACGTATCTATTAATTTTCTCGTCCAGCAATTTTTGAGATTGTTGGTTCTACCGTAATGCTAATTCTTGGCGTAAGCTTCTGACCGTAAACTACGTTTCGGGTTTTGTTTTCGTTTTGCTCTCATTGACGCTGCCTGCACATAAACAGTTATGCACAAGTCTTGCTGAAATAGTCAGTTTTGTTGATACTGTTCTTCTTGTATATTTTCTGGAATAAAAAGCCTGAAATTGTATTGAAATGTAATAGCTCAATTCACCAAATTTATTGTTGGTATTGTTAATTGTTCTACATTTGTCATCAGATTCATTTGCGAAGAAAAACACTTGTGATATCTGACAGTAAAGGCTGACTTTTAAGTCACACAATCTGCGACGGTGTTGGTGTTGGTTTTCATCTATCACTGCCATCTCCACTCTGCCTTCGTGCGTTCGAGTAGCCTCCCGTGTGTGTGGTTCTTCCCGGGATTTTTTCCGGTTCGTCCTCCACTGGTTTTACTGGCTGTCATGTATAGCCTGTCAAGTGCTGAAAAATGGCATTAAATCCACACAAACATCACCACCACAATCAACAACATAAATTATGTGATGTGAAGATATAGATGAAAATTTCTTTTCTAGCGTTAATACCGGTTATATTAAAGCTTGTGGTACAAGTATACCTTCGTCACGAGTTAAAATAAAAGATTTTATTTTAATTCCAAGATGTAATATATAATTATTTTTACAGAGAAAAAGAAAATATTCTTTCTATGATATGCCAAACGTGCTCCTGAATCGAACGAAGCTTAGAACTTTAAACTCAGTCTTCACTATACCACTCTACGAACCCTCTTTGTAAATAAACTGACTGATCATAAAGATATCACAAAATTAGGAGAGGGGTATGAATGGGATGACCTGATCTATTGCAGTTTATTAAAAATGGGAAATGGTGTATTTTTACACCAAAAAAACATAAGGATATATTTTTCCACATCCAAAAATATAGTAATGAAAAAATATAGAATTTCATTAATAATTTTCTATATTTCACACTTAAATATATGATAAACGTATTTATTAGAATTATCTAATTTGATTATGCGGTTACAAAAATAAGATAAAAATGTAGTAAATATTAAATGAAGATTACAAAGTGGAGTATGGAAACCTAAATATTTCTAAATGCATGCTATCTTACGACCATCTTCAGTTTTTTTAGTGGTCTTTTTCTCATTTTTTTCAATATCATTTGGAAAATCGAACCGCTTTTGATTGATACAAAGTATTCATCATTATACACAATTGTGTGATATAGGGATACAAAGTACTCATTATTATACACAATTGTGTGATATAGGGATACAAAGTGCTCATTGTTATACACAATTGTATGATATAGGGATACAAAGCACTCATTATTATACACAATTGTGTGATATAGGGATACAAAGTACTCATTATTATACACAATTGTGTGATATAGGGATACAATGTACTCATTAGTATACACAATTGTGTGATATAGGGATTTATTATATGCTCATCTTTTTTCTTCGTTAACTTTATAGTGTCTGAATCGTGCAATATTCACCGATATTGAACACCATTTATACTGTATCCCACGTGCAAAGGAACTATTTTCTAACGTAAACAATTTTTTATGAATGACCTAAAGCATATATTTCATAGACGGCCACATACCAGCAAATGTTTCATAGACTGACACATACAAACTGCTTTGGCACATTCCGCGTTTACTTTTTTTGATACAATGTTTCAAATTTAACTATATATTGACGCTATACAGGTTCCTCAAAATAAAACGCAAGTTATACACACAATCTGTCTTCTTTAGCTGTTAATAAAAATGGCCAAAAATTTACTTACAATTTTACATCCTGAATTTCCTCAAAAAATATATTTTCGTAGGTCTGTAAATCTGAATTAGATGAGCCATGTCATGGGTTCTCAAGATTGATTACACATTTTGAAATTGTACTGTAATTTCGAGTATATTCCAAGTGTAGCTACATCCTCCTTACTGCACTCAAAATGAAATAAACATTAAATTCCACAGTGTGTTTTCGATAATTGCAACGGAAAGGCTTCATAATTTTCCAACATTGTGATCTGAATCTTTCAATGACATAAAAGAAACACGCATACCGATGTCAACACAATTCAAAACATTAAAATGGCAGACGCTGCTGGAAACCGATGCAAGTCACTTCATGTAGATAAATCCAGACCATAATAAAAAAAATCGCGATGAATCGACCTATATACCAAAAGGTATAAATTCCAAATCAAATGGAAAAGTTGTTGCAATGCGTATTGATCAACAATATTACTCCAAATTTCAATTTTAAGTAGAGCAAGCGCCATTTTCTTTCGAAACTTAGTCTAGCGCGCGACCAACTTCATATTTATCTAGGCGGAGTTATGCGCTCATTAAAAATGTTGTGTAATGATCCATCAACGCTTATGTATTTAGTTCGGAATACGGCATACATTTAGTTACTTTGTTTCTTTCAGTGTATTTTTGTTTATAAATTTAAGCCTTGGAAAGAATAAGAAATGAGCATATAATAAAAAGGTTACTGTATTTGTATGGGAAAATATGAACTCGTTTTGTCGGAAGGATATACTGCACTCCCAAGGTCGTGCAGTATATCCATCCGAAAATCTCGTTCATATTTTCCCATACAAATGCAGTAACCTATAATTATTTTAGCGCATACTGGAAATCGCAACATTTCAGCGCCATTAAAAATTTATATTACATTTAGTACATTTTAGAAAATAAAATTTTCACGAATCACCAATTTATCAAATATACATGATCATATTTTGCAGCAAAGCCTATACCGCGACAAGTATTTCAAAATAATATAGAACTATGTTCGATAAAGATAATGACATTGATAATATTTAATTTTGTAGCAAATGAATCCGTGGTTGTCAGTGATAGATACCGATATCGGTGACACTGCCTCTTATTTCATGAACTGTGGGTCAAATTCGGGTTATATGACTATGGCTCCAAGCACGGGACTGTTGACCTATGCGATTAATTATGACCTAGATAAACCAGGCCTTCCCACGGCAATCACATGCATTGTTACTGCACGAGACAGCGGAGGACTGACAGCTACAGCAACATTGTCAGTATCCATAGGTACGTGGAAAGTCAATGGAAACACCAAAATAAATGATAAAGATAAATCACTTGTTTTAGTAGAGATATAAAAGACTACCATAAATTATATTATTGGGGGATTTTTTTAATACTAAAAATAAATTATATAAAATAGGTGTAACACAAAGAAGCGGATATATATTGTCTTCAGTGTACTTTGACTGACACTTTATGACGTCAAAAATTACTAATATTGTTGAATGGTAGAATGGAACAGTTGCCAAGTTATGCGGAATATTTAATAAAATTCTAAGTTAAGGTTGAATATTTGAGCATAACGTATAATATTTACAAAATTAGTCTTACTAACTGACATTTTATTTTCCGATTCCTAGCATTTTTTAATATGCATGTTGAAAACAATTACCTTTCAGTAAAAAAAAAATGCTTTGCTATAAAGAACAGATCAGCATAAAACATGGACATTCTATAGCCAGAACGGATATTTCAGCAGATTTTTTTATGGCAAATGGTGATGCAATATATCATCAAAGAAACTTACTTCGCACAACCCAGCACATCTGCATTTACTATATAAAGATAATAATTTTCACGAAAATAAATTCTCATATATTGTCTGATAAAAGTTCTGTTCTAAAATATCTTCAATGTAGTTATTATGTGTTGAAGATGAACTCGTTTAATATTTTGCAACAAAAAACAAACACATATTAAATGCAAATTAAAACCAACAGTTCATTAATCTTTTTCAGCTGAAATTAATGACAACACTCCAACTTTCCTCTCAACGTCCTACACATTTACTGTTTACAACAATATCGGCATCGGAACGTCAGTCGGTAATGTATTCGCATTTGATGGAGACATTGGCACTAATGGACAGTTTACATATTCATTGGATCAAACAACCTTGGCAGCAAACTATTTTCAAATATCACAAACAGGTTATATTACCCTAAATAATTATCTTTCGGGAGTATTAGGTAATCTTGATTTCACGGCAAAAGCAACCGATACTGGAGGACGTCAAGGTTTTGTGTTAGTGAGAGTTACCGTTCTTGCGCCAACAACGACAACACCTGCGACTACCACTATTGGTTATAAGAATATGTTAGATGATAAAAGAAATATCGTTTGGATTTCTATGCTGGCTGTTTTAGCTCTTATCGTTCTTGCTGTCATTCTATATGTGTGCCTGAACTATCTACGCTATTGGCCAATCGGATTCGATCCTTTCAAAGAATGGTAAGCTCACTCCCGTAAACACATTTTTCTGGAACAACCGTATAATCTGTCCGCAGACCATTAATTGATGCAAGTGGCTAACCTTCCCCTTCCCCTAATTCTAAGAGTTAGGGCAGGAGAATTGTAGCGACATTATTGACGGTATGACGTAGAAGATACGAGACTGCCACTGATGAAAATACACTTTTGGAAATTGAATGAGTTGTTCGGATAGAGTCTGTAATCCATAACATCTTCTTGTCATATGCTTAGATCTAGTCCTTCGTACAAAGCACATATATTTTTTTTAATTGCTGTAACTGTGTTAAAGTTTGCGATGTAATTAAGTCAACCAGTGAAAGTATACAAAAATTTACATTTGTTGTGTACGAAACTTCAGTCTTCTGCAATTAAGTTTTCATTTGTACTGTCGTTACAAGATATTTTTTTAAATATTATATACTTAAGACATAAAGAGAAACTTATCAGTCAAAACTCACAAAGTTGATTTCGTCTTGATGTGGAAGTCAATTCATGTATGTTATCAGACCATTTAGAATAATGGCTTAATCTGAAGATGGCATATTTTAAACATAAAAACCAAAGTAAACAAAATGCATATGATCGTAAAAGAAAAACAGGCACTTAACATTTCAACATTTGCATTTATAACAGACAAACAAACATGAACCTAAATGACTAATATATTTTAAATTTTGAAACCAACATGATATTACGTCCTTGTATCTTATCGTCAGAGAGAAACTTTGATTAATCAAATATTTTACATTTTTTCTTATATTATACATATATGTCTACGATTCGTAACTGCAAAGAAAAAAAAATCAAATAACCTCGTATTTACCTCTGCCCATAAATAACACAACATTAATATCTATCCAAGTGTAACAAAAAGACTCCAATGTGATTTTGTTCACAACAATTTTCCGTTTTAGCGCAAAAGGATTCGAATGCAGGAAACCAGATTGTTTGAAGTCGAAACCAAGGCCACGATTTCAACCTGAAAGGCCGAAACCACCACCTCGAGTGGAATCCCCCATTCATCCACTGGCTGTGACCCCAGGTAGGCAAGAAAAAGTATCGTCCATGGATTTTATTCATTAAAATTTGAAAAAATCTTTGTTTTTGATGGCCTTTTTCCTTTTTATTGACATACTGTTCAGTAAAGAAAATTGTAAACTGTTGGGGCTATAGCTCTAAGTGTTTTTTTTCCTCCAGAAACATACCTTCATGAATTCTTTGACATGTGTATTTGAGACCTCCCTTATGTTTATGACTGAGCGCAATTAAGCAAGTAAAAAAGGAAATATGCATACATCCATTTAAGAAGTTTGCATAAAATTTGGAGAGAGAGAGAGAGAGAGAGAGAGAGAGAGAGAGAGAGAGAGAGAGAGAGAGAGAGAGAGAGAGAGAGAGAGAGAGAGAGAGAGAGAAAGAGAGAGAGAGATGAGTTGGCTTTAATCGCACGGTGTGTCTGAAATCTTTATCCCAGAAACCAAAATACAATTACTTGAAACTGATCAGAAACTAGACTTCAGGTAGTTTCCAAGTGATATTGTGCACTCATTTGCCCTACTGAGACTTTTGTAATCATTCAGTATCATGTGTATAAAAAACTATGAAACTGGTGCATAGCATATGTGAAAAAGTTTCTTGAGAATTTGAACGTCTTAGAACATTTTTCTTCTTTGTGTATTCATTACCTTTACTTGGAAATTAACGTCACTGTTCTTTGTGAATTTGAAAATTTAATTACATAGTATATAACACAATTGTGACTGACGTTTATCATCTTATGGCGAATGGAAGTTTTCCTTTAAAAACAGACATCTTATTAACTAGCTTCTGACAGGCTCATAACGGGTTTTCCGATTGAAAACAATCTTCCGATTCCTCTCATGACATGGTGTATCCTGTCTCTAGAAATTGTATCTCCTTAGACAAATAGAGCAAGAGAGGAACTTAAATATTTCTAAATACAATATTAAGTTTGCAGATTGACAACGAATTTCGTGTTGTAACGTTTATATAACGTATTTTGTAACAAAATTTGTCTGGAATCTGAGAAACACATGCTTCATATTGACTGGAAAGGAAGGAAATCCCTAAGAACAGGAATTTTGAGCCTCTTATGAAGAGAGCCTCTTTGTATTCATAAAAACATTTATAGCCAGTCTGTAATTGGTCGGCCATACTTATGAAGGCTGTAGGAACACTGGGATAATATAAATTAAAGCAATGCAAGAATTCAGTCATGTTTTGTGTAACTGCAATGTCTGCTATAAGTAACCGAAAAGAGAAATCTTTGCATCAAAGCATGCATAACCGTTTTGATATATGGACATTCTCTTTCTTTACAGCAGAGAAACCTCAGGTCTCAGCAGGTAAATAGTTATTTTACTACGAATGAATTTGTAATGACTGTTTCGAGCAGTTCGTTTTTCTTAGAGAGAGAGAGAGAGAGAGAGAGAGAGAGAGAGAGAGAGAGAGAGAGAGAGAGAGAGAGAGAGAGAGAGAGAGAGAGAGAGAGAGAGAGAGAGAGAGACTGCGTCTGCACCTGCACCGTTGAACAGAGCTTTATCAGTTTAAGTTATATGTGTCAAAAGGTCAAATACACGACCAAAAAGTCCAGATCCTAGATCTAGATTTAGCCAGTCTCAAGCGATAATATTATTAAAGAAGATATAGTCAAATTAGCTTGTGGTTGTGATTTTGTATAAATGAGAGTGTGACAAAGCATTAAAGATGATATGGCTCCTTTAAAATATTACCCACTGATGTCTGTTTCAATGAGGATTGCAAAGACACGTTTCCAGCCCAGTCATCTTCTACAATTAAGTAGACACGTTTCTAAAGTCCAGCATTTTTATTCTGTTTCTACTATGATTTTCGTAATATAATAGGTTATTCCAAAATCATCAAATTTACAAGTATACATTGTATTACATAAAATAAATCCAAGTGAGTATTGTTAGTGACCTATTACTGTATGACGTCAGTTGGTGTTCTCGTGACCTTATTGATGTAACTTTTCAGAACGTTTTACTGTGAACATAAATTTTTTTCGCCACAGTAAATTTTTACCCATGTACTTTCAGATGTATACAATTTTTGGATGGAGAAGTGGTAAGTAAAATTAGATGGAGTAAATATTGGTGTTAATTTGATACCCATTAAAATCAAGCCCTCACATAGATATGTAAAGTTTCTTATGCACAAGTAAAACGTACATTTATTAATGGTTTGTGTGTCCATTCCATGTATGTATGTATGTATGTATGTATGTATGTATGTATGTATGTATGTATGTATGTATGTATGTATGTATGTATGTATGTATGTATGTATGTATGTATGTGTGTGTGTGTGTGTGTGTGTGTGTGTGTGTATGTATGTATGTATGTATGTTTGTATGTATGTATGTATGTATGTATGTATGTATGTATGTATGTATGTATGTATGTATGTATGTATGTATGTATGTATGTATGTATGTATGTATGTGTTTGTGTGCGTGCGTGCTTGCGTGAGTGTAAGTAATGTACATTATTGCATATATTGTTTGCTTCATTTAGGACTTTCTGTTAAGGTTGCTATAATTGGTCTCTAATTCATTAGTTTATTTCTGTTTAAGTGCTTCTCACCATGGTCTTATTTTATTGCAGGAATGGGAATGTCTGAAAATTCGGATGAAGAATTTGCACAGTTTATGAAATATATTCAACCAATTGTTTTACACAGTGCTTGACTTTCCTTTTTGTAAAGCCTGGTGTCTTTATTATTGAAAATAGACTTTATATATGCGTAAAATAGAATAAAGACATTAATTCCTGAACAAATTACTAACGTCTTTTTGATATCTCCTCATATCTTCATCAGAGACGTTTCATGTGCGTATACAGTTGGTTAAAAATAATGTAAAAATATAACAATGGTGTAATATTACAATAGTTTAATTTAATCTTTCGCTCTTTGCACAATTCAGCGCCTTCTAACTCTCTTGCAAGAGCGATTTAGAATTTTTTTCCCTGCGGAGATAAGCAGCATGAATAGTTTTTAGGAAAGATGATGTTTCATTCTTAAATTTAATAGACAAATTCGATGTATTTTGGAGGTCATTTAATTTTAGGAATATCAAAACTAATTACCAGTACACATGCTTCATGTATTATCTTTCGCATGCAAAAATTGTAAGTTCAACAATCTTAATTATACTCTATATTCTAAAGTTCAAACGATCATTAGACGGGTTGGGGGCGGTTTAAAATAAGTTGCAATTTGACACACTCACAGACACACAAACACACACACATACAATTAGAAATTTTAAATTGTATTATTCAGTCACAGATAACAAGTTACGAACTTTGCTTTTAGAAAAATAATAAAAGTTGCCGCTTAGCAGAAAATTGAAGAAAGTTCTTTGGAAACTGTAAGTTGTAAAAGGTATTCTTTGGCGCCTCTCTTTTTATGAATCACCCTTTTGCGTCTGCCTATTGTCCCCGTGGCTACTGAAGGATTGCTGGACACGGTAATATTCACCGTTTGAAAGATAGAAAGAGAAATAAGGAAAAAGACAACGAATGAAATAAGTACAAAATGCATTTCTGATAGATTCATTGCATGGCAGAAATTCACTAAATTAAAAGATATGGATGACTGCATACAAATAATGGAGAAAGTTTGATGCTTCGCTGTATCGTTATGTGATTTTGTTACACATTGATTGGAATAAATAAAATGGTAACATAACTGAAAATTATAACGAAATGATTAAACGTCTTTTCTTAATATGGTTAAAATGTAAACTTTGCTAAACAGAAAATCTATGAACGATTTTGTTCACCTTCTCCATGCTTGTGAAACGAAGTAAATGCATTTTTATCTGATATATTATGATGTATTTTGTGACCTTACATTAAGGCCTAGTCCAAAAGATAAATAGGCCTATAAGTGCTTTCATGTATTGTGCAATATTTATGTGAACAATTCAATTCAGCCATACATTGTAAGTTCTACGAAAATTAATTTCCCCGAACTGTGAAGAATCTGAATAATCTGTTTTCGTAAACACTTAGCAATGTTCTACTGCGTGGCTAGAAGGGAGGATAGAGAGAAAAAAGGGGTATGGGAATTCGTACTCTTTCATAGACAAGGTGTCATACGTAATGGTGTCGATACAGCTATATCCTTTGGGGCAGCTCTGGCAGCAAGAGGTAGCGGAGATCACTGTAAATACAGACAGACACTTCTCTGAATGGGACTCAACGACTGAAGTTTCAGATTGGCTCGGCCTTTATATATCCCGAAAAAACGTGGCGTATCTACGTGTCCCAATCAGAATGTCTATCTATGAGTTAATTATTGTACAGAGGCTATCGCTTTGTTCACTCTTAACGTGGATTATGGCCAAGTAAGGTAAATCGCTTTTTGTTCCACTCGCGACATGGATTACCACTTGTAATATGAAGTAATAGTTGAAAAGAAAACGAGACCTGATTCGTTCGGTTGATTAATTTCGTTACAGTCAAAAAGAAAGCGAGTAAATCGTTTATTGTTCTGAATTCTGAACCAGACTATTTAGGATTACATTTGTGAAAAGCCGCTTCTAAAGTACGTCGGCTATTATGTCATCCAAGCCATGAAATTGAACCAAGCTATTCAATTTGTAACTAATCTCATTTTGTAAGGACCAACGTAGTCCTACCTACTTTTTAATTTCTCTACCAAAATTTGATATCCTAATATAAGCGTCGATTAACGCACATCAACACCTTTTGCCTCAAGTAAACCCATCCCTTTTTGAATATTCCACTGGATAGTGAAACCAATAGGTCGTTTCAATGACCTCCAATTTTGACCTTTTATCGTTTGTAGGACAACCATGGCCTAATACGAACTAATGCTTACACCCCCCTTCCAAAAAATTATCTCTCTTTTATATGTGACGAATTTTCTTATCAATTTGACACGCGGCTAGTCAGAATAAAACGTGACACAATAAAAAAAATTAAATACGAGTATTACTGACATAATATTAACTAATAAAACTAATGCCGTTTTTAAACCTTTTATTGGCAAAAACCTAAAAAAAATAAATTTGTTCATTCAGGTAAAACCATATAAAGATGTTATATTATATTTTACCATATAATACAAGTACACACTTTAATTAGGGGAAAAAATCCTGTAATAATTATCCTCACTTATAAAATTCACATTCACAGTCCATTAAAAATATATATTTTCCGAGCAAGTATGAGAATATATAAGTTACCATCGTCAGTCTTCTTTGTTCTTTCACGGATTATTCTTGTCACCAATGTAATTTTATCAGTGTCAAAAAGTATGTATGTATGTATGTATGTATGTATGTATGTATGTATGTATGTATGTATGTATGTATGTATGTATGTATGTATGTATGTATGTATGTATGTATGTATGTATGTATGTATGTATGTATGTTATAGTATCGATAATAATGATAAATCAAATATCTTACCTTGACCTCGATCACTAGATATAATACTCACCTGATGAACGCCTTTTTCACAGAAAAATCTATTTTTTATAGTATTGAGAAGTAAATATGGAGATTCAAAGCTATCTTCTTAAAGAAATTATGATCACAACAAGTGCATTTTCAAATCGTGTTATCTTGATTCAATATAAAAGTTTTTATTAATTTATTGAAAGTCATCTTTTGTCCAAGAATATGTTCTTCTGATCCAATTCAGTAAGTATTCTTTCAATTAAATCTGTTCCGTCGCCGTGCTTCTTATATCTCTTGATATTCACAAATCGTTTAACAACATTTGAGCAATTTCTAAAACACTGTATTAATCAAGGGTTACTTGGGTCAAATCATTCTTCTGTACATTTAACATTATATATAAGACATGAAAAACATAAATTATTCAACTCTATTGTGCAAAATTTCCGTAATACACGTCGAGTTTTATGCTTCAGAAGGTATGGTTTGTCATCCATGAAGTTTATAATTCTCTAAACTGTACATAAAACGAAAACTGCTAAAGCTAATTTGCAAAGTATAATTTCCATCACTGTCAGCGCGAACATATTTCGATATTATATGAGTTAAAATTTTAAATGAATTTAATCATTCACTTATTGAAACGTATTCATTGTTACTAAAATGAATACTAGGCAAGCAGATGCGCTAAATCGTTTAGAACACTGATATGGCGTATAAATTTGTTTTATTATGCTTGGTAGTTTTATGAAAATAAATGTTTTATTGTCAAATAGTCGTAGAAGACCGTCATTTTATGAGTATATCAGTAAACTGACATCAATTGCTTATTTCCAAATATGGACAATGCAGTAAGAAAATATTAGATGCACGTATTGCTAGCAATATTTAAGTTCAAGTGTACGAAAAGGAACATATTTTGAAACCAATACTGTAAAAAATAATTTAAAATTGTTCGAATTCAAAGTCGAAAACGAGAGCTAGATTCGCATGATATACTTTGAAATATTCGTCAAGTTTGTGTCGAAACAACCGAGCAAAGTTCCATTGCAAACGTTTCATTTTGACTACAATAAGCTGATATTAAGCGACAGCAGCGAGATCAAGGAAATTTTACCAAATAAAATGAACTGAAGATTGTGTGTTTTTTTTTAATTGCTGATTAATTCTTAAATTTTTCTGATATTTTTACGTGCTCCAGCTTTTCGTACTCAGTTTAGTAGGACACATGTATGGTCCACGAAAAGTTGTCATGAACTGGTTTTATATTTATATAGTTTATAGTCTTAAAAATGTGTTTCATATTACATTACAACCAGCTGTAAGACAGATGGGTATTTGGAGATATTGATGTGATCGGTGGTATCGGCGGTTCCATTATTGACAACTGGGGAGTAGGGGTGGAATTCGAAGTACGTACTGCTCAAGCAATTATTATTGCTAGAACGGTCAGTGCAGCGAATTTGACCGTTGCTCTTATTATTTGGGTCCTTCTTTGCTACTGCAATTGTGGATAATACCAATAACTGACTATTCAAAAATTGTCTTATTCAGGTCTCAGAAAAAATATTCATTTGCTCGTTTCATACCTAATTATTCACGTTTTCGTGACATTTTTATTGCTAATAAACTATTTTAAAAATCGGCCATCTTCAGATAATATTATTTCTACATCTATTTCGAGTATGAAAATTGCTTATGAAAATTTACATTGAAAAGTAAACCATGAGATAACACAATCATATTAGGCGGATTAAATGGCTTACGTGTGTACATGTTTGTTGTTCTTTCAAGTGATAAGAATTGCATGATAATATTTCCTAATGTATGGACTGGAGCGCACTGTCACCATGCATCTACATACAAGCACCTTGAAAACAATGACTTTCTGGGAAATATATTTACTAGTTTAAAATGATGCAAACATTGGACGAATTTATCTTGCCTGATTGAGTACAAACACAGCAAGATCACTTCTGAATATACTTGCATTCAGTTTAGTCATTTTTAGTCCCGATTAAATATGTCTGTTATCAAATTAGAAGATCTGGTTGAATTACAAAATTAATAATAATAATAATAATAATAATAATAATAATAATAATAATAATAATAATAATAATAATAATAATAATAATAATAATAATACTATCAAGAAATGAGAACAAAAAAGAAGGTAGATGACTGATAATAACCATGATGATGACGATAAATGCGATGATTATGATAATATGTCGTATTGTGGTTTGTCTTATTCCTTTTCAATTATGTGCCTAAAAGGACTATTGATGAAACAATTAATGCTTTATTATCAACAAAAATCTCCAGCTAATTATGCATTAGCCTTATTATTGTACTCACAGGAAAATATTCGCCACAACTTAAAAAGTTAAAAACAAGTTAGATTAATATTAGGTCTTTTGTAAAATACAAAAAACTGACAACATTGTTTGTCTAATTGTTTTTCACCAAATTATCAAATTAGTATACAGTGTGAACAGTTAGTATTTAAGGTATGAAAGGAATATGTGTTTACTTCTTCGTCTACCTTTGTATCGACCATAAGCCACAACCTGAATGTAGCCTTTAGTGGTCTCAATAAATTAAGCTACGTAGACGTCTTGCTGCTGAAAATAGAAATGATATAATTTACCCCCCCCCAAAAAAAACCACATGGGCGCACAGCCAAATTGTTTGAGACAACAGGAATAAAACATTGAAGTAAAAACAGTAGCAAAGATTTCTGAAAAAAAAGGTCTCATAATTCATCGTATTTCCATAATATAAGATAATATAGAATTGGTTGTATAACATTCTCTTTATATTATATTTCGTGAGGACCAATCAAATGTCACTTCTTGATATATAGATACAGCTCTCATCCACAAAAAGGTGAAAAAGACAACAAATTATCGACATGTAAGCGTTTTCATCCAAATTGCTCTCCCTATCACCAATTTTAATTTTATACCACACAATCAACATTATTCAGCCTGTGTATTGGGTTGCTTGTCATACGCCAGTACAACAGCTTTACCCATCCAGTTGCAGCTTAAATAAAAATGACAATTCGAACATGGGGATGTTTTGCCGAGGTAGAATTTGTGGAGAACAAATATTCTAACGTATAATTGTGACAAATTTGACATTTTACACCGTGAAAAATGTGAGATGGAATGGGGCGACAAAGACGTGGTACATAAGAATTATGTACGGTAACTGCAACGAAATATAACTTCTCTAAAGAACTTTGCATGAATAAGAATTTCATTATATTATCAAAAGTACTTTATTCGTATATGTTAACATTTTTAAATATTTTAGTTTATTTTTTAGAATCATACACACATGAAATAAACTTATTTAGAAATTGAATATTTGTCAACAAGAATTTTCCATAAGTCCAAAAGAATTTAACATAAAAAAAATTAAAAATATATTTCATTCAAATGTAACTTCGTTTTACAAATGAAAAATGTCTAGTCCACTTATGTGCAAAATCCAGGAATTAACTGCTCTCCCAGAAGATTAAATTTTTTTAAGTGTGTCTTTAGGCGTCAATAATTGTCCACGCTGGTTGTTTTCAGGTATGAAATGATTATGCGGTACCATTAATCCTATTAATTTGAAAGCAGTTTAAATGAAAAATATACATTTATCGTAGGTACGTTTGTTCCGTTATCACCGTACGTCAATTAGTTAATTGTGCCAGAACTGATTGTAGGAGCACCTATATAATTGAATTATGACCTTTCATTTCTCCGTGTATATGTCAATAAATTACGGATTATGTAGTAAATATATTATTCATCAGTGCATCTCATTTCATGCAAATTAAAAATATAATTATATCTTTATATTGCTCTATGTCTCATATATAAACATAAATACAAATACGTTTCACATACACACTTTTAAAATATTATTTTTGAAAAAATATTTAATAAGCATTGTTGTTGTAGGGTTTAACGCCATTTTTCAGCACACAATGCGCTACACATGGCGGCCAGTATAAATGGTGGAGGAAAAAACCGGGAAAGAACCACCTACCCACGAGAAGCTACCGGCATACATACATACATACATACATACATACATACATACATACATACATACATACATACATACATACATACATACATACATACATACATACATACATACCTACCTACCTACCTACCTACCTACCTACCTACCTACCTACCTACCTACATGCATGCATGCCTACCTACCTACCTACCTACCTACCTACCTACCTACCTACCTACCTGCATGCATGCATGCATGCATGCATGCCTGCCTACCTACCTACCTACCCACGTGCACACCATATGTACCTAAAGATAGTATTACAATGTGTAGATACTACTTTGTAAACAAACCACGTGCACTCGTGTAGTTGACGCTCAAGAATTTGATTGATCAAATTTGCTTGTGAATGAACTAAAGAATCTGTTTGGTTTACATGAAAGTATAGATGATAAAGTTAGCAATGTGGACGAGTTCACTGAGTCAGAAACGAAACTTTCATAAGAAGTAAACGAATGAACGTGATATTCACAATGTTAACAACAAACGCATGATATGAAGTAATTGAAAATACCGTTGTGATCATTTAAACAGTTATTTGGGAGAATATTCATATCTTTTCGCAAATAGAATGGTTAAGACTTTGACGAGTGCTCTCTCATTTGTAATATCTTTCTTACATATTGGTTAGTTACAATGAATTTCTTCAAGAAATATTTATCAGGAATCAGAGATTAAAGTACATTCATAAAATCTTTAAATTGCACTGAGGGTGTTTCTCATTATCTTTGATGAAAATGTGAGGATTTACTCACGACTGGTAATGAATCAACTTTTTTTTTCAAGAAATAAAAGGCTTTTTAGACTAAAATTTAAGACGAACCTTTGCATCCATTCAACCATCTTTATGTCTGAGATTTAATTATATTCTGCAGATTTTTGTTTTATCTTTTGTCGAACCATTTATATATTTATATCTTTCTCAAAAAAAAAAATTAAAAATATTTTGTTCTAAATCATCCACAGTCAGGAATATAAAGGCAGCAACAAAAATTGTCCTCATCGATGGTTCAAAGCGTCTAGTTTTGGTTTGCGATTTAGTAAAGTTTGGCCGCTTAAAACAATGAATAGTTTGTTTACCTCGTTACCGCAACGAACACCTTGGCAAGTCTCAATTCTATTGGTGTTCTGAATTAACTGACATGCAGATGTCTACGTCTTTGGTGACAGTTTAGTTAACGAAGCACTCAGATTGTTTTAGAATTCGTTAATATCCGTATGAAAGATATAGGAGTGAACACTTTTTTTTGTAGGAGGACCACTTATTTTCGTATACTGTAAAACGTTTCGACTATTACTTGACAGATAATTTTATGAGGTATGTCTGCTTTGAATGGTATGCATACGTAGTAAAAACTCGTTTACGTTTGCAAGATATTAATACTATGCTGATAACTGATACGCATAAAAGCTAGCAATGTGTCAACAGAGTACAGAACAGGGATTTGGGCCATAACGGGGATAATTTTTGTGGTGGTGGACTGTATGTGATACGGAATTTCTGTTATGTATGCATACCGCCTCCCCCCCCCCGAAAAAAACTGACTGAAGCAAAGCATCGCTCAAAGAAAATGCCTGAAAACAGTTAAAATTATACAATTAAATGCCTGAAAACAATTAAAATACAAAACTTAGGTGACTACTTTAGGACTTGTAAACTGCATATTTTTTTATTTTTAAAGACACCGATTTCAAACTTGGTTTATGACGGCAATTTCACTATAAAATAATAACAAAAATATTAATTTTAAAAATATCTGCATGACCTATTGGTAACAATGAGCCTTAGTCACATTTAGGATATAGAGCATATTTACATTCCTTAAATGTTTCCACTTCACAAGTGAAATATTTCTGTATATCTAAAAACAACTGGGTTTCATTTTATTATATGTTGTATAAAGGCAAAAACCAATTTATATGGGTTTTCACTATTATGTGCCAGAGTAGTTAACAGCTGCATTACAATATCAGTAAAAATTTTTTTTACAATAATTGTGGGACAGCAACAGTTAAAAAGTTTAGCTTGGGCATATCATGCTTTAAATTGTGAATTTTGTGGAAGTAAAGACTATATATGAAAATGAAGACAGTTTTTTAAAAAAAATGTTTCATGTGGGGATTGATACTGTTGTGGTGGAGTAAACAGAAACAAAACTGTACCATTTGTCATTGGGTATTACAGGTATACAATATGGTATGAGTGATACAGGTATACAATATGGTATGAGTGATACATACCAACAGGTCATGTAAATTCAGTCACTGACAGTTTCCATGATTTATGTTGAAAACTAGTTATGAAAAAGTTAATGCTTGAAGACTATTTTGTGCTATTTGGATTTAATTGTTTGGCTATTCTTAATGGTACCTCATAAATATGCACTAGAGGGTCTACATTCAATATATTTTAAGATTGTACATCCAAATGTGGAGAGAGAGAGAGAGAGAGAGAGAGAGAGAGAGAGAGAGAGAGAGAGAGAGAGAGAGAGAGAGAGAGAAGCTAGGAGACAGAAGGAACAGAAGAAGAAAAAAAATAGAAAAGTCCTAAATATGTAAATACAGGCTTAAATAAAATAATAGGGGTAAATATTTCCTAAATTGGGAAAATGGTAGTTCAAAAAATGATGTACAACTGCAGAGTGGTATTGTCACTGTAGCACCTTCTCCCACTGATATATTTATGTATCTTAATATGAAATATCACCTATTATCACCTATGTGTTAATAGAACCAGATATAACACTTATTACATGAGTAAAATAATATTCAGACAAAAGAATGTATTTTGCATATGCTTCTTAAATTTGTATTGGAGTTTAAATAAAAATTTCTGAATTCTTTTTCAGGGATTTTTTTGTTATGGTGTTTTGTGTGTTGTAAAGTTGTTTTTTCTGCAGCTAATTTGTATTGTTATGGGTAGAAAAGATTATTTTCAACTATATGTAGCCCTTATATTATCATATACACTTGATACACAATATTTATTTAGATATGGTTTCTAATTTTTAAATTGAGGCAGCTACATTAATTGATCATTCTTACAAGTCATTTACAGAAGCTGTTAACTGTTACAAGGAGAAAGTAACTTAAACAGACATGGCACATCATATTAATGTGAAGTCAACTTTGGTGCTGCAAGATACTATCACTATAGAAACTGTTACGGGAAAATGTGATATCCAGCTTTTGTATGGGGATATTACCAAACTCAGCCCTGCAGAAAAAGTTGACATTGTT
Organism: Potamilus streckersoni; assembly: GCA_016746295.1. Classification (NCBI taxonomy): domain Eukaryota; kingdom Metazoa; phylum Mollusca; class Bivalvia; order Unionida; family Unionidae; genus Potamilus; species Potamilus streckersoni. The sequence continues at coordinate 2,344,795 of JAEAOA010000845.1, read as the reverse complement.
ATGGTGTCTGCTTTTCCTGGTAAGTACTAAATAGTCATTTTTCTCATTCAGTTTTGTGTTCTTTCTTTCTCTGGGAACCATGGTTAGTTGGTAGAGTTTTAGACTTGTAATCCAAGACTACCATGTAGTGGTTTTGATAATGACCCAAATCAGCCCAGGTTGACTGTCTCCTTGTATTCTTGGGAAAGGCACTTAACTCTTATTTTCTTGGTAAGATATAGCCAATAAAGTTTTACAAGTGCCATTAAAGCCAATTAAATAATTGTTTTCTTTTGTATTGTCATTTGCTGTAACAATTTTATACTTACTATTCTGTGTGTATTTATTATTATTATTATTATTATTATTATTATTATTATTATTATTATTATTATTATTATTATTATTATTATTATTATTATTATTATTATTATTGCATGATTCAATACTAAAATGCAGTTTCCTTATTACAAGCTGCTGACTGCTGTCAGATTTTGTCACAGAGTATGACTTTTTTTTTACCTCCAGGTATATTTTTCAAAAGATCTTGTACTGTGTTTTATGTATTAAAACTTTTTTGAAATCCTTTTCCAGATATTTTTCCTAATTTTCAAACTCATAGGTAAAACACTGATAATGTCAAAGAAATATGGGAAAATGCACCCCAAATGATCCCACTGAAGCTATTTGGCCAATACCACAATGATTCAATCAACCTATTTGAGCAGTGCTCAGCATTATTTGGGAGTATATTGCTGTGATGAATCATTACAGTATTGCCATGATGAATCAGTACAGTATTGCCATGATGAATCAGTACAGTATGGCCATGGTGAATAAGTACAATATTGCCATGATGAATCAGTACAGCATCGCTGTGATGAATCAGTACAGTATTGCCATGATGAATCAGTACAGTATGGCCATGGTGAATAAGTACAATATTACCATGATGAAGTAGTACAGTATTGCCATGATGAAGTAGTACAGTATTGCCATGATGAAGCAATACAGTATTGCCATGATGAATCAGTACAGTAGTGCCATGATGTATCAGTACAGTATTGCCATGATGAAGTAGTACAGTATTGCCATGATGAAGTAGTACAGTATTGCCACAATAAATCAATACAGTATTGTCGTGATGAATCGGTACAGTTTTGCCATGATGAATCAGTACAGTATTGCCATGATGAATCAGTACAGTAGTGCCATGATGTATCAGTACAGTATTGCCATGATGAAGTAGTACAGTATTGCCATGATGAAGCAGCACTGTATTGCCACAATAAATCAATACAGTATTGTCATGATGAATCAGTACAGTTTTGCCATGATGAATCAGTACAGCATTGTCATGATGAATCAGTACAGTAGTGTCATGATGTATCAGTACAGTAGTGCCATGATGTATCAGTACAGTATTGCCATGATGAAGTAGTACAGTATTGCTATGATGAAGTAGTACAGTATTGCCATGATAAATCAGTACAGTTGTGCCATGATGTATCAGTACAGTAGTGCCATGATGAAGTAGTACAGTATTGCCATGATAAAGTAGTACAGTTTTGCCATGATGAAGTAGTACAGTATTGCCATGATAAATCATTACAGTTGTGCCATGATGAATCAGTACAGTTTTGCCATGATGAAGTAGTACAGTATTGCCATGATGAATCAGTACAGTATTGCTATGATGAATCAGTACAGTAGTTTCATCTAGATACTTGTTTTTTGTTGATTTTGATCTGGGTCTTACAAGACCCAGAGGGTCAAGCATAATCTAGTGTTTTTCTGTTTTCAAACAAGAAGATGATGACTGATGTGTTTTTTTTTTTAATGGTACATACTTCAGAAAAAGTGTGTAAGGTTAAGTTTTTTTGCATTTGCACTGCATGGTAGAGAGAAGGTTGCTATACCTCTATTCTACTTTCATGTTCTTGGTTTAAATTTCTTTACATATTGTACTTGTGGAAATTGTACTTGATCTAATCACAGCTAACCAAAATATCAGCTTTGATGTGCTCAACAAATCAGATGAAGTAGTCTAGAGTATTCTATCTTTAGCAGTTATTAAAATAGGGAGAGTGAATGTTGCTAGAGTCAGCAATACCAGCTTCTTAAAGTACAATGAATGAATTACAACATATGTAAAACTTACAAGCTTGTTTGCTTTTTATAATTAATGTCTGAAGTCCAGGAAGTGAAAATGACCATCCTGTAGCTAGAATTTTTTTGATAGGTGCACATTTAGAGTAATGTCAAGCCATATGCTCAATAATACAAATTGCACCTGCCAAACTTAAGGCAATTAAAAGATCTTTTGTCAATACCTAAAATTTACAAGGTCTTTTTTATATAGCCAGGATACCCAGTGAGGAAAACCTGGGCAATTCTTCTTTAAAACTCTAATCCTATGCAAAATATGAAACTTTAGAGCACCATCTATGTACCCTAAGCAATTATGACATAATAAAAAGATGAGTTTTTATATTTTTCTTTTACTCTGATTGCATTTTGTTATAGTTGTAAACTTAAGTATTAAATAGTAAGAAGCAATACCAACATATTTATTTTTAAAACTTAACAAATAATTTAATTTTGAAAGTTAAAAAATGAAAAATATTAGAGGAACTTACAGTATTATGAATTAAATCCAAAATAATCATAAAAAGGTCCAAGTCCAAAGGATTGAAATGTTCCACATGAGTTTTAAATCCTCAAATGCACAGGTCTGCCAGCAGTCATGATTTATCAAAATGGAATTGTCCAGAACATCTTTGAAGAATTCACAATAGTTCCAGAATAATATTTTAGTCCAATGATCACTTTGAATAATCTAAACATTTTCTCTCAAATAATATCTAAACTCAACATAAAAAATAAAACTGTTGTTACAACATGAACATAGTAAATAAGACTGACTAAAATTGTCCAGCTCCACTTGTGTATAAGCAAAAGAGGTGGAATTGCATGTTACTACTACTCTACATGATAATTTGCAAATATCCCATGTAGTCAGAGAACTCACCTGACCTTCCCATCCAGTAGGAAATAATTTAATTCTTGTAAGAACACACCTGACCTTACCAGCCAATGAAAAATTACTCCAGCCTTGTCAACCAGTTTACAATTAATATTATTACTAGTAATTTGTTCATAGTTATTTATAGTTGCTACACAGTCTTATCTCTCTTAATATCTTAAAACAAAACCTATGCAGTGTATTAGACAAAATTTAACTACAGATAATAATTACAGCTTACAGTAATGAGAAAAGTTTTCAACAATTGTAGAGATACATAACAATTTATGTACTCCTTTCAACAGTTCAAGCAACCATTGTTAGCTTACATCATCTGTGACAGAGAAGAATCTAATATTATATCAGAGGTGCATCTGGCACAAGGTTTCAGATCAGATTTGGGGAAGAGTTGTGTAATGATGGGTATATAAACAATTTCTATTGTTACGTGTAGGCTTGTACAAAAATAACAAGAGAAAAGAGTAAAACTAAAAATTTTTTGTATATTTTAACAAAATAATTTATTTCCATAGAAAACAACAAAAAAATTAGAAAGAGGACTTATTGTTTGTGAATATAATCCAAATTTAATCCTAAGATTGAAAAATACAAGTCCTATCACTAAAGAGTTCTAATAAAATCAAGGTTCAAATCTTAAATGAAATTCCAATATGAAGGCAATGGTGTCAGATGAGACCATTGTACTGGTGGTAATAGATCCTCAATTGAATCACAGTTTTTGTTTCCGTATAGAACTTCAGAATAAATTTTCAGTACATTTCTTTTTCGCAGAATTTTGAGAAAACTTACAAACACCTTCTTCCTTCAAAGTGTTAAGAATGACTCTGACTTGATTTAATAGGCAATGGCTGTTTTAAGCCTGGATTTTAGGTCACATGGTACTCCACATGATAGGCAATGTGATTTACTAATTTGAACATAGCAATGACATTTATTACATATGCAAGAATAGCCCAATCGAAGAACCAAATTTTTACACTGAAAATATATTAAAACAAAGAAAGGCTGTTTATAATCCAGTTAATATGCGGGCTAAAATGACCTTGAAAATAGCCAATCGTTATCACTAAATGTCTACAAAACTATACCAGAGTGAGCTAAAAATAATGTTTCTGTAATAGGTTTTATGTTCTAAATAAACATAATTTACTTAAAAAATATTGAATCCTGTGAAAATAATCATTATAATAAAATACAATGAAACAAAATTAAAATAAAAATGAATGTTAAGACAAACACACAAGCAATTTAATCACATTAACATAACACTATCCTCAAAAGGTCTGGAACAAACATTAAAAGGTTTCTTTACACTGTCTGAATAGCAGTCATAAATTCCATTCCATTTAATTTTGCAGGGGACTATGCTTCTCTTAGTGGTACTGTCTTAGGAGCCCTGGCTTATAACCTAGGAATATCAGTTAGAGAATTGTCCATGGACAAGGAACAGGACTTACGACGTCATTTCTCATGCTGGTTGTCCAAGCCCTTATCAACACAGGACAGTCCTTATGGAAGGCTGCTATGTTTTGAAAGGTATGTTTAAATGTTACTACCTTGTCTGACAAAAATGGATGTACATGTAAAGATACCAAAGTCTGCAGAATGACCTATTATCAGCCATCATGGCAGAATTTTTTTTATTTGATTTTTTTGCAATCTGAATTTTCCCTCATTACAGCATGATAGCTAGCATCCATTACAACCATTGTTGTTTTGCACTAAATCACATAATGAAAATGAGTGAAAATTTGATAATACATGTATTTGTATTAGGGGAGAGAATAAACAAAGTGCTAGTTAAACTTTTTTTGAACTGAATTATGGTTAAATGTAAGTGATAAAAAATATTTGATGAATGATTGATGCATATATGTATTGAGGGATAAGGGATAAAGAGAAGCCACTAGTCAAATATATCATAATAATTATAGTTTATGTAAATTAGATATATTTAATTTTATTAAATGATGATGCCATTTAAAGAAGGAAATAAAGCATTTGTATTAAGCTTCATGTTGTTTTCTTTAAGTCCTTGCTGTCATGCATGAGGTCCATAGCAATACCTTATTATTCTGGAAGCACATTGTAATAATAAGTGAGAGCTGTCCGATTCAATTGTATTGACCTTCACCTATCTCACTTGATTTAATTGTATTGACCTTTACCTGACTCAATTCATTCAATTGTATTGACCTTTACCTGACTCACTTGATTCAGTTGTATTGACCTTCACCTGTCTCACTTGATTTAATTGTATTGACCTTTACCTGACTCACTTCATTCAATTGTATTGACCTTTACCTGACTCATTTGATTCAATTGTATTGACCTTTACTTGAGTCACTTGATTCAGTTGTATTGCCCTTTACCTGACTCACTTGATTCAGTTGTATTGACCTTTACCTGACTCATTTGATTCAATTGTATTGACTTTTACCTGACTCACTTGATACAATTGTATTGCCCTTTACCTGACTCATTTGATTTAATTGTAGTGACCTTTATCTGACTCACTTGATTCAATTGTATTGACCTTCACCTGTCTCACTTGATATTGTATTGACCTTTACCTGACTCACTTGATTTAATTGTAGTGACCTTTACCTGACTCACTTGATTCAATTGTATTGACCTTCACCTGTCTCACTTGATATTGTATTGACCTTTACCTGACTCATATCATTTAATTGTATTGACCTTTACCTGACTCACTTGATTCAATTGTATTGACCTTTACTTGACTCACTTGATTCATTTGTATTGACCTTTACCTGACTCACTTGATTCAATTGTATTGACTTTTACCTGACTCACTTGATACAATTGTATTGACCTTTACCTTACTCACTTGATTTAATTGTAGTGACCTTTACCTGACTCACTTGATTTAATTGTGGTGACCTTTACCTGACTCGCTTGATTCAGTTGTATTGACATTCACCTGTCTCACTTGATTTAATTGTATTGACCTTTACCTGACTCACCTGATTCAATTGTATTGACCTTTACCTGACTCACTTGATTCATTTGTATTGACCTTTACCTGACTCATTTGATTCAGTTGTATTGACCTTTACCTGACTCACCTGATTCAATTGTATTGACCTTTACCTGACTCACTTGATTCATTTGTATTGACCTTTACCTGACTCATTTGATTCAGTTGTATTGACCTTTACCTGACTCACTTGATTCAATTGTATTGACTTTTACCTGACTCACTTGATACAATTGTATTGACCTTTACCTGACTCATTTGATCTAATTGTAGTGACTTTTACCTGACTCACCTGATTCAGTTGTATTGACCTTTAACTGACTCACTTGATACAATTGTATTGACTTTTACCTGACTCACTTGATGCAATTGTATTGACCTTTACCTGACTCATTTGATCTAATTGTAGTGACTTTTACCTGACTCACTTGATTCAGTTGTATTGACCTTTACCTGACTCACTTGATACAATTGTATTGACCTTTACTTGACTCATTCGATTCAATTGTATTGACCTTTACCTGACTCACTTGATTCATTTGTATTGACCTTTATCTGACTCACTTGATTCAATCGTATGGATCTTTACCTGACTCACTTGATGTAGATCTTGCAGAGTTGTAAAGAATGTTGTTAAATGAGACTATTTGAAAATAGGACTGAGTTATGAATCGTGGTAGACTGAAAAGATTACCCTTGAATCTTGACTGGTTCTCTCTGTTTCATTTTTTAATGTATATCTTGTTAATAATCAATCATAAAACTATTAATTTTGTTATTATTTGACTTTTTCACAAATTCAACATTCTGAATAATTATAGTATTTAAATTTTATAATTGAACAGGGTATGATTGCATTGTAATCACAAGATTAAAAAAACATCATGCCATCAAAATTCAGCAGTCTGTATATATATATATATATATATATATATATATATATATATATATATATATATATATATATATATATATATATATGTTCCCTCATTTCAGTTCCAAAATGTCAATACATAAGGTTGCAAAATGGTCCACTACTGTTTCAGGACTAGTTAAAGTAGGAGAAAAATGATTTAGTTATGAAATGGCTCGGGGTCATTTGTTGTTTCATGTAGAGATTGCAACGTTTCCCAGAGCCATTTCAGATCTAGGTAAGATTTATGCAATAACATTTCAAAACCAGGTTGAGAAATGTCCATTGCTGTTTCTAAATGACACAGGGCAATTTTTAAACAGCACTGGTGACAAAATGACCATCTACAAAGACAACAGTAATTTTACTTTTGAACTAAAGGATAATTTTTCATTATGTCTACTCTTGCAAATTATTATCCCAAACCCTACACTGTAGCATCTGGGGTAATATGATATCCTACACTTCAGCATCCAGTGTACTATATTAACTTACATTTTAGTAGTCAGGGTACTATGATATCCTACATTTTAGCTTATAGGGTATTGTGATATCCTATATTGTAGCATCTAGGGAATTTTAATATCCTACACTTTAGCATCCAGGGTATTATAATACCATATACTGTAATACCATATCCTACACTTTAGCATCTAGGTTATTTATAATACCCTAAACTTTAGCATCCAGGGTACTATGATAACCTACACTGTAGCATCCAGGGTATTATAATGCCCTGTACTTTTGCATTCACGGTACTATGATATCCTACACTTTAGCTTCTAGGCTACTGTGATATCCTACATTTTAGCATCCAGGGAATTTTAATATCCTATAGTTTAGCATCCAGGGTACTATGATATCCTACACTTTAACATCCAGGGTATTATAATACCATATACTGTAGCATCCAGTTTACTATGATATCCTACACTGTAGCATCCAGGGTACTATGATATATGACACTGTAGCATCCAGGATATTTTAATATCGTGCACTTTTGCACCCAGGGCTACAATGATATCCTACATGTTTGCATCCACGGTACTATGACATCCAACACTGTAACATCCAAGGTATAATGATATCCTAGACTTCAGCATCCATGGTAATACAATATCCTACACTTTAGCATCCAGGGTACTGTGACACCTTATGCTGGTGCATCCAGCTTATTATAATACCCTACACTTTAGCATTATGATTACTATGATATCCTAATCTGTAGCATACAGGGTATTATGATACCCTACAGTGAAGCATCCAGGGTGTCATAATGCCTTACACTTTAGCATCCAGGCTATTGCAATATCCTACACTATGGCATCCAGGGTAATATAATCCCTTACACATTAGCATCCAGGCTTTTATGATATCCTACACTATGGTATCTAATGTGTTATAATGCCCTACACTTCAGCATCCAAGGCACTTTGATATCTTATGCTGTAGCATCCAGGGTACTATAATATGCTACAATTTAGCATCTAGGGTATAATAATGCCCTAAACATTAGCATCCAGGGTATTATAATGCCCTACACTTTAGTATCCAGGGTATTATAATGCCCTAAACATTAGCATCCAGGGTATTATAATGCCTTACACTTTAGCATCCAGGTTTTTATAGCCTACACTATGGCATCAAGGGTATCATAATGCCCTACACTTTAGCATCCAGGTTTTTATATCCTACACTATGGCATCCAGGGTATTATAATGCCCTACACTTTAGCATTCAGGGTATCATAATGCCCTACACTTTAGCATCCAGGTTTTTATATCCTACACTATGGCATCCAGGGTATCATAATGCCCTACACTTTAGCATCAAGGGTATCATAATGCCCTACACTTTAGCATCCAGGGTATCATAATGCCCTACAGTTTAGCATCCAGGCATTGATGATATCCTACACAATGGCATCCATGGTATTATAATGTCCTACACTTCAGCATCCAGGGCACTTTGTTATCCTATGCTGTAGCATCCAGGGTGTCATAATATCCTACAATGTAGCATCTAGGGTACTATGATACCTTATAATGCCCTACACTTTAGCATCCAGGGTACTGTGGTGGTGCTGTACAGTTTGTATTTTGAATAAGTTTAGAATTTTAAAAAAAAAGAATTTCCCTGGGTTTCCTCACTGGTTATACTGGCTGTGGAGACCGACTGGGTAGCATTCAGAGAGCTGGTCTACACCACAGCTTCGGAAATCATAGGACCCTCAAATAGAAAGCATCAAGATTGGTTTGATGAGAACTGCAATGAGATCAATCAGTTTCTGGATGAGAAACACCGCCTATATCAAACTTACCTCAACAACCCCAAATCCACCTCCTGTAAAGATGCATACAACAATATGCGTAGAACTGTATAGCAGAAAATCTATCAGTTGCAAGACACTTGGCTTAGCAACAAAGCTGATGAGACCCAGGCATGACATGAAAAACTTTAACAGTATCATAAAAGAAGTGTATGGACCTACATCCTGTGGATCATCCCCTCTTCTAAGGGCAGATGGGAACACACTAATTATTGACAAAGAGAAGATTATTGAATCATCATTCATCAATTAATGATGAAATCATCAGCTGTCTCCCCCAATTACCTATCAACGATGCACTGAATGAGCCTCCAATTTTGCTTGAGATACAGAAAGCGATACATCTGCTCTCCAGTGGCAAATCCCCTGGCTCAGACACCATCCCAGCCATAGTCTACAAGGAAGGGGGCATAATCCTGATAGAAAGGCTCCACAAACTGTGTCTACTGATGTGGCAGCAAAAGACAATCTGCCAGGAAATCAAAGATGTTTCCATAATCCACCTGTTTGAGCGCAAAGGAAACCGACAGGCCTGCAACAACCACTGGGGTATATCCTTTCTCTCAATCGCAGGAATGATGCTCATCAGAATCCTACTGAACCGCCTCACTACACACTTTGACCAGGGACCACTGCCAGAAAGCCAGTGTGGATTCCAGAAAGAACATGGGACTATCAACATGGTGTTTGCTGCAAGAAAAATTTCAAGAGCAAAACTCTGATCTTTCCTCCATCTACATCAACTTGACAAAAACCTTTGATACTGCCAGCAGAGAAGGATTATGGAAGGTAGGGCCAAGTATGAGTGTCCGAAAAAATTTATATCCATGGTTCAGCACTTTCACAACTGTATGCAAATTACATTTCAGGTTTTGAAAATTGGTTACAGATGGTGAGGAGGAGGTGATGATGGTATGGGTGTGTGTGTAAGGGATTTAGGGTAATGCATAATAAAATGAATGGGGATTTACCATGGCAAGCATTTTAAGTATTTTTTATCATTTTTATTGAGCTATCATCATTATCATCAATATAATTATAGATCATATGATACAATACATTTTTTTTCAGGCGGCGTGGAAGTGATTTGACTCTTCCCCAGCAGGTGGCAGAAATGTTCCGTGTGTTTGTGCCTGTTTTCAACAATCAAGATAAAACAGTCATAACTCCACTTTTAGCCACAGGTCATCAGGTAAACTATCTATATTAATTAATGGAAAGTGGTGCATCTTAAAGAAACACAAGATATGACACTTTGTTAAATTGAAAAAGAATGTTTAAGACATCTTTATTAAAGATTACTGGCTAGTTTATGATCAGTACTAACATTTATTTGAAATCAGATTTAACTCCAAAGATATAATGTAGAAGATAATTAGTTGGTTTTTGGATGTGAGATTAATATTTAGGAATTGTAATGACACAGATAAATACAGTGGGGATTTAATTATGGCACATAAATACATGGATAAATACAGTGGTGATTAAAATGACAGATTAAATGCAGTGGGTGTTACACTAACACAGATAAATACAGCAGGAATCATACTGATACAGATAAACAAAGCAGGGAATATAATGACACATATAAATACAGCATGGATCATATGGAAACAGATAGATACAATCGGAATTATACTGACACAGATAAATACAGTAGGGGTTATAATGACACATAAATACAGCAGGGGTTATAATGACATATATAAATACAGTGGATTATAATGACACACAAACATACAGCAGGGATTATACTGACACAGATAAATACAGTAGGGATTATAATGTCAGATAAATGCAACAGAGATTATAGTGACACAGATAAATTACAGTGGATTAAAATAACACATCTTTTTCTCTTTTTCTTTTACATAAATTGATTTTGTTCAATTTCATAATGTTTTTGATGCATTGTACCCTACCCAGAAATAAGTGTTGTCTTACAGTAAGAAGCTGACATGATGAAACTTCTTTCATAAATGGACACAGGGTGCATTTAGTCTTGCAAAAACACCTAACCACTTCAAAATATGGTAAAGATTATGGCTAGGGAGCATATTCAGTCTCGCAAAACAACTCACCATTTTAAAACATGCATTAGGATTAAGTATTATGAGTTCTGAAGAAAATCACCATAGATCATCAAATCATCTCTGTACACCTTGGGGAAAAAAACACCAGTCACTTGCACTGAATGGCACACATGAGGCACATCTGAGAAATGTTTTAAATGTATTGTAGAATTATAATTGTGAAATATGCTTGAAGTGAAGACAAAGTAAGTTTAAGATTCTGAATAATTAAGAAGTCTGAACATTTTTTTTTTTTAAGACATACATTTATTATATTTTGTGATGTCTGGCTTGGTGAAACATATGGGCAAAGAATGTTTTATATCCTTGATTTCACTTCTTTTGTCAAGCTGGGATCCTGAACAAAATTAACAGGTGTTTTATTTTCTTTTCTTTTTTTATAGTTGACATAATACTATAACATTACTCTAATAACCATTGGACAATCCTATTTCAGGTATAAATTTGCAACATTTTTTTTTTCTTGCTGAGCATGCAAGATGTTTTCATGGAAAGAAGCAGCTGGTGAAACTTAAATACAACAGCATGATTTTCTAGGAAAGTATCACTCTGCATGTGTGAAGTCTTGTTACCATATAACTTTATTGGATAAATTAGCCTATAAAACAAATCTTACATAACTATGCTTTATTTAGTACAGCTGTATTGTGTGAGACAGTGTACCTCCACAGTGAAGAGTTCCCTACATAGACAAAAAGAGTAAAATCTTTTTATATGTACATGCATGTGGTAGAGATATTGTTTATGCTGTTGTCAATTTGTGCTTAATTCTGATGAGCTATAAATTCATAACATTTGCCCAAACAAAAGTTTCTTATGTGCACAATGCACATTTTGGATCAAACATAGTTGACTAATTCTGATTTAAAATGTACTAAAATTAGTGTTGTTTTAGTTAAAGGATTTCTCTTAGGTTAAAATAATCTCATGCATTTGTCTGTAAATCTGCAGTTGCATGTGAACTTGTCATATATATATATATATATATATATATATATATATATATATATATATATATATATATATATATATATATATATATATATATATATATATATATATATATATATATATATATACATGTGCATGCCATTACTTGGTATTATATCTACAACATTAGAAGCAAAAGCATCTGGGTGAAGCACTGTACTATGTGGGCTATCTTGTTTATATTTTACAGGGGTATAGTAAAATAAAAATGCTTCAGACTATGGTGAATGGTGCTGCAAGCTGGATGGAAGGGGGACTTCCTCTGAGATGTCTGAAAATTGTTATATATGACAACATCAATTTGGATGTGAATAAGGAATTTGAGAGGCTGAAAATACAGTGGGAAGCCAGAAGTATAAGGGTATAAAAATCTAGCATGCCTTCATTATAAAGTCCCTCAAGATAACATAACCTCTCATTTGATGATGGTACAGTAATGGTACCAGTTTAACTAATAAATGTTTGATTTTTTTCGTCAATTTTAGTCCTTGGTTAATGAGAACCAATTGCAGTAAAATCCCTCAAAACTAAAAATCCTTGAGACCCAAAACAAATTTTTAGAGTTTTTAGTTTACTGAGGTTTTGCAAAAAAATTAAACACATTCTTTTGTAAAACATTTATGTCATGAGAGAGATCTATTATAGGGCCTGAGATTAGAGTGATTTGCTCATTGCTTGACTAATCCCTTGCTACACATAGTCAGTCACTTTCAAATTTTATGATTTTTTCAAAGCATAAAACTGACATTTTGCATTGAAATGTGTTATGGTATTTAGGGTTGAGAATTTTGGTTTGCTGGGAAAAAATTGATGACATTATTTGCAACTCCAAAAACTTTACACTGAATACCATAAGCTGTTTTATCTTTATCTTTGCACAGCTATTACAAAGACTTGCTGAAACATATCTGAGTATAATGTAGCATTACTTACAATGAGGGTCATATTCATGAATAACATTACAAAGAGGGAACATATTACAGATAATCTCTCAGCTCATTTTCTTCTTAATATTAACTGTTTACATACTATACTTCTTTGCTGAAAATATTAATATAAATGATACTTATACATGGTAGTAAATTGATAATACAGTTTGATTATGTAACTTTTGTTACTTTACCTGTATTAACCTTTTCAGCCTTAAATTAATAAATGAACTTTTTTTAAACAAATTGTAACATTCATTAACTAGGGAAGACAGATATAATGCTTGAACAAGAATCACTTTATTATTTGTTCTGAGTTTTGATGACATTTATTTTGTAATTAATAAGCAAATATAAGACAGACTGACACAAGAAATAAATTTTTCTTTCAGAAACATATAATAATTGAATAAGTAAATTTTACATGTACTTTTGTTTCTTAAGAAAAAGAAAACAACCATGTCATATGATGTGTACATGTGTTTTGATATGGGAGATCAGCATTGGGTCAGTCATATTGCAAAGTGTCTTCAGAATTCGAGAGAAGGTCTCAAAGTGTTTGCCAGTCATCAGGATTTTGACAAGGACAGAGTGTGGCAGGATGATATTTTTAGTGTCATGACTTCTTGTAAGAGGTAGGTTGCTATGGAAACTGGTTTCTCAAAGTTATTATAGTAGTATAGCAGTATTTATTTGTCAAAGTTTGCTTGTGCTTCCATGGTTCTTTGACCACAAGATTTTCTTGCTGCCATGTATAGACTATCTAGTGCCAAAAATTGCATTAACCAAAAACAACAATGATCCTCAATATTGATCTCTGACTTGGCCAGGTAACAATTAGTTAAATGAGTGACATGTTGGGCAGGGAAAATAAGGCACCAAAAATCAATGAAAATCTTTAAATTCGTAGCTAATAATAATTTGTTTCAAAGCCAAATTTACCAGTATTGATGCTTTGTCTTCAAGAACCTCATCCCTTACTCCAAAATTTGAAACAGTGAGATGGAAGACAATTGCATGATTGCATTTGATTAGAGTATATAGTTTTTAGGCTGCAGCTAATAATATGTCAGTACAGAGTTCAAACATTGCAATTTTGTCATTAAGAAATAAATCAGTTAAACACCTTTTCATGGTGGTTACTTTCATTTAAGTATTTATGCCACTGACTATTGATATGAGGTGCCAACATTTTTCTCTACTGTTTTATGTACTGTCAAGTTGGTTAAAATGCTATAGTGTTTATAAAGTTTCCCATGTAATTATCCATTGAGACAAAAGATTGAAATAGTGTCACTTGGACCTTTAAAGGTTGGTTTGATATGGTGTGGTGTTTTATAACAGAACACAAGTAGCTCTTCTAATGATGAAACAATTGGAGTAAAGTACCTTGCCCAATGACACATACTAGTAATGCACCCAGGTGATCCAATGGTAGGATTCAAACATTCATCCTTTAAGTTGTGAGTCCTGCATACTATCCACTGAGTCACCATGGTTCTGGAACTTTGACAAGACTTTACTCAACTATACTAACATTTACAATATATATATATATATATATATATATATATATATATATATATATATATATATATATATATATATATATATATATATATATATATATATATATATATATTTATGATTGAGACATTATTGTTTAAAAGTTATTGATATTTTTCAGGTCTTAAATTTTGAAAGCATGTGTATTAGAAATGGGTAGATCAGATTTTATCAAACTCACTGCATAGCTTTATTCCACTAAATTTTCAAAGTTACATATTTTTGAATTTCTATTCCTTGATTTTTGCAAAAATTGGAAGTTTCATTAACCACCCATCTTTGTGTAAAGTATATTTTGTTCATTTATTCTCCAACTAAGGAACCCTGGCCCGTATACATAACTATATCGAGAGTTGTCACCAAAGTAATGTTGCTTATCACACTTTGTCATAATGATTGCAACAATTTAGAGCCAAAACACAGATGTGACATTTTGAGTACATATTTCCATGATTCAGGGTCTGATAGCTGTTGTAGCTGGAGCCCAGGGGCTACCAGAAAGCTGCTTCTGGGCAACCATGTATTGAAGTCTGCTAGACCAGTGGGATACTTTGTAATATCATGAACTGTTATATATTTTTAAAGTTACCAGCAAAAATACTTTACAAAGCGTTATAATGGATAATAATAGATGAAAGGGTAACTATGATGCTAAAGTTTCCTTTTGTAGCACCTTCTTTCAGCAACTAAAATTTAGCTTAAGCTACCAATTTTTTTTAAAAAAAATTTATTGGACCCTGGTGATTCCACAGGGGCTTGAATCATTGCTTACAATTTACCATCATACATGTATCAATTATATAGTACATGTATGATGGTAAATTGTAAACAATGATACATGCCCCTGTGCGTGATTATTGACAGTATTGGAAATAGTTAATTAATTTGAAAAAAAATATGAAATTTAAATAAATCTGTTATGTTTTACAGAGATAATTTATATTTTATATTTAGTGAATTTTATTAACTTCTTTTTCACTTTTTAGTTTGAAAATACTTATTTCTACTTCAGAGTGATTGCTGTTTTTACTCCTTCCTTCATGGAGAACCCAGAGTGTCTAGAATTGTACAACATGGCCATATGTTGTAACAGAGTGAAGAAAAGTGCTATTCTAGCCCCATTCTACATCATTTCTGTTCCAAACTTACCAAACTACCTGACTCAGGTTCAGTGGGTAGATTGCAGGTATGCCTTACATATGTGACACTTTTTGGCCCTAAATGAAATATTATTTGTTTCCCCTTCCCTTGCTGACCTATAAAAAAGATGAACATGTTGCCATATGAGAGAAATTTTAACAATTGTTCCTACATATGGACCACAAACTAATATTATTGCTGGCAAAGGTGTAAAGCATTGCAAAATTAATGGATACACAAGACTTGTTATGCACTCAGGTATGAAGTATGTCACCTAGCTGATATTATATATTTTATGCCAATTCAACAGCGAATCTGCATTTTTAACTGAAAAGACCATAAGGTCAAATTACCTCATTATATGGACCTATGTCCATTATTCATCATGATTCATTTGTCCTCTGTCAACAATTGTTTGCTACCACTTCTTATCTGACTTGAATCAAACATGGAACATGGGTGTATATTATAACGATTTTGGACAAGTTCAGTATTGAGTGAGATCCATTCATATATAACAAAGTGATCTTGCATCTGATTGGCTTAACTTGTTAACAACCTGGAGACATTTTTCTGAGATGATATTGATCAGTCTTCGAGTATTTGCTTATATCATCAAGGTATCAGACCAGATTCATGCATATTAATGGCATGGAATATGGGCTCATAGAAATGTTTTTGGATGAGTTGATAATGATTGAGATTCATGCTTATTAAACAGGTAATCTTGCATCTGATTGGCTGAGCTTCTTACCTCCATGGAAATCATACTTTCGATCCAGTTTTGTTTGGAGTTAGAATGTGGCCCTAGCTCATTCAGGTTCGATAACAAGCAAGATGTACCTATTAATGAGGAGACCTTGCATCTGATTGGCTGGGATTGATACTACACTGTGAGTCATACTTCTGATACAGTTTTGATCATACACCACTCCCTCATTAACTCTCACCAAATAACTTGTGAACCCACTTATAACGTGGTCTCCAACATGTATCCTGATTTTTTTCCAAAGAAAATATATTTTAAAATGAGGCTGAACATGACAAAAATTGTGATAAGAATTTAAAATTGGTAAACTGAACCTTGATACACAGCTCATTTTATCATCAAAAATAGTGATTATTACCCATAAAGATAGAATCTATATTGTGAAATTTGCAAGTTGTAATAAAGTATCACATATTATTTTAGTTGTTATTTGAGATAAATAGTTTTCAATGCACTGTAAATAAACAGTTTGGTGAAATAGTGATCAACGAAAAATTGTGGTAGATGCTAACAGGTGGCAATAAAAAATGAAATAAACACCAATGAAATGTCTTGCTATGTGAAATTCACATTCTAATCCTTTAATTTTGCTTCATTTTAAACACAATAATTGCAACATATTCTCTTCTGTGAAAACATGAAAAGACTCGGTTGACCATCATAGTCAAAGCAGTGAGTACTGCTGTGAGAACCTAATTACATGCCTGCTTCATTTTGATCATCAACTTGGGAAGGTGTTTGTTGCATTAAAAAAAGTTAAATAAAAGAGACCTGTGTAGTTTTATCACTTTGAATGTCTTTAATATCAAATCAAGCAAGGGAAGTACAAAAAAAATATTGAAATGCATGCCAAAAGGATCATAAGTTCTTGTGGTCATTACTATTCTCAAAATTCATTTTTTTTGACTAATCAAAAATGGTTTCATATATTTATGTATTATTAGAGTATATAATATCAGTATTGTACCCTAATCATTTGTAAATGTGACCATGGAGAGGAAATGAAGCAAGCAAAAGGTGTACTCAGCAACTAAAAAGCTGTTCGTCATAGATAAGGTTCATAATGGCGAAGCAAGATCCAACATTTGCAATGAACTAAAAATTGCTGAGTCAACATTTAGAGGTTGGCTTATGGATGAGCAGAAACTTTGGGATTACTTACATGCTGTTGATTCAGATGATGAAATCAAACAAAAACAAGGATGGACTGCAAGCGATACTGATTTAAATGATGCTGTATTCATGGTTCACACAGCAACATGAACAAGGTGTTCCCATCTCTGGAACAATTCTCAAGGCTCAGGCAGTGATAATGACAAAAAGTATGGAGAATGAATTTCATTTTAGGGCAAGCCATGGATGCCTTTAGAGATTTCAGCATGAACATGGAATTAAAAAATTCATTGTTAAAAAAAATTCATTGTTGGGAGAGATACTCAGTTAATCGGGAAGCTGCATGTAATTATCCATACCAGGACAGAGAGATAACATTTGCTACAGAATGATGCCAGACAAAACTCTTGCTACAAAGATGACCCACACAAAAAGGAGGGCTTCAAACAGAACAGACAGAGATTAACACTTTTGTTTTGTGTGAACAAAACTGGTACACACAAGATGAACCAAAATGTTGACCACATAAAGATCATGCAGTTGAGAAATCTGAGGGATTTTGCTTGGCAGCAGAGAATTCAGAGTGTAACAAAAAAAAAAATTAGATTTGTTTTCAAAATGAGATGTGATATTTGTCAAATGTGTCACAATCTGCAAGTATTATAATGTTCTAATTTACGATGTTTTAAATTAAATTAAATTCATGTTGGCATTGGTTAACCCTTATGAATTTGTGTTTTCATTTTACTTCTACTGCAATCAAATCTACCTATCATTCAGTTGACATTGTTTTTTCAAAATTAGTGTCGCTCTTTTGTATAAAAAAGTCTACTTTGGATCAAACAATAAAACTAGAAAGTATCCAATTCAACACAAGAATTAGTGATCTAGTACACAATGTGTGAAGTCGTACATGTGTTAAGTGAACAGACACCATGTGGAATAATGTTTTGATGATCTCCTCAATATAGTGTAAGTTATCCTGAAATTAATGTTACTCTGTGAAGAAAAAAAGTAAACAAAGTACACCACTATGATGAGATACTTATTTACAGTTAATCTTAGCATGATTATTGAGTATTCAACACTGTAACATGACAACCCATCACATCCCCTCTTTGCCTCTACATTGATCCCTTTATTAGTTTTGTTGTTTGTTACAGTTAACTCAATAACTCATGCCCTCACTTATAATGCAGTTGATGTGTTCAGACCCTGTTGTGTGTGAGTTAGCGAGGGAGTGGTGTACTTGGAATATAGGCATATTTTTTCAAGATGTTACATATGTTTGAAAATTATGTAATTCTTGCATATTAATGCATTTCATTGGCTGAACTTGCTACCAATTTAAAGACTATATTTGGAAAGAATTGGTATCTGAGTATAGTATCATAAGTAAAATGGACATGATATAAAGTTAAAGAGATAGTTTACATAGGGTTGTGGTCTTACAATAATATACAGTTCAAAAGATAGTTTACATAGGGTTGTGGTCTTAGAATAATGTAAAGTTCAAGAGATAGTTTACATAGGGTTGTGGTCTTACAATAATGTAAAGTTCAAGAGATAGTTTACATAGGGTTGTGGTCTTACAATAATAAAAAGTTCAAGAGATAGTTTACATAGGGTTGTGGTCTTACAATAATGTAAAGTTCAAGATATAGTTTACATAGGGTTGTGGTCTTACAATAATGTAAAGTTCAAGAGATAGTTTACATAGGGTTGTGGACTTGCAATAAGTTCAAGAGATAGTTTACATAGGGTTGTGGTCTTACAATAATATAAAGTTCAAGAGATAGTTTACAAAGGGTTGTGGTCTTACAATAATATAAAGTTCAAGAGATAGTTTACATAGGGTTGTGGTCTTATAATAATATACAGTTCAAGAGATAGTTTACATAGGGTTGTGGTCTTACAATAATGTAAAGTTCAAGAGATAGTTTACATAGGGTTGTGGTCTTACAATAATGTAAAGTTCAAGAGATAGTTTACATAGGGTTGTGGTCTTACAATAATATAAAGTTCAAGAGATAGTTTACATAGGGTTGTGGTCTTACAATAATATACAGTTCAAGAGATAGTTTACATAGGGTTGTGGTCTTACAAAAATATACAGTTCAAGAGATAGTTTACATAGGGTTATGGTCTTACAATAATGTAAAGTTCAAGAGATAGTTTACATAGGGTTGTGGTCTTACAATACTGTAAAGTTCAAGAGATAGTTTACATAGAGTTGTGGTCTTACAATAATATACAGTTCAAGAGATAGTTTACATAGGGTTGTGGTCTTACAATAATTTAAAGTTCAAGAGATAGTTTACATAGGGTTGTGGTCTTACAATACTGTAAAGTTTAAGAGATAGTTTACATAGGGTTGTGGTCTTACAATAATGTATAAGCCTGCTTTTGTTTAAATAGTCAACTGTTAAGTTATGTAAGCAGGTGAACAATATTGGGTCAACAAAGGCCTCTTGTTTTCATGAAATTCTTAGTATTTACTAAAAACCAAATTCAAATTATGATCCATATATATAATCATCAGAAAAAAAATATATTTGATTTCTCTCTGGATCTGATGCTAATGTGTACTCATGATTTTCTCAGCTCAGGCAATGTGTCAATTGGCTTTACTCATACAGATTTTTAAAGATTTATGAAGCAGTTATATTTGCATTCTGTGTACAAGCCAGTTTTCAATCCATGTCAAAATAATGTTTCTCATATCAATTTTAAGGCTGTGGAGTCAATAAAATAGTCATAATTTACCTACCAGCTGACCTAATATAAAATTGTGGGTCATAAAGGAGAAAACAAACACATTTTGATTTTGGCATGTGCAAAAATATTTTTTTTCAGGAGATTAAGTTTATACATTTTATCTGTTTACAGTTGTATTTATTGTTTGAATGTCCCTGTCATATTTTATGAATATTATTATAATGCTACTCATGTCTGTTTGTCCTTGTCATTCATCCTGTCTGTCCATATTTCCTATGCATCCGTCCTTTCTTTCCATCTGTCCTACCCATCCATCCTGTCTGTCCATCTGTCCTACCCATCAATCCAATCTATCTGTCCTACCCATCCATGCTGTCTGTCCAACTGTCCCACCCATCAATCCAATCCATCTGTCCAACCCATTGATTCAATCCATCTGTCCTACCCATCCAGACTGTCTGTCCATCTGTCCTACCCATCAATTCAATCCATCTGTCCTACACATCCATCCTGTCTGTCCATCAGCGTTACCCATTGATCCAATCTATCTGTCCTACACATCCATCCTGTTTGTCCATCTGTCCTACCCATCTATCTAATCCATCTGTCCTACCCATCCATCCTGTCTGTCTATCAGTCCTACCCATCTATCCAATCTATTTGTCCTACCTATCCATCCTGTCTGTCCATCAGCCTTACCCATCGATCCAATCCATCTGTCCTACCCATCCATCCTGTCTGTCTATCAGTCCTACCCATCTATCCAATCTATCTGTCCTACCCATCCATCCTGTCTGTCCATCAGCCTTACCCATTAATCCAATCCATCTGTCCTACCCATCTATCCTGTCTGTCCATCTGTCCTACCCATCTATCCAATCCATCTGTCCTACCCATCTGTCCTGTCTCTCCATCTGTCCTGCACATCCTTTTCTGTTCATATGTCTCACCAATCCATTCCTTGTCTATCTTTCTGTACTACCAATCTATTCTCTGTCTGTCTGACCTACCCATGCATCCTGTCTGTCCATTCATCCTACCCATTCATCCTGTCTGCCCATTTCACTCAAAGTTTGTTTGCATTCAGTAACTCAAGAACTAAAAAAGAATTGGTATGAGACTTATAATGTACATGATCAAATTCAGTTTTCCATCAGCCTTTGAACATAAAGCCTGTGTTTGACATCAAGTTCAATTCTTATCAGTCTTTGAACTTCTGGCCTGTGTTTTACATCAAGTTTAATTTTGATGGCTGCCATTTCCTTATGAATGTTGCTTCTGCTTTAATAACTTTTGAATAAAATCAGGACTAAAGAAAATTCATACATTGTAACGAAATATAATGGCTATAGATAGTAGTTACAACAGCTACTCTTCCTTGAGGCTTTCAGTTGTGCACAATATATTCAATATACCAATATATGCAATATTACACAATGTAACAATATATACAGCATGCCAAAACTGGATAAAGCTTTTATCAAGAGCATTCAGTTATAATTTTGAAATTCATAAAAGAGTAAATTTAAACAAGGAAGCAAAACAAGGAAAAATAGGGACCAATTATATTAATCACTATTGATTTTTGGGGGATTTTATTCATTATGATGCTCAGTACTGAAGTTAAATTTGAGCCTTTTTTTAAGTTTGTTTGACTCCAAAATTTTACCGTCTCAAGATTAAGAACATAATATCAAGAAGATCTAGATCAAGTTTGGTTTGTGCTTTTCTGTTGTTCTTCCACTGCTTGCAACAGGTGCAACTTGATTTGGTCCGACCCCTACATCCATCTGTAAATCCCTACTTCCGTCTGTAAACCAACCCCTACATCCATCTGTAAACCAACCTCTACATCCATCTGTAAATCCCTACATTCATCCTTAAATCCATATGTATATCTGTAAACCCCTACATCCATCTGTAGATCCCTACATTCATCTGTAAATCCCAACATCCATCTTTAGATCCCAACATCAATCTGTAAATCCCTACATCCATCTGTAAATCCATATGTACATCTGTAAACCCCTACATCCATCTGTGAAAACCTACATCCATATGTAAACCCCTATATCCATATGTAAATCCCTGCATCCATATGTAAACCCCTACATCCATCTGTAAACCTCTCAGACATTCTGCAAATCCCTACTTCCATCTGTAAACCCCTAAATCTGTCTGTAAACCCCTACATCCATCTGTGAACCCTACATCCATCTGTAAATCCCAACATCCATCTCTAGATTCCAGCATCCATCTATAAATCCATATGTACAGCTATAAATCCCTACATCATCTGCAAATCGCTACTTCCATCAGTAAATCCCTACATCCATCTGTAAATCCATATGTACATCTGTAAATCCCTACATCCATCTGTAAACCCCAACATCCTTGTGTAAACGCCTACATCAGTCTGCAAATCCATACTTCCATCTGTAAAAACCAACATCCGTCTGTAAACCCCTATATCCATCTGTAGATCCCAACATCCATCTGTAAACCCCATACATCCATCTGTAAATCCCTACATCCATCTGTAAATCCCTACATCCATCTGTAAATTCCTACATCCATCTGTAAACCCCTACATCCATCTGTAAATCCCTTACATCCATCTGTAAATCCCTACATCCATTTGTAAATCCATATGTACATCTGTTCTAAAATGTTTATAGCAAAATTGCACAAAACTACTCAGTATAAATTAAATTTGCTTGCTAATTTGTATCCGCATGTAGATGACCTAATTTAATTTTTCAGCCAATTGATGTGGTTTTTCAGGCATGGTAGCACTTTTTCAGACCATTACACATTGTTGATTTTTTTTCACAAACTTCGTCATGGCCTGATGATGCAAAAGCCATTTGAGGAAGACAAATTCAGTTTGGTAGTAATATTTTTATACATTTGTAGATAATCTGATTAGTTTTTTAATGTTGTTATATGATTTCATTTACAATTTTGCAGTTTTTGAACTTTTTCGACTTGATTTTTTTATGAGAATACTTATTTTACAAACATATGTCTAATCCATGCATCAACAACATTTTTAGAACTGCTGTTCTATGTCTGCTCAATGCTGCATGTTAAGTCATTCAATTAAGTAATTATCAGTTTTATTACAAAACTAACTTGTATCACATGTCTTTCCAAAGAGTCTAACATGCCGCTGTGTGCCATATTTGTGCCAGAGGTTGCTGTGACCTGATTCAATTCATCAAGATTTTACTCTGCTTTGACCCCATTTTTACTTTGCCTTTCTAACTTCAACCTGGTTTTATTTCACAAACCTCATTCATGGTGTAATTTCTAACATTAATTTATCTCAGTTTTTGTTTCACAATACAAGCTAATCACTTTTGTTAATCTTATTGTTAAAAAAGAAGGAAGGTAAGAGAGAATTCTTCAAAATGTGAAACAAATCCAATTTTGTATTTATATCAGAGTAAGAAAAGAAGGAGAAATTGCAGAGGTGAAAATAGAGAAGGCCTGTGCAGAGATTATGAAGAAGCTTGATCAAACACCAATAAGCGGACAGATAGAAACAAAGGACAGTAATCGTGAAATTGGGGTAGATGAGGATGAAGACAAATCTTATGCTTATGATGTTTTCATCTCATACTCTCACAAGAACTCAAGTCAAGCAGAGGCTTTGCTGCAAGCTTTCAAGAACATTGATCCCAAAATCAAGGTGTTTTATGATAGGAGTGAATTGACAACAGGTAAATATCCTGAATTTAGATAAAATTTAGTGTATATAGTAAGGATGTCAGTGCATATGTTTGTAAGCCACTGTCCATTTGTATGCTGTGTAAGAGAAAGTCTCTAATTTTGAAAGGGAATAATACTTGTATAGGATAGTGAAGAAATATAACTTGAAGGTTAGAATTTATAGGGGCAAATAAGCTCTTTTGCAGAATTTCTGTCCAGAAGATTTATATCCCAAGATTGGGAGTTCTCTATCCCATACCAGCACATGAAATTGTTTTCTCTCATTTCCATGTAGAAAAAATTAAAACATAATTGGAGGTGTTTTGATATTGAAGAAAGTGAGAAAGAATTTTTTAAGCCAATTTAGAGATAATTCTTTGTGTTGAATGAAATAAAACATTTCATGACAGTTGTGATATTATGCAATTAAATGACAATGCCATGTTTCTGCAAAAGGCTTTAATTTATATTTACACTTTGTATGTATTTATACCCCACAGATTAGACTGGTAAAATTGATCATCATAAAATATCACCCAATAAGAACAGTAAAACCAATTACTATAAAATATCTCACAAAGGACTAGAGACTCTAATGCTCTGTAATGACCTCAGAAAATGTCCAAACTTTATTTTCTTTATTTAAAAAGGCGTTTTGTGTATTTTATATAGACATACCTTTTTTTTAAAAACACATTGCATTTTTGATAGTTATCATGTGCAATGACATCATTGGCAGCCATACATGAGATGTAGAAAGTGTATGTAAAAAATACAGCTGACTGCAATGTATTTATACAAAGAAACTATTCCCACAGTCATGAAAGACCATGAAAATTTCAAGACATTTTTCTTATTAGATAAGTTGAAATTTCTGAAATTGTATGTTGTTTCACTCATGTGGGCTACGTTAATTTGGAATACAATGGTTAGATTCCAATGCTAGCATACTGATGAATGGGCTTTGATGCAATGCTTAATGTTATGTATAAAATTGGTATTTGTAATTGTTACCAGTTATTTACAGATCCTAGAAGAAACAACATTTATAAAAGCATTGTAAGAAATGCTTATAAATCTAAAATTTGTCAATATAAATTATTTCTATTTCGGATCAGCTGCATGGCCTTAAAACAGTTTATAACAACAGTAAAACAGTACATAGCAACAGCAAAACAGTACATAGCAACAGTAAAACAGTACATAGCAACAGTAATACTTTTATCAAAGCAAAAGTACATAATTTTGATATTGCAATTATTATACCCTAAAAATTGTGTAAAGTATGAAATTAAATAGTTTTATTTTATTAGACACACGTTCTGTTGAAATTATGGAAACTGTTCACTAGTTGAAATAATTCCAGGAGGCATTGATTTCTTGTATCATAATACAGATAATCGAGTTGGTTTATCAGATATTAGTATCAGAATCATATTTTGGACAGATATTTCTCTGTAAGATCAATATTTACAGTGTCATGCAATATTGTGGAACTATTGTTAATTCACTTAGAGTTTTGTTGGTTAAATGTAACCCAATCATAAAAAGTGATTGACATACTTGTAAATGTATACTGTATAGAGGGTCTGAATCAATTGTCACACAGAACCAGCTAGATCTACTGTAAGACAAAAGGCTGTCATACAACCTAGGTTCACTGTAGGACCTAGGCATATTATACCAGCAAAGACTACTCACTTTAAGACTTAGGCCTACCATAGGACCATCACTTATTCAAGACTCAATCATTACAGTTTGAAATGGAAAATAAATAATATGCATTCAATATAATACATGTATACATTTTGTCTCTGCAACAAAAAAATACAGCATGAGAAGTAAAAATAGTGGGGTACCTGTTGCCTTAATTCTCTAGGTGCTATTTCAGAATTACTAGCTTTAGAACTGGAACTGTTAGTGAGGAAACAAAATTTGAAAAGAGTATTTACAACTTTAATTCTCTAAGTGCTATTTCAGAATTACTATCTTTAGAATGGGAATTGTTAGTGAGGAAACAAAATTTGAAAATATTATTTATAACCTTAATTCTCTAGGTGCTATTTCAGAATTACTATCTTTTAAAACTGGAATTGTTAATGATGACAATTTTTTTTGAAAAGAGTATTTATAACCTAAATTCTCTAAGTGCTATTTTAGAATTATTATCTTTAGAACTGGAATTGTTAATGAGGAAACAAAATTTGAAAAGAGTATTTATATTGATTTGCATACAAGTCCAAAGTCATAATTCTGATATAGCTTGCTAATTGTCAGAAATATTTGATAGAAAAAAATTCTAATGGCTACTACAGAAGATAATAAGTTTTTTTATAGATCTTATAAAGATACATGATTGTAGATAGTTTAGTGGTGCAAAGGTATGATGTCCACCTATAAAGACTGATGTATTGGGTTCAACTCCCAAAACAGAAGATTTTTTCCCTTTTTTTTGTTTCCACATATTAAGATAGTAGCCCTTAATAATTTTATCTTCCATAATGATATGAAAAAATCTTGACAGTCACCACCTTTTTGCTGTAAATATTTATACCACTAACTAGAGATAGTAACATGCAATAATTGTATTTTCCAGATGGATATTGTTACAACCATATAGTTTAATTACATGTGTGTTGAGATTTGAATTTTTTCAATTTCACTTTTATTTCATTATTATAATTTTTGTTGTGATGATAATTATGTTCGCAAGGTCTGACATTTTGATAGAAACATAAGGTTTTTTAGAATGTAAATGTGAGTTGTGTGAGCACAATTTTTGCATGTCGGTTTGTTGATTCAAGTAAACAGTCAGCAAAAGCTATGTAAATGATTGTTTGTGACCATGGTAATTTTTATAATACTTGTTGACATTCTGTACTGTGATGGCAAGATTTCAAAATTAAGAAGAAGGTATATTTTTGTGTTGGAAAGAGTTGTTCATTCGTACGTCTGTAGAATGACTGTAGAATTTACATGTGTTTTATAATTGATGATAGCTGCATTTCATCTACCTTTTAAATAATATTTTTTTTTACCTTTTTTTTACATCTGACTTTGGACAAAGACATTTAGTGAAATTAATTCTAAATTGGAACAGAACAGTACAAGTTGTGATTCACAGTAAAAATTAAGCACACTTGTGTAAAACCTTCATCTGACATCAACATCTGCCATCTTGGAATGGGATTGAGATTCAGACTACTTCAATTAAAACTGTTTATTCACAGGACTTATGTGTTTTTCACATTTTTAGGACAAATTTTTTGTATCTTCTTCATAAATTGTAAGTCTTGTTTCATGTTTTCACCTTTTCACCATGTTTTCTCATACAAAGCTTGTTGTCTTCGCTCTTTTCTTTATGTTACTTTAAACAAGCTGATATGTAACAGATATAAACAACATTAATAGTCACCACTTACTTATTTCTTTCATTATACATAGCATACATAGTATGGTTCATATTGTTGTTATGTTTTATACTTCTGCATTCATTTTGAATATGTACTGACAAATTATTAGTAAGGAGATTATGTGACTTGGTGCAGGTAAAAGATGGCTGACTCTAGAAGCAGGTACTTGAAGAAAGTTTAGTATTTTTTATGTCAAAACTGAATTGCTTCATAGAAAAATATTATAGAAAAGTGCAACTTGTTACAAGTACATGTGCTGGATAAACATATATACTGCAATACAGTAACAAATTGTATTTTATAGATTCGCTAATTAAATATTGCATATTGAATTGAACATTCAAATTAATGAACAACATCTCAGGATCCAGTATCGGTTGATGAAGAAAGAAAACCAAAAGTTTCATGAAACTCCATATCTGCACTTTAGCTTTAAATACATCATGTATACATTCAGATTGCAAGTCATGAACACCATAATTCTGTTCCATGTTGAGGCTGAGATTTGTTGATTATTTGTCTATCATGTCTTTAACTTGTAAACATCAACATGCAAGCACTTTGTAACATAGGTTTACATGACATTGATTGTAACTGTAAAGTGCATTTTACACCACTAATTTCCAGCCAAATATATTCTATTCTATATCAAGAATATCCAACTTTTCTGTTTCCTTGTCAATGATTTAGAATACCTCTCTATAATGTAGTGTTTATGTGTTTGTGTGTGTGTGTGTATCTGTGTGTTTGTATATGTGTGTATGTATGTGTGTTAGTGTGTGTGTGAGAGGGGGATGTGCAATCAATATTAGCATCTCTAATTTATGTTTGATAATTTAAACAACAAAATATAACTGATATTCTGACAAATATGCAACTATAATGAACAGTTCGTGACTCAAAAACATAAACATATATGAATGTATGTGACAGTATATGAATGTATGTGACAGTATATGAATGTATGTGACAGTATATGTCACATAAAAGCATTGCAACATATATGAATGTATGTGACAGTATATGAATGTATGTGACAGTATATGAATGTATGTGACAGTATATGTCACATAAAAGCATTGCAACATATATGAATGTATGTGACAGTATATGAATGTATGTGACAGTATATGAATGTATGTGACAGTATATGTCACATAAAAGCATTGCAACATATATGAATGTATGTGACAGTATATGAATGTATGTGACAGTATATGAATGTATGTGACAGTATATGTTGCATAAAATCATTGCAACATATATGAATGTATGTGACAGTATATGAATGTATGTGACAGTATATGTCACAAAAGCATTGCAACATATATGAATGTATGTGACAGTATATGAATGTATGTGACAGTATATGTCACATAAAAGCATTGCAACATATATGAATGTATATGACAGTATATGTCACATAATAGCATTACAACAGTAGGGACCCACTATTTAACCTTCAAAATTGGGATGGCGTGGAACAAGGTGCGGGCCTGGGATTCTTTTTAAACAGAAAACTCTATGGTGCACATGTTGTTATTCAGGAAAGAATCAACTTTAATTTCCTAGACATTAAACATAAAATTAAATAAATTTAATATACAGTCAAGAAATTATGGAAATAAATTTACTAAATAAAGCAATAATTTCTCCAAAACCATTGTCATTTAATAATCATATTCAATTAGTAACAAACTAATGGATAATATAAACTTCCTCTACCTGTACATACACAACACTGCTTTTGTTGTCGATGTTCTGCATAATTGGTTTTTATTCTTTATTATATGCTGTAGCAACATCCAGCTTTTATTAATGGACTAAAAAAGGTCTGCATGGCTTGTTCATAATCATTAATGATCAAGGAATACATCAGTTCTTATTTTCTGGTGATATGTAAGCAATGCATGTCAACCCTAAATATCAACCTAAGCTAACATTTTGAATGAAAACAAAAATAGACGTAAGAGGTAATCAAAACACACTTAATATAAATATGTATATCATTTAAACTACAAATAGCTAGACAAATACTTAAAATCATTGATTATTACACATATTGTATGCAAATGCCTAATTTTAAATGCATCATTTTCTGCCATCAGCTTTAAATTGGCTTCATAACCATAATGTATATGGTCTACAAAATAGGTGTGACATAACAAAGGAAAAAACACAGGTTTTAATGAATAATTTGCCTTTATTACAATTGCTTGTGGATAAGAATTAAATACATATTTTAGGAAGAGATGGGAGCTCTTTTATCTGAATGATTTTTATCTGTGTCTGGTTTGGGGCAAATAGACCCTTATTAAATCTTGATCTTGGAATGTTAAATGAGATTACCATAACACATCACCCAAATTAGAATGTTAAAATAGCTTAACATGAGACAAATTTAACTCAGCCATTTTATAAGTGGTCATAGCAATTTAGTTTGGTTAAAGTCTAACAAGATATTTAATCTGTTTTGCTGTTTGATAAGAATGGGGAAACTTAATAGTTAAGATATATCATATTAAAAGCATTGCTAGATGACAAGGTGTGCCATATTAGGTACAGAGCCTGATAACTGGTAGGCAGGATTTCTTGGATACTTCAAGTGCAGCATAAGTGGCAAGGATGCATATCATATATCTATGCCAAGTTAAGTCTCCATGTAATCAGGCCACCTGTAAGTTGTAAAGAGGGTAGGGGACACAACTCTAAGTTGGTAAGCATAGTCAATCTTCTTTCCTAAATAGAGTTAACAAATAGGAAACTTTAATTATTTCGAGAACTCATAATCTGTCAATCAGTGAGTGTCAGTGAAACCTGAAATGTAAAGTTATATCCATGTCATGGGAATGTGGTGGTGATTTGTCAGTTAATCAGTCAATTGGTAAGTTTATTTACTGCAGCTTGGGTTTGATGAGTTAAATTATGGTAGAGTGATGATTATGAATGAAGTCTTCAGTATTATAAATTGGATTAAGGGAGTTTTAATACATTACAAAAATATAGACAATGGGCCTGGTGAAATTCTATGTGTATACTAACAGAAACTGTATTTTGAACTTGTTATGGACAGAATGAGGTTGACAGTTGATTATAATTGTGCAAATCTCTGGCAATAGATACTGTATGTAATGAGCCACAATGTGAGTGAATTCCTCAATGTACACACAATTTTTCTCACATGCCACAGAACATGAGCATCAAATATAGAGAATATCAACATTGATAAGTATTAATTTATGTGATTTCAGGTACAAATTGGCTGAATATCATCTATCAGTGTGTGGGTCTAGCCAGATGTGTGGTCTCTCTAATGTCAGACACATATATGTCTTCAAGTATGTGTAGAGAAGAATATAACATTGCACTGGCCAGGTTTTTTGCCAAGGTAAATATAGAACATGTGACAATAGTTATTATGCATGACTCTTGACTGCTGCTCAATGGTACAGCTCTCTGTGAGTGTGGATGTGAGTGTTAATATTAGACTGGTTTCTGTTTTCAAAGGCTTTGCCAAAAATGTGAAAACTTTATCATTAGGGAACTAGAAAACAGGTTGCACATGAGGATTTTGCAGAATGAATATGAGGCTGGATTCAAGAGACCTATGTAGAATTGCAGAGTAATATTTGGTTATGTATATATTCTTCATAGCAGACCAGTATAAAAAAAGCAAACAAAAAACATTGTTTCTAGTTTTCCATGTTGTGTTCCTCTTGATTTTCAATGGATAAGTACTTCAAGAGATAATTGAAATTTTAGAACAATGCAATTAAGCATGGCAATGGAAACAAACTTTTTTTCTTACCACATAAACTATTTTCACATTTTATGAATTATTTTATTAAACACACATATTCAGTGCAGTTGCATAAAATATTGCAAGCTGAATAAACATGCATGTGCAATAAAAACAATGCATTTTCATACTGTTCATTTGTACTAACTGTACAGCAAAACAACACATTTTCATATTGTTCATTTGTACTAACTGTGCAGCAAAACAACACATTTTAATATTGTTCATTTGTACTAACTATGCAGCAAAACAACACATTTTCATATTGTTCATTTGTACTAACTGTGCAGCAAAACAACACATTTTCATATTGTTCATTTGTACTAACTGTGCAGCAAAACAACACATTTTAATATTGTTCATTTGTACTAACTATGCAGCAAAACAACACATTTTCATATTGTTCATTTGTACTAACTGTGCAGGAAAACAACACATTTTCATATTGTTCATTTGTACTAACTATGCAGCAAAACAACACATTTTCATATCGTTCATTTGTACTAACTGTGCAGGAAAACAACACATTTTCATATTGTTCATTTGTACTAACTGTGCAGCAAAACAACACATTTTCATATTGTTCATTTGTACAAACTGTGCAGCAAAACAACACATTTTCATATTGTTCATTTGTACAAACTGTGCAGCAAAACAACACATTTTCATATTGTTCATTTGTACAAACTGTGCAGCAAAACAACACATTTTCATATTGTTCATTTGTACTAACAGTGCAGCAAAACAACACATTTTCATATTGTTCATTTGTACTAACTGTGCAGCAAAACAACACATTTTCATATTGTTCATTTGTACAAACTGTGCAGCAAAACAACACATTTTCATATTGTTCATTTGTACAAACTGTGCAGCAAAACAACACATTTTCATATTGTTCATTTGTACAAACTGTGACAGCAGTATGCAGATCGTATCAGATTTATGTTTTATAAACACACATTATAGTTACTCACTATCATATACACTAGCATCATGAATTCTTGTCTTCAAAAACAAACAAAAAATCTTATATGTACCAAAAACACTTAGGTTTATTAAAAATACCTCTCTGAATTATGAACATTTTGTTGAAAACTGTGATTTCAAACATCCAGAAATGTTTGTTATTTAAAACAGTGTGATTTCATGAATCCAGTAATGTTTATTATTTAAAACAAGCAATTTGACTTCATGGATCCAGAAATGTTTATTATTTAAAACAAGCAATTTGACTTCATGGATCCAGAAATGTTTATTATTTAAAACAAGCAATTTGACTTCATGGATCCAGAAATGTTTATTATTTAAAACAAGCAATTTGACTTCATGGATCCAGAAATGTTTATTATTTAAAACAAGCAATTTGACTTCATGGATCCAGAAATGTTTATTATTTAAAACAAGCAATTTGACTTCATGGATCCAGAAATGTTTATTATTTAAAACAAGCAATTTGACTTCATGGATCCAGAAATGTTTATTATTTAAAACAAGCAATTTGACTTCATGGATCCAGAAATGTTTATTATTTAAAACAAGCAATTTGACTTCATGGATCCAGAAATGTTTATTATTTAAAACTGATTTCATAGCTGCAAAAATGTTTATTATTCTTAGTTCCAGCATGGTAACACACAGTTCATGGTTTCCTTTACAGATAATGCCAAGTGAGAGGAGGTGAAAATTTATTTTTGTTTAATTGCTCCATGAAATATTGATAAACTCTTGCAAATTAGTAACAGTACAAGTAAAGTCATTAATATTGGTTGTTGATAAAAGCGGTATTTGCTGATGGCATGAAAAGACAGTCATGCAGTATTTGATATATTTATACTATATATCAAGGACTACTTGATGATCACACACACACACACACACACACACACACACACACACACACACACACACACACACACACACACACACTTTAGCAGACTCAGAGGTAGATGGCAGATGTTGATTTCATGTTTTGTATCTCACCTGAATAAGTGAGCATATTGTATCATACATCATCTGTCATGTCATGCATCATCTGTCATATGTCATGCATCATCTGCCACATGTCATGCATCATCTGCCACATGTCATGCATCATCTGTCTTATGTCCTGCATAATCTGTCCATCAACAATTGCATCTAATTTGTTTAGTTTGTTCCCTCTGGAAACCATTATCTGACTTATCAAACTTGAAATATGGGTTTATATCACTTCAATGAGTTCAATAATGAGTGAAATTCTTGCATATTAATGATATAATCTTACATCTGATTGGCTGAATTTATTACATTTCAGGAAGCCACTTTTATGATGCAGTTTTTGCCAAACTTGAAAAATCAGCTGAGCTTTTTACCACTTTGGAAACCAAGCTTTTTATCCAATTTTGAATTATCAAGTTCAAGATGGATAATATTTTTATTATGAGTAA
Source organism: Potamilus streckersoni (assembly GCA_016746295.1). Taxonomy (NCBI): domain Eukaryota; kingdom Metazoa; phylum Mollusca; class Bivalvia; order Unionida; family Unionidae; genus Potamilus; species Potamilus streckersoni. The sequence continues at coordinate 2,310,854 of JAEAOA010000845.1, read as the reverse complement.
AATCTATTCATATTAATGAAGTGATCTTACCACTTGATAGACTGTTTTAGTGACCTCATTTTAATTAAACTTTGTAAATAAGATAATATCAACAAGATATTGGATGATTTTTTTTTTCTATGCCTGAGACCAATGCATATATTTATGGCTAAGTGAGCTTATTGAATGACCATGCATATATCATACATCATCTGTCACATGTCATGCATCATCTGTCATGTCATGCATCATCTGTCATATATTGTGCATCATCTGTCATGCCATGCATCATCTGTCATATGGGCAGTTTTGCATCAGATATGGAAATTGTTAAACAAGCTTTGAGTAGTTTTGCTAGGAGTTTGATAAAATTTGGAAAACAGTCTTGTGTTATCAGGATCTAGATGGAGTGTGATTATAAATTCATGATTGGTTTTTTTTATATTACTGTGTATAAGATTTATTAAATTTGTCAATGATCTAGCAAGTATATTTCTCATGCAATTTTAATCAGACTTCTTCAGTAGTCTTATATTATCAAGATGTCATATGAGTTTGATTAGATTGCAAGATCTATTCCTATAATTGGAGGTAAACCTTGTATCTGATTGGCTGCAGAGCTTGTTAACATTACTTGTAATATTAAAAGCTTTGTAGCGTAGGGCAAACAGGCTTCTGATAAGTGTCAACAATAATGAAAATAGTAACAATCATTTTTTAAAGTAGCTAACAGATGATACTTATTGAAAAAAGGATTTTTCTGTTTGTAGCCTTTTGCTATTTCTGTATTTAATTAAATACTGACAAAAATTTATAACACCTCCCTTTCAGTTTCTCTCTAACTACTCATGCCTTTAATTTGAATAGAATAGACATGTACCATCCTAACTGGAACATCCATTCCCTCCAATTTTCCAGACACCATATTTGATAGATGAATGTCAGATCATCAGACCATGACATTGCATTGATTACCAATATTATCAAATGGATTGACTGATTCAAGGTTTTCTTAATAAGTAGCAATATAAACAACTGGCACATTCCAAAACTCAGAAAGTGCCTAATGTAGTTTACTTGAAGACTTGATGTAGATAATTCATATCAGTAAAATGTATTTGTCTGTGTAATATAAAGGTTTAGACATGTTTGCAGGTTATTATCTGTTTTGGTCTTTCCATTATATTATATATATTATGGTGATCTGTCAATAATTCCTGAAAATGCTAAGTGATTTTTTTTTATATACATATTTAGGGTAATTGCAGTTATATTTGGAGTTACAGAGCTGAGATTACTTCTAGCATTTTTGAAGTAAAATATGGATTATCTTTCAGTTTCTGAGGCAAGATAATAAGAAAATGTTTATTTTTTGTGATTTATTTAATTGTCAAAGACAATCTTTGTGTTATGAAAAAATGTTTATATTAGAACTGGGTCACATTTGCTGGGTATTAATCAATTGATTTTGTTAATACTATGGACAAACAGATTAATCAATACTGATTAATGCATGTCCTATGGTTCATGAACTTGCTCAGAATTTACAGCAATTAAAGTATGGTCATTATATAATTTATGGCCATTTAATCTTTTAACCAGCAGTAGTATATGTATAAAATGAACACACTGACACAGTTTCACAAACAAAAATGAATCACAACTATTGAAACCAGAATTCATTATTTTTAACAAAATTCAACTGAAACATTATCATGATAAGCAATTATTTTATAATATCCCTAAAGTTAGGTTAATTTTGTTTTCATAATCACTGAGACATCATATTAATTCTTCAGGATGATGACATGCAGTTTATTCCATTGTGTGTAGCTGACATGGAGAGCATACCAAGCTGGTTTTCATACATGAAAATCTTGGATGCAAGGGGAGATAAATTCCAGCAATTGGTGTCTGCTGTAGCACTAGCAGTCAGTGACTGGTTATCAAAAGATGTGGATCATCCAGAGCTTCTCAGTCATCTTGATGTACATTCTTTCTGTCTGTCTCTGTTTCTTTCTACACATCTCTCTCTCTCTCTCTCTCTCTCTCTCTCTCTCTCTCTCTCTCTCTCTCTCTCTCTCTCTCTCTCTCTCTCTCTCTCTCTCTCTCTCTCTCTCTCTCTCTCTCTCTCTCTCTCTCTCTCTCTCTCTCTCTCTCTCTCTCTCTCTCTCTCTCTCTCTCTCTCTCTCTCTCTCTCTCTCTCTCTCTCTCTCTCTCTCTCTCTCTCTCTCTCTCTCTCTCTCTCTCTCTCTCTCTCTCTCTCTCTCTCTCTCTCTCTCTCTCTCTCTCTCTCTCTCTCTCTCTCTCTCTCTCTCTCTCTCTCTCTCTCTCTCTCTCTCTCTCTCTCTCTCTCTCTCTCTCTCTCTCTCTCTCTCTCTCTCTCTCTCTCTCTCTCTCTCTCTTTACCATTTTTATCATATGCCTGTAGATATCTTCTTGTCTATAGTTCGAAAATACATCCCTGTTGGTTTGTACCCCCTACTGATTTCAATAACGGAAACATTTAATTTGATCAAAAGTGCAAGGAACTTAGTCAATTCATTAATTGATTTATATTTTCTAACCTGAATGTGAGAAGAATTACCATAACACTGTCATCGCCTGCGCATTTCATGCTTAACAGAAGTTTTCAATTTAATAGACTGACATGCTTGAGAACCATTTCCAGTTTCTGGACCAGTCCATTTTCAGCAAAGGGGTGCATGCACGACTAAATATGTACATACATATGTCGTCTGCTTCCGATATTTACAGTGCCGAATCAAGCAAAGGAAAAGAATGACCAAAAATTTGCTTTCACGTGGATTTAACAAGTGGTTTCAATAATATGTTCACATGTGCAAAGGAATATAATTCCAAAGTCAATGTTATTGCAATTTACGGAATTATCTGGCAGTTACTGAATAGGATCAATTACGTCATTATGTTGTTGGATGGAAATAAACTACCCCGTCCCCGTAATGTACGGAATATGGCGCCGTGTTAGTATGGAATGTCTGTTAAGCATGAAAGGTGTAAGGGGATGCAAGTACTAGTGCCATTCTGGTGACAGTCAGGTTAGAAATTATAAATCAATGATTCAATTGACTTAGTTCTGTGCACTTTTTATCACATTAAACTTTTTAGTTATTGAAATCGGTAGGGAGGGTTACAAACCAACGGGGACGTATTTTCAGACTATAATGTCCTTTAATGACTGGACTTAAAGTTGGCATTACTTTCCAGTAGCAGAGTCAGGGTTTGAATTTAACATTCATCTACTATCTTGTGGTTAGTGATTTTGCCAACAGAGCACTTAAACTCAGCTATCTTTTGGAGTAGTGACAATTACTGCTGATGGCTATCATAACAGTTGAGAAGTGGTTGTGAGTCATTGATTTTAAGGGTTAACTTAACATGCTTATTGTGTTAACTGAATACCTACCAATATCCTTTTCTGACAAGGTACAAATATGCATGGCACAAATGGGCAGGTATTTAACTGCTCATCAAGTAAATTATCAAAACTGTCTTCATGGGCATGGAACTGGCATGCTGTGTGCCCCTAAGCACTAATTTTATTACAGATGATAACAAAAGGGTATAAGGTCGTTGGCTAGTTTTGACCAGTTGGAAAAAGTCATATTTGTGGACTAAATGAATAATCTAGAATTATACCAAACAATGTATTTTAGTATTTGTATCAGTTTTAAACTTTCATTGCATTATGCAGTCATAATTGGAATCATGTGGAAGTGTTTGCAAGATGTGTAGTCACAACTGAAATGTCAGAAATTAGATGCCAACAAGAGATCAGCCATATATATGATCAAGAGAAAAAAAATAGAAAGTACTAGAAATGCTGGGAAAATAAGTGCAAATGACTGAAAAACAACCTAGTGATGTGTGCTTTCTGCACAGGATAATTATATAAATACAAAATTGCATGGAGTACCTCATTTTTTGATTGGTGTAAAATATTTCATAAATCTTCCCTGGAATGAGACAATGCAAACTCTCTACACATAGTGGCAAATGGATATTTAAAATCAAAAGAGAAGGTTGGTTGCTCAGAGCAAACATGGATCTAGATTTGTTGAATAATTTAGATACAGAAAATAAACATAAACTTCCAACTTCTTGTGAGTGGTTGTTGAAATACACTTGTTATTGTTTTAAATTGATGTTAATAAATAATAAATATTGAATTATAACATGAACTCAGGCTTCTGTTTAAAGTTAGCATGATTGGTAAAATTTAGGCAGGATCAGTGAAAATGATTTTTTGGTCATTCTGTAGGTTTTAAACAAAAATTATAATTTCAAGCCACTCAGCTTGGGTGGCTGCATCAATAGGCTTCTGATTCAGTGTTAAAATTTTGGGAAGGTCATGTGACTTAAACTGGAAGGTCATGTGACTTAAACATGAGTTGCTTTTTTCAAATGAAACTTTGGTATAAGTTTGCTGTATGCTTGAAGTTTGTACTCTGATGTGCTATGATTTCTTCTTTCACGAGAAGAAACAGCAACTTCAGTAAAGTCCTGTCACCGGGGAGATGCTGTGGCTATCTAATTTATCATGAGACCATTCTGGACATGCAAACAATGTTCGTTCTTTTTGCAGTAACGAGAAGAATGTTGTTGGTCAATGTCTACATGAGCAGTGAACACTCACCACTCCAGAGTATGAGCAGCCTATTTACTGAAGGGACAAAAATGGCATAACATACAAATTTGCTGTTCTGAGATTAACTGTATTTGTTAGAGTGATTTTAAAATGTACATATCTTAAAGCATATACATGGCATTTTAGGTTAAATTCCCAAACAGGTCACCCATATACAATATATGACCCTTGTTTGTCTCTTTTATCCATGTTATATTTTGTATTTCTGTTTCCTGAGAGCCAGGGTAACTCAGTAAAGCATGATACCTACCCAAGGCCAGCATGGGTTATGCTTTGGTGTATCCATGGGAAAGGGATTTAGTGCCATTTTCCTTAGCATGATATGAGCAAAAATGTTTAAAAGTGCAATTAAAACAAACAGACCAAACAAACTTTTCTCATTTGTTTTTTCATACTAATTTTCCTTGATAACTCTCATACCTATCTCATGTACCATGTTTGCTTTAAAGAGGTTGCACTGAGGCTTGTTCCCATATTTAGTCAGCCAATTACAAATGAATAATTTCTAATATACATATCACTACATTCCTACAGTTTTATTATTATATCAGTCTTGGACATAGATATATACTCTTGCAGGATCTTGTTGAATATGGACCAGTGTTCAGCACACAGAGGGACAATATTGTCAGAGAACAGTATGAAGTTGATGCCAAATTAGGCTTCCAACGTAAAAGACCTTTGAATCTTCAAAAAGACACTTCTAAAGCCAGTTCTAAAACTCAAGCAGAATTAGAAAAATGTGATGTTGCTATATGCTACAGTGATGAGACTCTACATTGTGCAGCTGTATTCTGTCACATATTGGACAACATTTATCCAGGTTTAAATATTGATGCATTGAACAAGGCCAGTTACTTGAGATTACAAACATTGGACACTGCAAAGAAGATCATCGTGTTCATATCATACAATTTCCTGAAGAGTCAGCAGTCCATGGAAGAATTGCTGTTGGCTCTAAATCGACAGAGATCAGAAAAAAAGCAAGTGTTGTACCTCATTCAAGCTGCCTCACCAGGTCAAAGGCCTTTCTTTCCAAATCTTCTGGCATATCATATCTCACTTGTGGACAGGGTGTGGATACAGTTTGAGAAGGAATGTCTCAAGGGAAAGAAGATGCTAGATAACAAGAAGATCGTATCCACCAACAGGTCTGATTTTGTGGGCTCATATACATGTGATCTATCCGAATTCTTAGGCCTGACAAAACTTGCAGAAGATGTTGCAGAAGACTTTGCTGTAGGTGACAGGTAATGTTTTGTGTTTAGTATTGCAGAACATGTCATGAAGGCATTTATCTCCTCACCTGCTTAAATTATGGTAATCAATACACTGGTAATCAATACACAGATAAACAATACACAGGTAAAACTAAATTTCAGGTAAGAATTAAAGATCACATAATGGATATCTGGATAAAAAGAGACAATTCAAACACTTCACTTATTGGATAATAAAATCCTGTCAGACTTTGGTTCAGAGAATAGCATGTCAAATATAGACACAGAATAATATTGGATGCATAACTCTCCACTTGTAAGGGATTAACAACCTTTCTGGGGTTTGAAAGTAACAGAAACAATAAGTAGATTTGTGACCAGTTTGCCATTTGCTTTCTGCATCCAAATTATGAAGCAATAACTTCACATCTGAATAAAAAAGAAAATTGACTTGCACATATTAGGAATATAAAGAACAATTGCTCATGAAAGACTGCATTTAGGAATTACATTTAAACTATTTCCTTACATGCTTTACCAATATGTGAAGGGAATGTCACCTGTTGATAAACGACAGCATAGTTTTGTCACATGCATGTCCTTGATAGAGGTTTATTGTATAAGGCTTCAAAAGTATGTACAATAATGAAAGGTCAAGAACATTATGGTAACATTTCTTCTTCAAATACATTATTTGATCATAATATCTTAAGAATACATCTGCTCCCCTCCCAAGTCCAGCCATCCCACTGAAGCCAAAAATGAGAATCACTGTGTTGTAAGGCTTGTTTTGACAGCAAATGTGCACAAAGGTTATCTGTGATATATTTGGTATCATCACATTGTTGTGACTATATGTTTCCTAGTGAATCTTTTTATTTAACGTGCACATTAAAACCTTTGTAAATTGATTACATTGAGGACTGGCAAAACCTTTGTAACATACCTGCTACATAATAGCATGTAAACAGATTGATGTTGGACTGTTAACACCCCTTCCCCCCCATATGGTAATGTTTCAAAAAGATCATTTCTGGTAAGTCTTACAAAAAGAGACTGACCTTTCTGAACACAGCCTGTTTACAGTCATGATTCACATAGCTTGATGCTATGAACCTGGGTAATTTTAATTGTCATAGAGACACTTATGAGGTAATTATGGTCAGAGATAAATATTCACAACAGATTATTTAGTTGACTGACATTAACTAAGGTAATTCTATGTTTGTTATATGTTTTACAATGTTTTGCCTGTCAGGCTAATTTTCATAAGTAAAAGAAAATGAAGTAGAATAACCCTGTATTTTTGAAGTTTAATAAGTCAATGAAGCATGTTGGAGAAACAAAAGTTGTTACACTGCATTGCCTTTAATAAAAAGTTGTTACACTGCATTGCCTTTATTAAAAAGTTGTTACACTGCATTGCCTTAAATAAAAATGTTTAAGCTATCTTTATTTAAGATTAATTGGTTCTTTTGGGATGAGCAAGAAAGATATTTTGTAGTTGAAATTTACTCCAAAGATGAAATACAAAATATGATTCATTTGGTAGTTGTACAGTAATGATAAATCTAGTAGTGTGGAACTGTGATTCATTTTTGAAGGCTAATCTTGCAACTTGGGGATGGTTGAATAATCTGTGAAATAAGCAAACCCCAGCAAAACTATATTTCAGAACTCCTGGTTATTGGAGTTTGACTATGAAGATCAGCAGAAAAGGGTATTTTTAATTTTCTCATAGTGGTTTTGTTTATCTGAGTGCGTGCATATGTGTGTGTGTTGATGTTATACAACAGTCTTCAAGCTATTTTTGGGAAGGGTGTATCTTAAAGGCTTAAACGATCCAATATATTTTACTTTATTCAATATAATTTAAATTTCCTGTCATTTTCTTTCTCTATAGACTTAAACAAATATATAAATTCTTATGAATTTTACAGTGATGAAAATTCAGGTAAAATGCATTGAACTCTGGGACAATAAAACACTTTTTCAGTGTGAAAAAATCACACGACTATCTGGAAGGTTGGCAGGTATGTTATAGATGGTAAAAGACCACTTAACCAGGCATACCAAAAGATAAAATGTTGAGTGAAGGCAAGGACTTGCAAGAGAAAGCTATAACATTATTTAGAATTCCAAGTTAAGAAAATTGCGAGTGTATACATTTGTTTATTATTTTACCCTAGCCAGAAAAATAAATTCTAAAATATCAACAACAAAAATATAAAAGATATACTATATACACTTGCTTATGAAGTCAAATCCAACTGCAGACTGCATAGGTCCGAATCTTTAAGATAAATAAATGAAATTTGGTACACATATATTTTATCCCATGAAGATGTTTTGCAATCCACATTTGGTTACCTATCTTCAAGGTCAGTGTTACATATGTAGATTAAATAGTTACTTTATATCTTAAAAACATTTTGAAGTTTAGGAATAAATAACTAACTAAAACCAGATATTCATTTATTTTATAATTTCCTTTGCAGAGATTCACCACCTATCATGCTGAATGTACTACAGGTTAAGATGGAATCAGAAGGTCGACATGATGAGCTACATAAGAACTATTCTCTAGAACAGGTAATGTACAGTATATATTCTTGCACTGTTTGTAACTGTTTTAAATGTCTACAGTATGGTTACATTTACCATGAATATCCCTAATACTGTTTTTTATTTAAGAAACTTTGGTTCTGTTCCACATAGCTTCATTAAGCTATGCATGTACATGCAAGATGTCTTACAAGATACAATACTGCTTGCATGTACAGTAAAAGATGTCTTACAAGATATAATACCGCTTGCATGTACAGTAAAAGTTGTCTTACAAGATACAATACTGCTTGCATGTACAGTAAAAGTTGTCTTACAATATACAATACTGCTTGCATGTACAGTAAAAGTTGTCTTACAAGATACAATACTGCTTGCATGTACAGTAAAAGTTGTCTTACAAGATACAATACTGCTTGCATGTACAGTAAAAAGTGTTCTACAAAAAACTCTATGCAGTGAATTTATAGTAGATGGATTGGATTTTGAATCTGAATACAAATATCAGCCCATGGAGTTAAATTTAACAATGTCAAACTTCCCAAAATTTTAACTTGCTACATGTTAGACAGACCAACCTGCTACTTATAGCTGTTGAATACAGTTTCTCTCTTTGAGCATTGTTAGAAAGGTTACTGTGATCCATTAAAAGACAGGCAAGAAGCATTGTCAGAAAGGTTACAGTGACCTATTAAAAGACAGGCAGCAAGCATTGTCAGAAAGGTTACTGTGACCCATTAAATATAGGCATATCATGCACCATGTTCAGTACTCTTGTTGAAAGTTCTCAAGTTCTTTTCCTATCTAAATATCTTTTAAAAAACTTAAAAATGTTGATCTACACTAATATATGTGTTACTAAAAATCATCCTTTCAAAGAATACTTAGCTCTAATTTCCTGCAGTAATGGCCTCTTAAAACAAATTTTGGGTAGCTTTCTTGCAACTGCATTCACCATTTATATGTAAATGTGTTTCCATAATATGTTTTCTGAACCCATTTGCCAAAGCATTGAGTATATTTTCTTACTGTTGCATGAGCAATGAACATATTACATTTGCCAGACTATTGAGCATGCATATATTACATTTACATGAACATTGAGCATATTTTATTACATTTGCCTCAGCATTGTACATATTTTATTACCAAAGGTGCTTGAGCATCTATTATTAAATCATTTTGACAATTATTCTTGTGAGTTAGTATATACAGCCATCAAAACAACTACTTAGTGACTTAAATATTTAACTCTTGGGTTAAGAACCTTGACTTCTGACATACAGTTGGCCTTTATGCATAACAGTACATGAAATTGGAGCACAAAATCATGCAAAGAATTTTGCTGTATTTAATTATGTCAAATCAGACCCTGCCTGATACATGTACTACTGACTCATTATTTTTCTTTGCTCCATCAATGCTTCTGCACAAATTACATGGTACATTTAAATATCCATGCTCATCTAGCCCTATACAAGTGTATTTATGTTTGTTCCATTTTTTTTCCCCTTGATTTATATTTGTCCAATTTGATCTTTTCATTAAATAAAAAAATGAGAAGTTAATATAATCAGATACACCTGCTGATTAATAGTTTAACCTGATTTGAAATGAATAGGACTTCTCTTTATTAAGTTCAAGATGGGTATATTTTTTTCTTAATATCAGAAGCTACTTTGAGTAGGAACTAATAAATAGCATGTATACTTTTAGTGCTTGAAACCTGTGACACTCCAAAAAGCTCATGGAACTGCAATTGGGGTTATTGTTGATAAGGAGGAAAAAGATAGAAACAAAGCTAAAGATCAGACCATCAGTGAGCATGCCAGTACAGTACATACTGGTTCATCAGCTGTAGAACACAAAACAGAGACAGATTTTAGAGCAAAAGAGGAGCATAACCAGTCTGGAAAAGCAGATGACATCAATTCTGAGGCCATACAGAAAACTCAGAAAGAAAATGTTAATAATAAGAGTGAACAAGAGGTGACTGTAAGTGATGAGAAATATGATATTAGAGAGACACATAAAAAACATGCAAAAGTGCACTTTTCAAGCAACGACAAGCCTGAGACTAAGGTGTCAAGGAGCTGCACTGTATTATAGTTTTATTTATTAATGACAAATTACAAAGTTACAAAAATGCAGACACCACAGATATTTCTTCATTATAACTGAATTTGTTACAAACAGGAAGAAAACAAAAATTTATAAATAAGTTTTAAGATGGTGGTATCTTGTCTTGTGCAAATACTTATCATATACACTCATGTATAAGTCAAATCCAACATGGACCACAAGCTGTATGTAACTGTTATCAAACACAATTACTAGATAGATTTTTAGACTGTTGAAGTTGTTATAGCATGGACAGAACTGTTAAAAAAAACCCTTATTAGATTTCTAGATTGGCATTATAAGTTATTATAGTCTGTATGAACTGTTATCAGACAAAATTATTAGATTATTAGATAGATTTCTAGACTGGCATTGTAAGTTGTTATAGTCTGTATGAACTGTTATCAGACACAATTATTATATAGGTATCTAGACTGGCATTGTAAGTTATTATAATCTGTATGAACTGTTATCAGACACAATTATTAGATTATTAGATAGATTTCTAGACAGGCATTGTAAGTTGTTATAGTCTGTATGAACTGTTATCAAACACAATTATTAGATTTCTAGATTGGCATTATAAGTTATTATAATCTGTATGAACTGTTATCAGACACAATTATTAGATTATTAGATAGATTTCTAGACTGGCATTATAAGTTATTATAATCTGTATGAACTGTTATCAAACACAATTATTATATAGGTATCTAGACTAACATTGTCAGTTGTTATAGTCTGTATGGAACTGTTATCAAACATAATTACTAGATAGATTTCTAGACTGGTAAAGTTGTTATAGCATGGACAGAACTGTTATCAAACACAATTATTAGATTTCTAGATTGGCATTATAAGTTTTTATAATCGGTATGAACTGTTATCAAACACAGTTATTATATAGGTATCTAGACTAACATTGTCAGTTGTTATAGTCTGTATGGAACTGTTATCAAACATAATTACTAGATAGATTTCTAGACTGGTAAAGTTGTTATAGCATGGACAGAACTGTTATCAAACACAATTATTAGATTTCTAGATTGGCATTATAAGTTATTATAATCTGTATGAACTGTTATCAGACACAATTATTAGATTATTAGATAGATTTCTAGAATGGCATTGTAAGTTGTTATAGTCTGTATGAACTGTTATCAGACACAATTATTATATAGGTATCTAGACTGGCATTGTAAGTTGTGTTTTGTATGGATCTGTCAACAAACACTAATAATAGTTGATATTTTATACTAACATAAGTTGTTATAGTCTCTTAGGAACTGTGATCAAACACAATTATTATATAGGTATCTAGACTGGCATTGTAAATTGTGTTCTGTATGGATCTGTAAACAAACACTAATAATAGTTGATGTTTTATACTAACATAAGTTGTTATAGTCTCTTAGGAACTGTGATCAAACACAATTATTATATAGGTATCTAGACTGGCATTGCAAGTTGTGTTTTGTATGGATCTGTAAACAAACACTAATAATAGTTGATGTTTTATACTAACATAAGTTGTTGTAGTCTCTATGGATCTGTGATCAAACACAATTATTAGATAGATTTCTAGACTGACCTTGTAAGTTGTGTTCTGTATGGAACTGATCAAACTCAAAAAATGTAAATATTTTTTTCTTAATTGTCAACACATACTAAATTAAAACATGTCAATATTTGAACTATCTCAAATATTACAGGAGATTTCAATTACTTTATCAATGAAATGTCTGTTTCTGAACAGCATTTTGAAAAAGTATAACTCAATCCTTTTAGAAAATTTAGATTTAAAAAATGTCCAGTGATATTTTTAAATGCATATTTGTAAAAAAAAAAATTAAAATCAATTAGAGTGAAGTTGTTCAACAGGGCTGTTAATATTATTATTATTATTATTATTATTATTATTATTATTATTATTATTATTATTATTATTATTATTATTATTGAATAGTGAAATACCTCACAAGGAACAAAACCATTCACTGTGCATAATAATGTACAGTCACAATCATCTAACAGAACTTAAACATACACTATGTATAATGCTGTACTGTCACAGTCATCTCACAGTGCTGAAACACGCATTGTATATAATGCTGTATAGTCACAATCATCTGACAGAACTAAAACATACACTATGGGTAATGCTGTACAGTTACAATCATCTTACAGAACTAAAACATACACTATGGGTAATGCTGTACAATTACAATCATCTGACAGAACTAAAACATACAATGTGGGTAATGCTGTACAGTTACAATCATCTTACAGAACTAAAACATACACTATGGTAATGCTGTACAATTACAATCATCTGACAGAACTAAAACATACAATGTGGGTAATGCTGTACAGTTACAATCATCTTACAGAACTAAAACATACACTATGGGTAATGCTGTACAATTACAATCATCTGACAGAACTAAAACATACAATGTGGGTAATGCTGTACAGTTACAATCATCTTACAGAACTAAAACATACACTATGGTAATGCTTTACAATTACAATTATCTGACAGAACTAAAACATACAATGTGGATAATGCTGTACAGTTACAATCATCGGACAGAACTAAAACATACAATGTGGATAATGCTCTACATGTCAACAAGACCCATACTATACTTACATTGGAGTACAATGTAATTGCTACTTTGTTCACACAATATTCTGTGACAGTATATGCATCTGTTTGAACAATTTTATGCTATTTTTCAAACCTTTTGGAAATAATATATACAATAATTCAGTCTGCTTGACTTTGTTCAACTGCTGTTTAACCAACCATCTCATTTATACAACAAAATACTATAAAATGGTTCATTTCCTATGTACCAAATCTCATTTTCTGACTCCAATATTTTTATTTTGATATTTAAAACTTGAATTATATGTGTTTATAATTCATTAATTTTCTCAATGCATGTTAATAATTGATTCATTTAATGTAATTATAAACGATGCCAACATGTACCCAGGTACTCATTCATTAATAATAACCCAGGTAAAAAGATTAACAACCAGGTACCCATTAAAAAAGAAAGTATCCATAGTTCAGACTGAGACACAGAAGAATGATTACAGTTTGAGGCTCATGTCATGTGTGCATTTATTCATCATCACAGGGGCTTGTATGGCTGCTTGCAATTTACTTGTCATACATGAACTATGTCATAATACAAGAGAGTACACTCATCTCCTTTCTCATACTATCTATTTAAGAATCAATACCGAGATTTAAAGTTGGGCTTTCCTAACATCATGCCTGTCCATGGTTCATGTGTTTGACTTAAATGTGATTGTTTTAAGATCCTGATTACATTAACTAGGTCAATACCTTTCAACAACGACAGTAAATACTGATTAAGAAATGTTTGATGAAATAAAATGTATATACATACATGTAATACAATTCCAATAAAAGAAAGCACAATATAACTGCCTGGTTTAACTAATGCCATTTTTACTTCAAGTTTGTGGCCCTGGAACAAGTATTAGTTGTTCAAGTCAGAGCTGCTGTTCACATCAAAGGCACTTGATTTGTGAAAAAACTAAGGTGTACACTCACATAATCTTTTCCCCCTGAATCAAGTGTCTGTGGTTTATAGGTTTGTTTACTGGACTTTTTCTTTTATTAGTGGTAAATACAAGACATTTTTTGTCATGGCAAAGGCAACACAAAAAATTGGTTACCATAACATGCATTTTTCATAACATGTTAGGAAAAATTGAACGAAATGGGTAACTATACAGAATGAAATTTTTCACTGAAATATTTAAATAAAAGAGAAATCTTTGTTATTTAATAACACTGAAAAAATCTAATAAAAATTGAACACATCAGTAAATATGGTAATTTTTCATTTATTTTACATGAAATAGTTGTGACAGATGGGATTCTTGAAAGTGATACCACTTGTCATATATTCATTATATTTTGATACTACATATTGCATAGCGGACCAGTCTAAACTGAAAATAAATGGCACCAGATATCATTACAAAATGAATAATATAATGAGCTGTATTGGTGTGACTGTTGGATGTTATATGACTAAAAAATGTTAGAGAGGGATTTTGTTACACTTAAAAACACATTGTACCAGACCTTTGTTAAAATACAAACCATGGCAGGTTGAGGATACTACAACAGTCATCAGCTGAAAACTTTATGATTTTTCACAATAGTTACAGTAGATATGTAGACTAATTAAAATGAGTGTTATACATTTATACATACATAATTTATCAATCTTTTGTGTCTATACTCATGTATTAACTACTAATCCATATGGATTTAGTTGATTTGTTACAAAAATTTTAACTGCAGATAAAGTAAATAGCAAGAATAAATGTGCATTAAATAAAATAAATATGTACATTTTTCATACAGTTTTCTGTAATTATGGCATGTAATATATGGATTACTCTTTTTATGCTCATATTATGCTCTTTGCCACTTATATTAGTATAAATTATGCTTATACCTTTCTTGGGGGTTGGCATTTGTGAACCTACAACAAAAGAATTCAGGTTCAAATTTTCCTTTGATCGGGACCTGGGTAACTGATCGTTAGGATTCACAGGTTCCTGGTAGAAATTTCCCAAAAGTTTGACCTTTATAGTCATTAATTTAATGTAACTGTCATCTGCCTAATGTAATACTGGGTGAGTTGCCTTGTCAACATGACAATGAATGGCCAGGCATGGTCTACAAAATTTGTTACAGACTATTACTGTAATCCAAACATTAATTCAAATCCTGATGAGGCATCTTTCATATGGACTTATACAGTTCCCTTATATAACTGAACTTAAATCAACAAGATCTTTAGGTATTTATTTATTTCAGTCAGATTAATAAACCATTAAATTGTAAAATGAATGTTTTCAAACATATGTATTTGAGAAACTTTGTCTAATGGAAATACAAATATATGATTTTACGGATTCATTAGAAAGCATAATCTTATTAGCTTTGCTCAGTTTGTAATGTTGTAATCATTACTAACATTATCATCAATATTACATCACTTTTTACCTGCTTGTATCATAGCACTATGAATTCTGGGACAGATTGGACTTCTGTCTCTTAGTGTGAGAGAAAACTCATTCTACCCATTTCATACAGTAAAAGAAAAAGACCTTTTGAAATATTTGTGATTTAAGACCTGCCATGAATAAACTGTGCAGTCTTTCAGCTGCTAAAAACTAAAGTCAGCTAAATAATTTAATTACATCATACTTATATTTGATTACATCATACTTATATTTTATTAAATCATACTTATATTTTATCACATCATACTTATATTTTATTACATCATACTTATATTTATTACATCATACTTATATTTTATTATGTTATACTTTTTATATTTTATTGTCATATTATGTAATTCTGAAAAAATTCACTTAACAGCTGACCCAGGTCTTTTTACAAGTCACATCCAAGTAAAAATGGACAGATCCAGATCTGCTATAACAGTGTGCTAGTAGATCTGGGTCTGTGTAGTTTGTTAGAAGTAATAGTAGACAGATCAGAGTGCAGTTGGACCTGGCATATAAGCCAGTATGCATGATTCTCCATCATTTCACCAGTGATGATTTAATCTGACAAATTTTAACTTTAATTACAAGGGATTACATGTAGTTGGATGACTACTGTAGATCATAATCAAGTTATAAAATGGTACTTTTTGAAATATCAGTGACAAAAAGAGGAAGCATTTGTAAAACTTTCTTTTTTTAAATGTCACTTTAATAGAGATATGATCAACTCAGAACTGCAATATTACAAAATTTGAACACAAGAAAATAAAGTTTCATGCATTTCAACGTTTGTAGGTTTTTCCATAATAAAGAAATGAATCACAGATACCACAATAAATGATATCCTATTTCTGCTCACTTAAATTCCATTAAAACCAGAATATATCAAATTTGGTAACTTTTTAAAAGTTTATGTATCTTTTGCTGTACATATTACTATAATTTTCTATCATGTTTATGGCAAACTCATACATGTGTACAAGATAAAGTATAAAACCGAATGTGATCTTATGATTGCTTTATTCCGCATTACATGATCAGCACAAATATTAACTAGATTTCCCTCACTATATGGTAGTTGGTGTCCATAACTGCTAGCCGCATCATATTCTTTATTCTTGTATAGTTACATCTAAAATGATTAAACATTCAATGAATGTATGTTTATATTTTCACTTCATAGTATTTTTGCATTTCATTTTTCAAATGTTTTTAAAAGGAAATCAAGCTAAAATTAATTTTGTTTTTTTTTTTCATCCACTGTCATCATACATTTGATTTACCAATTCAAGTAGTTTAAATCTGGTGATGGGATCCAATTGTATGCCCAAATATACAAATCTTGCCATCCAGCTAAAGTTGAAGCTACCATCCAAGACATAGATAGGTGCATTTTTGATGTGAAATCATGGATGACATGTAACAAGCTGCAGATGAATGAATGATAAAACTGATGCCATCTTGATTACAACACAAAGACTTTCTCATTCACATCCTTTACCTCAGACAATAAATATTAGCAACACCAACATTAAATTCAAGCAGTCAGCATGAAACCTTGGTGTCACTCTTGACAGTACTCTCTCAATGCATCAACATGTCATGAACATATCACTCTCCTTGACTTGTCTGCATGCAGCATTTTACACTATAGTACTCTCTCATTGCATCAACATGTCATGAACATCTGCCTGTCTGCATATCTTGAGCTGATATGCATCAGCTCCATTCGAAAGTATCTGTCAGTTGATGTCACAAAAACACTCGAGTGTTTCTTAGTACTTTCAAGACTGGACTATTGTAATTCAATTCTGTCTGGTTCATCTCAATATCTACTTTGGAAACTTCAAAAAGTTCAAAACACTACTGTTCGGATCACCCTTAGAGTACCACAATCAGAGCATGCCTCTCCGCTGCTCTGTACCCTACACTGGCTATCCATATGATCCAGAATTAAACACAAAATTTGTTCTCTGTGCTATGTTTCACTGACGGGCTCCAGTCCAACATTTCCTATCTGACCTCATCCATGTGCATACACTGGCAAGATGCTTACAGTTCTCTTCTGACTCTCATGTTCTCATAATTCCCACTGTAAAGTTGAAATCATATGGACAACGTTCTTTTGCATACCAGGACCCAGCAATGTGGAATGAATTGTCCAATTGCCCACTGCACTTAGACACAGAGATCTCATTTAAGAGCACCCTTAAAACCCATCTTTTCAACCTCAAGAACAGTCATAATGACCTAATAATGTATCCTTTTACCGTATCCTTACCTTAAAAATTTAAAGCAGGTTTTTTGTTTCTAATTTTTGTGGTGTTTGTTTTTATTTTTTAATCATTTCATTATATATGCTTTTTATTCTTTAAGCGTTGACAAATACTGTAAAGCGCTTAGAGCTTCTAAAGATTAGGTGCTTTATAACGCCCTCATTATTATTATTATCCATAGCAGTACTATTTTATCCCAAATTATGATGATGGGTGTTGTAAAGAGAGAGTTTATTTTCCTTGTTTAGATTCAGCATTTTCCAAAGTACTATTATTTCTGCAATCAAAATGCTGTTAAAAATATTATTAAAAATGTATACATTAAAACTTTGCAATTGTTATCATGAGATATTATGGGCAAAGCAGTTATCATGATAAATTATTGATAAAAAGACAGTTATCATTATATGTTATCAATCTATCCATTACTTATCAATATAAATTATGGGTATGTCAGTTGGTTTTTATCATTTATCATGGATATGGATATCAAAAACAAAATTATGTAATTGTCACTATTAAAAAAAATAAACATCTTTATTTTCCAGATTATACTGTATATTCTTGCCTACTTTTTGTGGTCATGTTTATTTTGTAATACTTAATTGATTTTGAACTACTTGTAAACTTACATGTTTCCAAATATTTTCTGTCACTGGTGTTTTTAGTTGTACTGGTAATGAATCTAGTAATTATGGAAAGTTTTTTTGTGAATTGTATTGAATTACAAACACATAAAAATTTAATGGTGTTTTTTTTGTTTTGCTTTTATTTCTCAGTAATGACAGGATATGAATCAGGAGAAAAGACGAGGCAAGTTGCTTTTCTTCTTTTTCCAACTTTGAAACAGTATATATAGATATTTACAGTTGCTTTAATTGACACTATCGTTCCTTTCATCTTCATTTGATACTCCATTACTTTCAAGGCAAAGTATTATATACTCTATTGCTTAAACCCATCTAACAGATTTCTCTTGTAATTTTTCTGACGTTTTGAAATGGGTTTTACATTAGTCTAGCTAATATAATTGAAACTGAGCTTGTGAGATAAGGGTCTTTAAAATTAATCAGGGCTGGATTAAGGTACTTGTAGACCCATAGTACTTCTTTAATAAAACAATTGACATTATGATGACTAACCCTTTGTGTATACACTTTTGATTAACATGGGAGTTTTCATAGTCCCATGCCTATTGGCTGATATGGCCCTGACCATACTTAATAATTACAATTTATTTGTCATAAGGATATATATTAGTATAGTAGTATTGATAATTATTATTCATTCAGTTTTTTGTCATTTTAAGATTAATATTTTCCTATCTATACTGAATACATTGAGATTTTACAAAACTTGTGATATTTGCATTATATTAAATTTATCTAAAATCTTGTATGTTCTCCTTACACATACATTACAATATTTGCATGTACATTTACCTCATAATTGTTGGTCTCAAGTGTTCAGTGATCCTTTATTTTATAATCATAATAATTTTCTACCCATTTTTACAAGAAATTTTACTTGTGAAATTTCTTTAGAGTTTGCATTTTATGTTTAATTTTCTTGCAAGTGATTTATAAAATCTTTTCATGAAAGACAAGATCCTTTGACATTGTTCACAAAAGAAGATGCTACAGTAAAAAAAAAGCATTATTGGGACCAAAAATTACTTTTGAAAAATGGCAGCAAGATCAGTTCCAGAGTTTGTATGGGAATGAAATTAGGTTATCTGTAAAATAAATGTTTGCTAGTACTATTTTCAAAGACTTTTATCAGAAGCCAATCTTTGACAACTAAAATAATCTTGAAACTAAGACCCAGTCTTCACTGCATGTTTTTAGATATATTCAAGTTTCAGAAGTAATATTTTGGTTAAACTATTACTTATTTCTTTGCAAAGCATTTAGTATCAAGGCAAGATTACATATAATTAAGTTATATGTACATGATGTGTGTTGTTTTTGTTACAAATGGCAGTCATGTGACTGAAAGGTAAATTAATATTGTGGCAGTCATGTGACTGAAAGGTAAATTAATATTGTGGCAGTCATGTGACTGAAAGGTAAATTAGTATTGTGGCAGTCATGTGACTGAAAGGTAAATTAATATTGTAAATGATACTTGCTGTCTTAAGTTTTTTCTCATATCCTACCTCTTGATGAAATTAAAATAAAACTTAACAAGATGCATTTGAGCTTATTTGTTTTTTTTCTCTTTGTATCCATTAATTGTACTTAGAGTGGAAGTAAATACCTGCCAAAATATAGTATGTCATTGAAAATTACTTTTAATAAAAAAATCATATTTATAAAAGATTTCAAATAAATATGATATATATATATATATATATATATATATATATATATATATATATATATATATATATATATATATATATATATGTATATATATACACACACATATATATATACATGTATATATATATATATATATATATATATATATATATATATATATATATATATATATATATATATATATATATATATTTATATATATATATTATTGTTACAATATATATATATATATATATACATAACCTGTTTAAAGAGTTGTGATTCTCATACCTTCACTCTCAGTGCTCATGGAAAACTATTACTGTAACCACCACTGGGCAATTTATGGAGTTGTCATACAAGTGACTGAAAAGTGCAGGCTGTCAAATCAGCACCATTTTCAGACTACTAAACTTTTCTGATA
This sequence comes from Potamilus streckersoni, assembly GCA_016746295.1. Classification (NCBI taxonomy): domain Eukaryota; kingdom Metazoa; phylum Mollusca; class Bivalvia; order Unionida; family Unionidae; genus Potamilus; species Potamilus streckersoni. Next base: position 2,290,221 of record JAEAOA010000845.1, on the reverse strand, counting down.
TAGCTAGTGTGATTTTGTATTTAATTGTCTTTGGAACATCGGGCTACTTTGCATAGGTGTGTGTAAAGTACACAAAGTGGAAGAACCAAATTCAGAGTTAAAGTGGAATTTACTCTTTTTTTAAGGCATGAAGGCAAAACAATGGTAATTCAGGGAAGGATGAGTCTTCTGTACAGTGAGATCTTGACTTTATTGAGTACACATCCTCCAAAGACATAGTAATACCACCCTGCATTGTGGCAGATGCAGTGATTTTTTTCTTCAATGATGTGAAAATTAAACAGATTTAAGAAGTCTGAACAACACTAATATCTACAATGAGTAAAGAAGAACACTAATTATGCTTGCCTCACCTTCAAACTCTCCAATGAAATACCGAAAGTAGAACATTCAGAAAATACAAATTAAATACTGTAAAGTTCCACTATCCTGAGATTATAAAGATGCAAACTTTGTGTATTCTTTTACTTAATTTTTGTGAGGATGTGAACAAGTTTACATACATGTGTGGTGATTATATAAGAGAAGATATAGTCTTTAAGTTATTTTTTTTTTGGTATGTTTTAGAGAAAAGATTTATTCCATTATTCAAAAAGGAATTTTCATTCATTTTCTATAGGCGTATATAAATAATTTGCTATTGTACAACTTTTTTTGGGTCATATGCACCAATTATCTTTGGGACAACAGTGCAGTTTATGAATTTCCAAAAATGGTTGTCGGGCATGTGTGTTCCTTGATAGTGGGTATTGCAGTTTACCTGTTCTTTCATGTATTTATTCTTTTGTTTTATGCATGCCCATCCATGCATATATCAACTGGGAATACTTTTGAGTATAATGGGATTACCAGTCCTCTTACATGTTAGTCTCAGATCCAATATAAGAATATGATTTGCTGGTTGGCTTAAGTTACTGCTTGGCATAGTGATTATTCACTTAAACATGACACCTAATTATCAATGTAAATCAAGATCGATAAAATTAATTATCACAAAAAAACTGATTATCATGACATCAATAAATAGTTGTTAGGATTTTAGATACTTTCATGGAATTCTTCAGAAAGCAAGCTAACATCACCATAAGACAACTGTAAAATGGCATAGTTGGTCATTTTCATTGGTAGTAAAGATATCAAAGTGATGCAAAGAGGCAAAAAAAATTTGTGCCTGCCTATACTTCCTCATTCATGCACAATTTGCACAAAAGTGGTGCAATATTTAATTTTTAGTAGAGGCAGTGTCAATTGTTCTACCAACTGTATACTAGTTACTATTGTGACCATATTCAGAGGCAGTGTCAATTGACCTACCAACTATATACTATAGTTACTATTGTGACCATAAGACAACTGTAAAATGGTAATTTTCATGGGTAGCAAAGCTATCAAAGAAGTAATGCAAAGAGGCAAAAAAATATGTGCCTGCCTATACTTCCTCATTCATGCACCATTTACACAAAAGTGGTGGAATATTTAATTTTTAGTAGAGGCAAGTCAATTGTCCTACTAACTGTATACTATAGTTACCATTGTGACCATATTCAGAGGCAGGGTCAATTGTCATACTAACTGTATACTATAGTTACTATTGTGACCATATTCATACAACCAATACTCCTGATATAGTTAAAACAAGAGATCCAAGTGGGCCTACTTTTGACTACATGGTTTACATAACAGGATCATTCCACTAAGCAGACTTATGTATAATTGTAAGAACACAATCTATGTAATTTTTCTCCCTAATATTGTGTTGATTTTACCTATTGTTTTAATTTATGATAAAAATTCCTTCTTAAGGCATAGTCATTTGCTTATAATCAAAATCATGAAAGATCTTGATGATGTAGATCCATTGACAAAGTTTTAAATAAATAGGATAAGAAATATAGTCCAATGGCCTTCTGAATAGTAACAAGGTCAACCAATCAGATTAAAATCACTTCATTAATTTGAGTGGATCTCAATCATTATCAAATTTGCCTGACGTCTTCTTACAAGCATGTATTCAAAGTCAGATCTAAATCAGACAAAATTATTGCCTCCAAAGTGGTAACAAGATGAGTCAATGAATATTATCTGAACAATCAATATGCATGGATCTCACTCATTGCTGTCTTGTCCTAGATCTTAATGATAAAGAGAGGATATCTGATTGAAATATGTGAAAAACATGTATCACCAAGTTATGAAAAACTCAGTACTTTCACAGTTCACAAAGCCATGAGTGAAAATACTTGGAATTTTTAACCACACGATGAAATAGATCTATTATTCACTTTGAGCAAGCAGATTTGTTTTTATTTCATGCTCGAATAAATTGGCTAGCAATACGCTGAACAGACTGATAGCAGATTTCTTACTGTATTCCTCACAATAATGTCAGTGGTTTATCATTTATGTTGTTACATATATTTGACCAGTATCAACATAATTCTCCTTCCTAATTCAAAACAAAGCAACAAATTAAAATAAAAATTAAAGATAAATTTATATGGACAAACTATTAATTTTTTCTGTCTTAGTAGGTGGATAAACTATAAAATGGGCCTTGCTTTAATGACTGTTATATGAAATAGGCAGGTGCTCTCTGTATCAAAATACAATGTAATAAAATATAGCAACACCAAATGGAGAAATTATGTCCTTTTAAACTTCTGCTCTTATCAGTAGCATGGTCTTGAAACCATAGTTTGTTAGGTAGAGTTCATGGTATGGGTCAACAAAATGATCTGTCAACACAAATTTCACAAGAGATATTATTCTGAAAATTAAGTGGAGTGATATGCAAACATTATGCATGGACAGGTAGATTGGTATGCAAGCATTATGCATGGACAGGTAGATTGGTATGCAAGCATTATGCATGGACAGGTAGATTGGTATGCAAGCATTATGCATGGACAGGTAGATTGGTATGCAAGCATTATGCATGGATAGGTAGATTGGTATGCAAGCATTATGCATGGACAGGTAGATTGGTATGCAAGCATTATGCATGGATAGGTAGATTGGTATGCAAGCATTATGCATGGACAGGTAGATTGGTATGCAAGCATTATGCATGGATAGGTAGATTGGTATGCAAGCATTATGCATGGACAGGTAGATTGGTATGCAAGCATTATGCATTGACTATTAGATTGGTATGCAAGCATTATGCATGGATAGGTAGATTGGTATGCAAGCATTATGCATGGCTAAAACAAACAAGATGACTTGGCAAAGCCATGAATAGAAGATGCATTTACTGTGATATCAATATTTTTTGTAGACTACAGTATACACTTGCTTACAGGTTAGGTCCAAATGCAAACTGCATCAACCTAGATCTGCCATTGCAAAATATGCCAGTAGATCTAGGTGTATGGAACTTTGTTAGGAGTAATAAATGGAACAAACAACATAGACCCTGAGCTGCTCATACATTATATTGGACCGGACCTAAAAAAGTGTATATATAGCGTGTCTTTATGTATATTTCACTGAAAGGTCAAAACAATAGGTTAACAGATAACTGATGTGCTTTCAATGTGCATAACCATGAGTTTATTCGGCCAAACTATAATTGTGATGCTTTTAATGTTCATAACCAATATGTAAAACTGCTCCAGTGGCCTAATGGTTAGAGCATCTGCCTCATTTGCGGGAGGTTGTGGGTTCAATTTCCGGTCATGTCATACCAAAGACTTACAAAAATGGTACTAACAGCTGCTTCGCTTGATGCTCAGCATTAAGAGGTTAGCGTTAGGTCTGGTCGGCCTAGTGTCAGGATAATGTGACTGGGTGGGACATCATGGTTCATGTCTGTGACATGATGCCCCAGTGCTAGACATCACTATAAACTGCCACACTGTAGACATTGTAGCGATATGACTGAAAAATTGTTAAAGCTATGTTGAAAATCACAATCACATCCTCACCAATATGTAAGTTGGACAATGTATGACACTTTCAACATGCATAACCAACAGGTCATTCTGGACAACATATGATACTTTCAATGCATAGAAGCAACAGGTCATTCTGGTCAACCTATAGCTTTGACACTTTCAATGTGCATAACCAACAGGTCATTTCTGGTCACCTAGACATTTTCAATGCGCATAAAATATACTTCAAAACATTAAGTTTAAAGTGTAAAACTTGACAGTCTATCGATAAAGTCATAAAAAGAAAATAATCACAAGTTAAAATGTTTTATTCATGTTGAAATGATATAGCTAACTTCATGGTAGTTCTACATCAAATGTTGAAACAAAAAATAATATAACAGTCAAGTATGAATCCATCAGAACATTTGAAACACTATCTCTTCAGTAAACTGCTTATTTTCTTCCACTAAACCACCACTGTACATTTGCCCTCTACTTGTAGAATTCATGTTCTGTTTCATCCTTCTTGATGTTGTTTTTGTATCCCTTTTCAAAATCTTTGGCTAAAACAACATATCTATTCTCTCTGACTGCCTGCATCCCAGCCTGAAAAAAAAACAACAATTTAAATTCAAGAAATTTTAAAATCTTTGATTGATGCCTGAAGAACAAGTCTGAATGGATACACTTTTACAGTAGAACGATGTTCAACTGCTACATCTTAATAGGAATGCCAGAGCAGACATAACCATGCAATATTTATTAGCATAGCAAATCAAAGTATTTTGTGTTGACACTTGATGAGAAATGGTGTTAACTGTTATAGTACATACTGAAAATTTCATTTAAAATTGTTTTAAAATGCTTCAGTTATTATGATCTAACTTTGTATATGATACAAAGTGGCAATCAGACATGTGACAGGCATCAGGCATAAAGTCTATGAAGCTGTCAATGTCACTGTATATTACATGATGCTCATACCTTTGTCAGTGATACTATTGGTTGTATTGGTGAGCAATCAGGCATTGGCAGTTTGGCTTTTGCTAGGGTCAGAGTGATATACAGCAATACATTAACTGTAAACTTCAGTCCACAGATTGTTGATACTAGTTACTAAAATGTTTCTAAATTACAGTTACTATTTCATTTGTATTCTTTCTGCATTGTCTGAATTCTTTATTTGCTCTACATTCCATTTTCATTTCATTGGAAAAATACTATTAACAGCCTTCAGATTTAAAATTCTGAAAGGCTTCCAGTGTAAAAAGGGAATTGAAAACATTTTTTTTAAAAAATGTTTCAATATAACCGAAAGTGAAAATCGAGGCTTTATCCAGTAACCAGCTGGGATATATCAATGACAGGCTCCAACTTGGGTCTCCATCTTTCAAACTGTCTGTACACACAGACATGGCTGTGATGGAAGGCTCTGATTTCACTGAATTTATTTTTTTTTTTAAAAAAATTACATGCAAGACCCATTATGCACAAGTCGTTAGAAAGCAGTCATACCAAACAAGGGTTTTAATGAATTTAGTGTCTGGACTAGAGATATCTAAATCATATGTTGTATGTTATAAAAATATTGATACAATTTATTGAATGCATGAACAGCATAAAAAACAATGAACATGACTCTTTTTCCACCACCAATACTACATAAAATTTTTCCTATTCAATCAGACTGCAACATTTACATGTGTAAATGGCTTTTTTTACTTAAATGCCTGTTAAAACTGAATCCTGTCATCAGACATAAATCAAATGAAACAATTAAAAGCTGAGCAGTCTTACATATAAATAGCTGTCTGCTGTATACCTGAAGGGGTGAAATGATATATGTGTGCTGCATATCAATATGAGTCACATTACACAGAATGCAATACGATACATATCAACACACTTGATGGTTTTCAATACCCCTTTATCTATGTTGACATACTGGTTGTATTTCCAGTATGCAAACCACAAAGATATGAGCACTTTTGTCCACTTGGCCACTCGGGGCCCCACTGAAGAAGAGGAAAGTATAAAAGAAGGAGGAGGAGGAAACAGTCATAGTTCAATATTTATCTAACACTTCAATATTCCACTTTTTTTTTAAGCCCATCTGAAATCAAAATCTTTAAAAGATGTCACATCTAGCTGTATCACTATTATCTTAATTATTCCTGAGTGTACTCTGTTCCTTATCTGTATTTTTGTGGGCATCCTTCTGAAAGGGCAAATACATAGCATGCTTTGTCAGCATGAAGATGGTGGCAAACTGATCTTTGTGGCTGTTATTTAGAATTTTCCAAAGCTCACAAATATAATCTTTTGGATTTTTCACTAACACAAACTTATTTCTTGAATTAATAGTTTACTGACTACCATGCCAAATTTCTTATCTGTTCCATAATGCTACAAGGCTTTTTAGTCAAAATGTGCCATAGTAGGCTTGTGCAGACAGGTGTTCAAAATAAATATCTTTACTTCTTAATTTCATTTTTTCTTTACTCATCATTTATTCAGTTTATCGTAACTTGATTAGGATATGATAGCATATGATTCATAGGACTAAAAAAATGAAAACTGCATTCTACTTTTAAACTGTCTGCATTTTAATTAGGCTCAGTATTCTGCCCTTTTTACATCTAATTTAAAAATACTGCTGAAAGGGAGACTTACTGTCATGTCCTCTATATTTGTCTATCCAATATGTACATCTGACTCATTTTTAATGCCATTTTTGGGTTCAAAATCACTCAATGGTATCTTCATTAACAATATCCCAGCTCTAATAATCCGATATACTTCAAAACTTTACCCTGACAGCACCTCTGTTTACATACTTTATATATCAATGACTTTAGACTGAAGTTTCTCATTTGTTTTGCTAATACTTACTGTCTGTCATGCAGGGAATAAGCTACAACAATTCCTGAATGGTAGTTATTATTAACCTTGCCTGGAACAAGCAGTAACCACCACAAAAATTTGAATGTAACATATTTCACTGTGTGACACACCAATAGTGTAGCTTTCAAATTTATCAAAACAGAAAAGACCAAATTCAATGTAGAAACTTTACGTCAAAGTGGTTATTAAATGATGAGTAAAATACTTCATTATATTCATTATGTACTTTGAACACGTGTGGAATGTATCCTTTATGCTGAACATGTTAAGATAATTTGCATGGATGTGGGGGTGGGGGCAGATTATGAACAATGTCACTTTAAAATTGCAGATGGCAATTGAGAATTCTCAATAGTCTTTCTCATTTTTACTAATAAAATGACTCCCTAGGACAGCAAATGCTGTTTCAGATGTATTCCATATTTAAATAATAAGAAGGCAAACTAATAATAATCATAACTGCTGAAGACTAAAATAACATATATGTTAAGTATCGTTTGATAATGATTCTCCTTCTCTTGTATTGATATGTATCATTCCAGAAAAAGTATCAATGCATGATATATCGATGAATCATTTCACCCCTATTTCATAATGCCAATTTTTTTACATATAAATAGCTGTCAGCAGTATGTCCGTTCACACTGCCAATGTCTTACATACAAATAGCTGTCAGCTGATTGCTGATTCTGAGTGGAATCAAATTCGACACATAATAAGTAGATTTGACACTTATAAAGGTTCAAGTTCTGGTGACTGGAATTCACAGTCCATTAATGTTTAGTAACCAGGCAGATAAAGATTGCAATTTGTGTTAGGGATTGTAATCAATTAAAATCTTATAGTCTGAATGACCTTTATTACTTTAATAAACATGAAAGTTCTAATCTTATTGGTGAATCCAAAGTCACTAGAACATGCCCTTATATCAATATCTGTCAGATCACCATTACATCTGAGATATCGATTTTAATCAAACTAGTGTAAGCCTAAGATACAGAACAGTGTAGTTTAGTTCTGAATCTGTTCAATGATATAGTTCTGGGTACTGTATAATGTCCATATATTTATAAATTTTAATAAATGTTGCATACTTATTATTCAATGCAGCTACAGTTTTTTACATACAGGGAAACAACTCTTACCTCCTGACATATTGCATTAATATCTGCACCACTAATCTTGTCTGGCCTGGCAACATAGTCCTCCAGATCCACCTCCTCACTGAGATTCATTTTGCTGGTAATGGTGGAGAAAATAAGCCGCTTCTGTCTCCTGTCAGGTACAGGGAATTCAATCTTTCTGTCTAGACGACCTGGACGCAGCAAGGCAGGGTCTAAAGTGTCAGCTCTGTTTGTGGCCATAATAACCTAAAAGAGAAGATCAGAACACATTTTTGGAGTAAAATATATTTCTCTAATAATGATTACCTGATCACACTCCATCAGTAGAACATCACTACCTTGTAAATCCAGTCCTCTCATACTCATCTTTTGAGCTTCTTTTAGCAGTAAGATTACTAATGGGGGCACTCACAAGTTATTATGTACTTTTGAGTGAGTGACATATGTAAGGTGAAGTTGTTTGCATTTAAAACATGCACAGTGGAAAGAATGTTGGCATACTTTTATGCTTCTTTGATGTAATGTGACTGACATTTCTTTGGATAGTGTACTTTTGGAAATTTTAAAGGATCTTAGCAAACATCTGACTAAAATGACTGCTCCCTTGTGCTCCAAACATCAGCCTGAAGTCATTTAAAGTACAATATCCTTAGCAGCTATTAAAATAGGGAAAACGAATTTTGCCACACTACACAATATCAGCTTCTGAAAGTGCAATGAATGAATTACCAAATATTTAAAATGTGAAAAAAGTTATCGGCTGATTTTTTAAATTTACCTCTGAAGTTCAGGAAGTGAAAATGACCAAGTGGAGCTAGCACTTTTTTTGAAAGATGCACATTTGGATTAAGGCCAAGCTGTATATTCTATAACCCATATTATACCCATCAATCATACACCAAAATAAAGGGAATTAAAGGTTCTTTTAACAATACTTAAGATATTCAAGGTCTTTTTTAAATAGCCAGTATAACTAGTGCGGCTATCCGGGGGAATTATTTTTCTTTACAATTCTAACCCTATACTAAATACAACTGTAATACTAAATACAACTGTAAAGCGCCACCAGTCATCTGCTTGCTAAGACAGGAGTCAGACAAGAGTGGTCTCCCCTTGAATAGAGGGCCTGATGCCAAATCCCATCATTCATCAGTTACTACTGAAGCAAATGTGCATGCTCTTCCAGTAATGCAACTGTAATAAATGCTGATCATAATATGGAGGCTCAATCCCAAGTCCTCCCTGAATATTGGTAACCCCTCCCAAGCACTCAGTGCATTTACATCCCTAGAACAGCATGCACATTTAAACATATGTCCTACAACAGGTACTGACACTCTACAAGTTGAAAAGAATTTTCTGGAATCTAATACCATTTCTTGCTTTTAACTGTGGAGTGATGAAAATATCATTTATATTCTTCAGTGATTATCTTGGCACCATTTTCATCTAGGATCATCCAGGCATCAAAATAATTCTGGTGGAAACCTTTTGCTGATATGACTTTCCATTTTGGAGTAGCAAAGATAACAAGATTTTTAAGATGGATGCTATGATGGACATATTTTATATCAGACTGGCACCATTTCTATTCAGTACCAACTATCATCATGATAAATTTTCTAAAAAAGCACAATGTTGATATTACCAGTCACCTAGGTGAACTAGCCATAACGAGACTTGCAAGATGGCCACTGTATCAGCTATGTTAACAGTTGGATCAGCACAATTTTCAATTGCAACCAACTAGACATCACAAGAAATCTTTCAGTGAAAACCCCATGCTGATAAGACTATTCATTCAGGAGAAATTGTGATAAACTATTTTCAAGATGGCCAATGTGGTAGGCATACTGAATGGCTGAATGGTACCATTAGGTCTAACCAGATAACACAAGTTTTTTTTTAGTGATAACGCCATGCTGATCCGACCATTCATTCTGGAGGTGTAGTGCCAACAATATTTCAAGATGGCCACCATTGTGGTGGCCATATTGGACATTAGATCAACACTCTTGTAATTTTGTACCAAATATACACCATAAGAATTCTGGCAAAAACCGCATAGCAATAATAGTTTTCATTCAACAGGATTTGCACTAAAATTATTTTAAAGATGGTCACTGTAGCAGCCATTTAGATTGACACCAATTTCATTTAGGACCAACAAAACATTACAAAAAGTCTTTTAGTGAATAAACCATGCTAATTATCATCCATAAATAGCAATACAATATTTTTTCTTCTCAAATTGTTCACTATGGTGACTGTACTGGACATCAGATTAGCACCATTTTCATCAAAGTCTAACAAGATGTCATAAGACATATTCTAGTGAAAACCCAATGTCAATATGACTTTCTGTTCAGGAATAGTTGTAACAGGATATTTGTCAAGATGGCCATATTAGATAACAGAAAGACCCCATTAATGATTAATAACAAGGAGACATCACAAGAAGTCTCCTAGTTAAAACTCCATGCTGATATGACCATTCATTCAGAAGAAGTAACAATAACAAATTTTCAAGATGGCCACTGTGGTGGCTATATTGTATTTATAAGCATTACCATTTTCATCTAGGACTACCTAGATTATGGTTAAATGTGTAAAGTTTCACGACAATCATTTTCATTTAGGACTACCTAGAGTACTGTTAAATGTGTAAAGTTTCATGGCAATAATTTTCATGTAGGACTACCTAGACTATGGTTAAATGTGTAATGTTTCATGCCAATCATTTTCATTTAGGACTATCTATAGTACAGTTAAATATGTAAAGTTTCATGGCCATCATTTTCATCTAGGACTACCTAGATTATGGTTAAATGTGTAAAGTTTCATCGCAATTCTTTTCATCTAGGACTACCTAGATTATGGTTAAATGTGTAAAGTTTCATGGCAATTCTTTTCATCTAGGACTACCTAGATTATGGTTAAATGTGTAAAGTTTCATAGCAATTCTTTTCATCTAGGACTACCTAGATTATGGTTAAATGTGTAAAGTTTCATCGCAATTCTTTTCATCTAGGACTACCTAGATTATGGTTAAATGTGTAAAGTTTCACGGCAATCATTTTCATTTAGGATTACCTAGACTATGGTTAAATGTGTAAAGTTTGATGGCATTCATTTTCTTCTAGGACTATGTAGACTATGGTTAAATGTTTAAAGTTTGATGGCAATCATTTTCATCTAGGACTACCTAGAGTACAGTTAAATGTTTAAAGTTTCATGGCAATTATTTTCATCATTTAAGAATACCTTGACTATGCATAAATGTGTAAAGTTTCATGGCAATCATTTTCATCATTTAGGACTACCTCAACTATGCATAAATGTGTAAAGTTTCATGGCAATCATTTTCGTCATTTAGGACTTCCTATAGTACAGTTAAATGTGTAAAGATTCATGGCAATCATTTTCATTTAGAACTACATAGATTATGGTTAAATGTGTAAAGTTTTATGGCAATCATTTTCATCTAGGACTACCTATAGTACAGTTAAATGTGTAAAGTTTCATGGCATTCATTTTCATTTAGGACTACTTAGAATACAGTTAAATGTGTAAAGTTTCATGGCAATTCTTTTCATCTAGGACTACCTAGATTATGGCTAAATGTGTAAAGTTTCATGGCAATCATTTTCATTTAGGACTACCTAGAGAACAGTTAAATGTGTAAAGTTTCATGGCAATCATTTTCATCTAGGACTACCTAGATTATGGTTAAATGTGTAATGTTTCATGGCATATAGGACTACCTAGATTATGGTTAAATGTGTAATGTTTCATGGCATTTAGGACTACCTAGATTATGGTTAAATGTGTAAAGTTTTATGACAATCATTTTCATCTAGGACTACCTATAGTACAGTTAAATGTGTAAAGTTTCATGGCAATGTGTAAAGATTCATGGCAATCATTTTCATTTAGGACTACCTAGACTATGGTTAAATGTGTAAAGTTTAATGGCAATCATTTTCATCTAGGACTACCTAGAGTACAGTTAAATGTTTAAAGTTTTATGGCAATTATTTTCATCATTTAGGAATACCTCAACTATGCATAAATGTGTAAAGTTTCATGGCAATCATTTTCATCATTTAGGACTACCTCGACTATGCATAAATGTGTAAAGTTTCATGGCAATCATTTTCATCATTTAGGACTTCCTATAGTACAGTTAAATGTGTGAAGATTCATGGCAATCATTTTCATTTAAAACTATCTAGAGTACTGTTAAATGTGTAAAGTTTCATGGCAATCATTTTCATTTAGGACTACATAGAGTACAGTTAAATGCGTAAAGTTTCAGCAATCATTTTCATCTAGGACTACCTAGACTATGGTTAAATGTGTAAAGTTTGATGGCAATCATTTTCATCTAGGACTACCTAGAGTACAGTTAAATGTGAAAAGTTTGATGGCAATAATTTTCATTTAGGACTACCTAGACTATGGTTAAATGTGTAAAGTTTGATGGCAATCATTTTCATCTAGGACTACCTAGAGTACAGTTAAATGTGAAAAGTTTGATGGCAATAATTTTCATTTAGGACTACCTAGACTATGGTTAAATGTGTAAAGTTTGATGGCAATCATTTTCATATAGGACTACCTAGAGTACAGTTAAATGTGAAAAGTTTGATGGCAATAATTTTCATTTAGGACTACTTAGAATACAGTTAAATGTGTAAAGTTTCATGGCAATAATTTTCATTTAGGACTACCTAGACTATGGTTAAATGTGTAAAGTTTCATGGCAATCATTTTCATCATTTAGGACTACCTAGACTATGCATAAATGTGTAAAGATTCATGGCAATAATTTTCATTTAGGACTACCTAGATTATGGTTAAATGTGTAAAGTTTCATGGCAATTATGGTTAAATGTGTAAAGTTTCATGGCAATCATTTTCATCATTTAGGAGTACCTCGACTATGCATAAATGTGTAAGTTTCATGGCAATCATTTTCATCATTTAGGACTACCTCGATTATGCATAAATGTGTAAAGATTCATGGCAATAATTTTCATTTAGGACTACCTAGATTATAGTTAATTGTGTAAAGTTTCATGACAATCATTCAAGTAGTTTAGAAGGGAGTATCAATAGCAAACATCTACTAAGTGACTGATGGACAATGGATGACATCTGATGGACAATTGGTCATCCCGTAAGTTCTTTTGGTAAAACTGAATTATGGAATTTTGTGAAAGATAATGTACAACCCACTGAAAAACAACTATGAAACATAAATAACCAGGGCTAGGTCCAAATAGATAATGTGTTTCATTTTTAGCTTTGGATGTTAAATGTTCTCCATGGGGGGAAATGTGAATGGAGTTTGCTGCAATCACAGAGAAGCAGACTTTTCTTTGTTTGAAACGGAATATAGATTTTAGAGGAGAAAGCGAAACTTATACTTACACCTTACTTACTGAATACACAGACTCTACTTCCAAGCAAATTTTAGGGCAAATTTCACAGTAATTAAATACACTTAATTATAAAGAAAACTCATTAATTTACAGCTTATTTAACTTTTCTTCATTACAATAAATTATTGATAAATTGAATATTATGGTGACAATTTTTTTTAAAAAGAAAAACAAAACAAAGATTTAATCTCCTTCTAACATGTAGACTAGATTTTATAACAAACATCTAGGTATTTTTAACAAGAAATTTTTGTTTTCTTCTCTTTATTTATATCTGAAATGTTACATGAACCTAAAATGAAAACAGTAATACAATGCACTTCCACAGTGATGAAATAGTCCCAACAATGCTGTAATGAGACTAGATGGTGCAAGCTAAGATTGTAACCAATACTAAAACTACAATGACCACAGTCAGATATCACCCAGTATATGACAACATAAAAGGTTCAGTAATGTTTGGAAAAATTAAATTCAATCCTACAATTATGTTTAGAATTTTAAGGTTTGTGTACTAATTAAGTTTAACAAATGAAATAAAAAGTGAGAAAAAAACCCATCTATTATACTGTAGACATGTACCTTTACATTCACTGTTTGATCAAAACCATCCATTTGATTCAGTAACTCTAGTAAAATTCTCTGAACTTCTCTGTCAGCTGCAATGGAAAAGAAGACTATTTGAGAAGAAAAATTACACTTGTGAAAAGTTTTTGTAAACACTGCAACATACATAGCATAGATCACTGTGACCAACTTACCTGGGTTTATTAAAATCAATCCAAGAATTTTTCATTTGTTTTAATGCAGTGAATACATCAGTGGCATTTTAAGAAGTTTTTATGCAAGTAGATGCTGAAATATTGTGCTACAGGAATTATTTAGATCTTTATGTGATGAAACCTGCATAATATCGCTTACAGTAAGAGGATGCTGATGAGTACAACCAAAGATGTATTTTAGTTATTATCCAGCAAAATGTCAAGCCACACTCAAATACATGGTATAATTTACAGGTGTCACAGGTGTAAAAAAGGTCATGAACTGTTGTGTATCATTAGAATCTGACTGAAGTTTGGACGATTGAGTTTCTCTTTGCTGGAGGTCTAGCCTGCTGTAATTCCTTTCAGGAAGAAACAAGTCAAATAAACAAAGTGATACACAAATTGATAAGGTATGCCAAAATTGTGTCTGTGATGTCATGTTGTGAAGATGTCATTCATATTCCCTATATGCAGAGTGTGGTAAAGAAATACCAGAATTCAGAAAGAATGATTTAATTTGTCAATATCATCAACAGTGATGTTAATATTTAAATAAAAATTCTGTTAAAAATTTTATTTTGTCCTCGAGTTCTCAATACAGTGAAACATGTCCGAAACAGACTCCCTTGGAAAGTGACTTCTTTTTGTTGGTTTTAATAATTTAAACACAATTTTAACAAAATCTTGCCAAGGAAATGGGAGTTAAGAACCTTTTTCAAGAACATAAGAAAACAGATGACCCTAACTGGACTGGATGGGTGTAAGACCTGCAACGTTTGGATAGCAAGTTCAATCCTACCAACTTAAGTACTGCTGCTGCCACTAGGAAGTGAGAAAAATCACCTTTAAAGATAAGTGGTTGCTTAATTGAGAATATTCATCAAACATTTTGGTTTTGAAGAAAAAAAAATGGGTTATTTTAGACACACACTTGTTTAATACAGGTGACCTTTAAGGCTGAATAAACTGTACTACTATCATACTTAGATATTTATCTTTGAATACTTTAGTTTTAGTAACACTAAAGTCTTAGACAACTACCTTTTAGAATCTAAAGCTACTAATGATTAGAATTGTGTGAACTTTGTTTATATCAAATCTTACAGAATATAAAACTTGTCTTTGTACAACATTAGTATCATCATAAGTTGTTAATAATACACAATAAATTCATTATGGGGAATTAGTGGTGTGTGTGTGTGTGTGTTAATGCAGGATAAATGTGACAATGCACAAGTACAGACATTTTAACATTTAGACCATGATTACAACCAATTTTGCCTTTTAAAAATAGAAGAGCTTCAATGGTCAGAGGTCATTTGTGGTAAAACAGTAGTGCTTTAAAGGGATTTACGTAATTAAAAGCTGAAATAAAACATAATTTTAGCCATATTCTTTAGAAGTTTATGTCTACTGCAAAACTGAGGCCTAATTCTTGCATGTTTTTTGATCATGCAATTTTGTATGATCTAGAATGTATCCTCTCTTCAGCACAATTACTCTGACACTGAATGACACCAGTAAATGGATATAACTCATATTTCTTTATCCAGAGAATGTGTAGATCTGTGTGTGTAACTTAAGATTTTGTAAAATCCAGCTTTGACAATCTTAAGTCATATTGCTACAGTGTCTAACAGTGCAGCATCATGCTACAAACATCATGTCCCACCCAGTCACATTATCCGGACACCAGGCAGACTAGTCCTATCACTAAACTCTTAATGCTGAACACAAAGTAAGGCAGCTTCTAGTACCATTTTTATTTTTTTGGTATGACTAGGCTAAGGTTCAAACCAATTCCCTCCTGCATCTGAGTTGGACACTCTAACCAACCACTTAAGCCTTTGGTGCAGTAAAAGGTATAGATAAATTTTTAATACAATAGTCAAGATATCTATATCTACTTTCTCTAATTGTACCTCCTGTTTGGGCATCAAATCTTTTTGTTGCTATAGCATCTATTTCATCTATAAATATGATGGCTGGTGCATTTTCTTTGGCTAATCTGAAGACATCTCTAACCATTCTTGGTCCTTCTCCTAGGTACTTCTGTACAAATTCTGATCCAACAACTCGGATGAAGGCAGCTTGAAAAGAAAAGTAAAGAAATAAATTGGCAGGTAGGATTTTCTTTCATGTGATAAAATAAAATTTTATTTTCATAGGTACATGCATTGTTTTGTAAAAAAAAAGACATGCACTTAAATATATGATTTTGAGGCTGTGGCCATAATGCTTTCCAAGAGTGATCATCATTTATTAAGACTTGAAATTGTGGCTTTGTAGCAGGTACCAAAACCAGTAACACTAACAAACAAAACAATAGTGAATTTAGTGTTGTAATATAAATGTCAAATAATAATACATGTTCCAATCTGTTTCAGGCATCCCTATGTAGCATGTTAAGATTTAATAACTGTGGACACTGGACTAAAACTGCAGAAACCCCACAGTCAACAAACAAAGGTAAAAGCACAGAATAAATTCAGATAATGGATCTTACCTATACACTATCCTTCATATGGTGTTTGTGTATTACATTCAATTTTGATAACTGAAGCTTTGCTTATGAGCAAAGACTTCTGGAAAAGAGAACCAATCTAGAAATCTCACAATACACTCATCTACAGACAAAACAAGAGTAACTAGTGAGTTAAAATGAGTTTCTGCTCACTTCATTTAAAATATTCATCAGAAATTTTTTTAATGAATTATTTTCCTCTTAAATATCCATCATAAAATGACCAATGTATTTCTGATGAACTAACCTGTGGTATGATGTGCCACGGCTTTTGCCAACATGGTTTTTCCACAGCCTGGGGGACCAAACATCAGCACTCCACGGGGTGGGTCAATTCCTATCTGTTTGTACAGGTCAAAGTGAGTAAGTGGCAGCTCTACAGCTTCTCTCACTTCCTGCTTTTGAATGTCCATTCCACCAATATCCGAGTAGGCTACATCAGGTTTTTCATCTAAAAATATGATATACATGCACATCATTCTTCTTTTAAGATGGATTTTGCACATGTCAGTCTATTCTAGGAACATACAGGCAACTTGTTTAGATCCCCAAATGTAAAAATGCTGGCAAAACATTCAAGACATACATGTTCAGGACAGAGTTAAAAAATAATAAGACAAGTACATCGAAAAATCAATTTAATTATTTCACCATCATTCCTTTACAATATTAATGCAAAAGACAAAGTTAAAGGTGATCTACAAACAAAACAAAATGTTAGAATATATAACAAGTATCCCTGAAAGGACTGACATTCTACTGTCAGAAAAGAATTATTAAAGATAATACCATTTCTTTTTAACTATTCAGTGTTTAAATGATCTCTGATATTAATGAGCAATAATGTTTTCAAACCAGCCTCTGTGGCAGCTATTTTGGATATAAGATTGGTACCATTTTTATTCAGGGCCAACCAGACACCATTATAAAACTTTTGGTGAAAATTGATTCAGGAGAATTAATAACAGTATTTTCAATATATTTAGTGTAACCATCTTATCAGAGGTCAGATCAACATCATGTTTTATCAAGGCCAAGTAAATATCATAATTTGTCATCTGGTGAAAACCTTATGTTGATATGACTTTCCATTTAGAAGGAGTACCAAATTCAAGATTTTAAAGATGACAGCCATAGTGACCACACTGGAAGTCAGACTGGCACCATTTAATTTAATGCCAATTAGATACAGTAGGATGTCTTCTGGCAAAAACCTGATGTTAATATGACTTTCCATCTAGCAGAAATAACATTTTAAAGATAGCCACTGTGGTGGCCATGTTGGATATCAGATCAGCACAAATTTTATTTCACACAAACTAGAAACTATTTTAAGTCTTCCTGTGAAAACTTGATGCTGATATGACTTTCCATTCAGACCAAGTAGATATAACAAAATTTTCAAGATGACTGCTGTAGTGGCAATATTGGCATCATTTTCATTTAGGTCGAACTAGACATCATAAGATGTCCACTGGTGAAACTCCATATCAATCTGACTTCCATTCTGCAGGAGAAGCTATAATAAAATTTTCACAAGGTCTGGCAGCAACTTTTGGTTTAATCTTAACTTGTTAGTTCCACTGACAAATAAACTGTGTGAATTTCCAACCTGTGCCAGTTTGGGATATTATTGTTTCTGCAATAACTACAAAACATCAATCCTTAAGAGCCACTAAAGTCATGCCATGGGTAATTATCAACCAATTGTGGCTGAAACATTTTCTGTTGATTAGTTTTGTCACAGAATCTGGCTTATGCCTCTTTGGAGAAATAGTTATCAGCAGCAGCATTATTTTTATTCTTAAACTTTCATGTAAATTTTTCTTTTCTGAATCTTCTTTGTTACCTTCCTTGCAAAAATAACTTAGTAAACTCATTTTATCCACACTATGCTTGATAACTACTTCAAAAGCTATAATAACATCAATAGAGACCAGTCTATGTATAGAAGACGCTTACTTTTTCTGATTCAGAATTAATGAAAGCACCTGCCTGACACATGATTTAATCAAAGTCAAAGAGAAACAGAAATTTCCACCCACTTTCTTGTTATGCCAAAATGATCATGATGAAGAGTTTATGTACCTCCCAATTATGTTTTGAACCCTGGTCCATTTAAACCTTAGTCATATAATCTTCGTGCCTTAGAACATGAGCATAATAACTGGATCCTGACTTTGTTCTCAGACCACAAATTTAAATTAAATCAAAAACAAATCCTAAAAGAACAGACTGTGACATCTAACACATGCTACATTGTAATGTACTTAACCTTGTACCCTATCTCTTTAAGTAAATACTTCCCTAAGCATTTTTTTAGGTAAAATCTTCCCATTCTGAATAAAAGCAGAATGGGAAGTAAAGACCCATAAAATGCAAAATAAATTGAGTGTATTGCAAATATCAAAGCATGATTTTCTTCAGGTGGCATTTAACCCTAAAATTTACAGCATTTTGGCAGTGGTGTTACTCATTAAATGGAAGGTAACCCACTTTGAATAGTATATCACTATTGGTGATCATGTGCTAACAATTAAGTTAGGAAGACACAACACTACGTTTGGATATAAAGCCACTATTCAAATCAATCATCACAAGGTTCAATAAATTATGCAGTACAGATAGAATGGCAACAAAATGAGACAACACTGATTAGACCTGCTTATTGACAGAATGGCATCAAAAACAGACACAACAAGACTGTCTAGTGCTTGCTTACTGACAGAATAGCATCAAAAAGAGACATAACGACACTGGCTAGTGCTTGCTTATCGACAGACTATATTAATAATGCCAGTGATGGTAAATATATCAAATATTTTGCTTACAGTTTGATCAAATAAAGAGATAAAATCATCTAATGAATTTTAGAATACAACCTGAAAACAACACACATACCGTGAAATTTATAAAATAAGTCTTAAAAGTGAGTCTGTAATCTAGTAATTTATTTATTATTTGTAACATTTTTAGCACATATACAGTATTATAATGTAGGTCTAAAGTATAACTGCCAAAGGGTTTGATCACACCAGAATACATCCTCTTCTTAGGTTAATTATTTGTATTCTTAATAATAGTCTGTGTATTAATACAAACCCTCAAGTTTGCTTATTTTTTATTTTCCTTTCATTCCATCACCTAGAATTTGCAATTTCCAATCTTACTTTTTTGATAATTTTAAAACAAATTGTTATGATCAGTTAAGCAATTTAAAAGATATTTACTTCATTCATTTAAAGAGCAAATGACATACTGCAATTCTTCCATATTAGTATCAATGAACCTGCTGATCCTGTATGATAAATAATTTTCCTTGTTAATAGGATGGGACCCATAAGATCCTGATGCATGATTTACCAGTATGAATTTTATTCAAATTTCTAAAATGCAAAAAAAAAATATTTTGGAAACAATTTTCAGATTTTTCCAGGAATGACAGTTCAACTTGAGTTGATCTTGTGGGTTGTTGTTTCCTCCAGGTGCTTTCTAGAGTTCTGTCTCCACCAAATATACTGGCCAACATTTATAGCTCATACATTCCAGGCTATTATTATCATTACTTTATTTAAAGAGGGTAACTCTATTAGCTAAGAACTAATCTACCTTGAGGCCCTCAGGTGCTTTCTAGAGTTCTGTCTCCACCAAATATACTGGCCAACATTTATAGCTCATACAAGCCAACCCCAAGATATGCATAATCCTAATATTTGCTAATATAAATGTCAAAAAAGTGTAATCTGAGCATAAACTGCATAACCTATGTATTACTATTACTATCATTAGAATCACTCTTTTGATGAGGCTACAACATCACAGCTATTATGTTACAGACCATAATTACAGTACACTGAATGAAAAATTTAATTTATTTTTTACTACTAACCTAGATCTGCAGGTCAAAATACTTGGCACAAATTAATAACATCCATGTGGATTAGAACCAGAATACAAACACAAAACATACTGAAAATTTATTGATGTTTAACCCCAATTTTAAATAGCATACATGCTATAACTTTCACTCTCATAATTTCTAAAGTGGCGTTCTGCATAATGATTATGCCAAAAGCATAATGGCTGGCATGTATGAAAGTATCATGTGATAATCAATGGCATAACACATATAACAACCAACCAGTAAATCAACCAACAATCTGCATGCTGAGCTTTCAGCTGACAGCCATGTGTATGCAAGCCAATGACAAAATGATTCCATATCTTGCTTTGACAGCAATTGTTTCTTTTGCTGTACATGTTTTATATCTTATTTTGACAGAAATATTTTTGTTGAACATATCTGACACTACATATATAGGTGAAACAACCTTAAGATCACAGTGATATTGTTTCGTCACATATGTATATGATAAAAAAAAATAATTGAAAATGCAACCAAATCTACTGCCAGGATATGCATATAGGATGCTTATGATGAAGAAACTGCAATGGTTTACAAACCTGAAATGGTGTTTCTTTGAAAAAAACAAACATGTCACTCAAAGATTCTATGAACAAATAGCTTTTTCAAACATAAATAATGCAGTTCAGAAGAAAGAAATGATCAGCATTATCAGTAAATCAGCCAGATGTGCAATGTTTGGTACATCTAATTCAATAAACTAAACATGACAAGTGTTCTAGTACAAGAAAACCATGCCAATGCAACCATTCATGCAGGAGGAGAAAACAGCAACATTTTCAGATAATCTATCTGATGAGTAGAAAATAATTTGCCATGATGGAGGTCAGCCATTTTTTTTCAGATGTAGCTATATAATGCTGTAATCATCATATTCCAGTGAAAACATCAGGTCAATAAGATCATTCAGACAAAGCAGCTAATTTTGATAATTTGGCTGTAGAGGCAACCATTTTTTAGGCTAAATCAGCATTGTTTTAACATCAGCAAAATAGAAGTCTTGTTCAAGGGTGGAGTCAAATGTTGGTATGACTATCCATTTAGGAAAAGTGACTTTAATGGGGGTGTGACGGTCTGATGGGCACCCATTTTATTTAGAACCCACTATATATGATAAAAAGTCTTTGAATGACAACCCTTGTGTCATAACAACTGTCAATTCTAGAGAAGTAGCAATAAAATGTTTTTAAAATGGGTTCAGTGAAACTGAAAGTCTGTTTCATTTAGGAGTAGCTAATCATTACAGAGTTTCAATGGATGTCTGAGGGGCAACATTTTAATGAAAGACAAACTAGAAATTTAAGACTTATAATGGAAAACTCAAGCTGTTATGGTCACCCAGTCACAATATGTAGCGTTAACAAGATTTTCATGATGACAGCCATGGCAGCAACACTGGATGTAAGATGGGTACCAAACAACAAAGTAGACACCATATAAAATCCATTGGTGAAAACACCATATTGATATTAAAATTCACTCAGAATTAGCATTGATGAAAACACCTGGCAAGGAAATAGTGTAATCCAAGTGGACAAAAAGAGTAATCTGTTCAGAAAAAGAGCAATCCACATATAACATAATAAAATTTAATGCACATATGTACCATATGATTTATTTACCCCTCTGGTCTTTTAACATCAATTACTGCTTCATGTTTTCATATATAGCGCATTGAGCTTTAAAGAGTAGCAGACTCTCCTACTGTATTTCAAAACACTTTGTACCAACTGCGACTATGTTTTGCACACCAGGTGAGCACTAAGTGCTGGGTTACAGAGCCTGGATCTAACTTCAGTTTGTTTTGTTAACAATACTGAACAACCTCTGTCAACATTATAATGGTAAAGAATCTATGTTCCTTTCATAATTTGATAGAGAAAAGGAAATTATATCTTCCATTTATTGGGTCTTTTAACTGGCAAATCAACTCTGTTCACATGAAGTTCATTGTCAGGTAGAATGCAAACCTAATACTTTAGAAGTTCTCCTTCTAATGTACCAGAAGCTTTTCCTGCAGCAAGGTGCATCATATGACAGGGGAAAGCTAATATTTACACTGCCAACCTATGTTTATTCAAAGCAAATAAAAAATGTTTTATCCAGTGGAATCTGCTGTTAATTCTTGTAATGAAAGAAGAGCACTATGTCTTTGCCCTTTTCATTGCCAAAGTCTCTTTCACAGACTGGGTACAACTTTTTGACATCATAATCACTACTCCTATCTATTGCAATGCTAAATGGACCAATTTTCATGACTTTTGCAATTTTAAGTGAATTATCTTCTGCTAAACACCAAACAATAATAGATTATTTTGCTCTTGCACATGCATATTTTCTGCAATTTTGGCATCAGAAAGCATCATTTACAAAGGGCCAATGTTGTTTTCTACCACTAGGGTTAGTCCATGTTCTAATAACTTGGTAAATAAAGCCTCTGCATTTATAAAATTCATGTGCACAATTTAGCCCTGCTGTAAAAAAAAGAAGTTACCTTAGTACTGGAATTAGTCAAATGATCTAATTCAAGGCTTCTTTGTTTTACCACCATGACCAATATTAAAATCCTTTCCACACAGCTTGCAATGTCTTGAAGCTGCCCTAGAATAGAGTGCTGTATTGCATAATTCATGTATTCATCTTTGAATCAGTTTTTTATCTTTTTCTAATCCATCTGTGAAATTATTTGAAAAATATATTTGCTCTAACATATGCATCAACTAAAATGAATCTGATGACTTTTAGCACCAATTACCAACAGATTGGTACCAGGTATGAATTATAACAAAGAATCTGTCAGCAAAGGTTAAAAGTTAGAAAACTAATCTGTTCTCTCCAAAGCCAGTGAGCTGCTATAAAGAGAAACTGAGGTCAAAGTCTGAAAGTAGAAACCAGCATATTTCTTGGAAATAGGGCAGCTGCTATAAATAGAACATAATCCTGATAGGAAAGTAAACATGCTAGTCTACAGCTGTAGTTACATAGAAGCCATCTTTTCTGAATTATGTTCTGTGGGAATAATGGGATGTTAATAAAAATGAGAAAACAAATTATCTTTTTTGGAGAGGGATACACTAAAAACGTGTAATCTGAATACGTTTACATTTAAGGCATAATTTAGCAGAAAAAAAAGCGTAACAATTACACCAAAAGCTTAATAGTTCGCATGTATGGAGTAGTGATAACTAAAGATTTTCAACATGGCTACCAGTGGCCATATTATGTCAGATTGGCACCATTTCATTTAGAACCAATTGAACATCATAATTAGTGTTTTAGCAAAAAATCCATGTCAATATAACCATTCGTTAAGAAGGAGTAGAAATAAGATTTTCAAGATGGCCACCAGGTTGACCATACTAAATCAGCATAACAACAGTATGAAGATTTTCAAGAAGGATGCCATTTTACATTGGCAGCATTTTTATTCAAGACAAACAACACAAGATGGAAGCCCTTTGGTGAAAATGACAAGCTGAAATGACCATCCATTTAGGAAAATTAACACTAAGATTTTCAAGGTGGTCGCCATGGCAACCATACTGGATATCAGATCTTCAGCACTGTCATTTAGAACCTGACATCAAAAGAAGTTTTCAAGAGTAAACAGCAGTTGATATGACCATCTATCTAGGTGAAGGACATGATTTTCAAGATGGATATCTGAGTGGCAGCATTTATATTTAAGACTGATTAGACCTGTTGATGAATGGTGTAAAATTTCATGACAATCTTCCAAGTGGTTTAGAAGAAATAGTGACAACAATCTTGTGCTAATGGATTAAAAACAGACATCAAGTAATAAAAAAATTCATTCTATTCTTTCACCAGAAGAGCTAAAAGCACAGGGAAAACAATACCAATAATACATTATGCACCTGCCTTATGGTAAATAGCATTATTGGTCTTCCTTAATGTATAATCCTCTTTCATTACTAGGATACTTAGCTACCAAGGAATTTCTTTCAACCTTTTTAACTTGTGTACTGCATCAATGTTTCTAAGAAATGCTGCCTGGCAGTACTAAATTATACACTCTGCCTTATCAATAGCTTTCTTCTTTGTCTAAAATGCAAGCCATTCACAATGCTTGGTCAGTCAAAAGATAAAACAAATCAAGATATTTTGTTGAAACCATTTTTCTTGTCTTGATCTTTGACCAAATGAACTAATGTTTGATCATGGTTTGTGACACAGTGTTTCAATTATTAATGGCAAGTTCACCTTTCCCTCTGACCTTGACCTTTGATCTGTTGACCACAAAATCAATGGTTTTTTTTGCAAGTTATCTACAAGGTTTAGTCAGGCATGTGGTACAGAGCTTGCTTCTTTCAATCCTAGTAATCCTGACATTTTAACCCCATATTTAATAGCAGTCTTCTTTGTTTCAAATACAAGCCATCCATAAAGTTTAATCAAAGTAGGTGATAAAAAACTGTAAATATTGTGAAGCAACCATTTTTATTCTTAAAGTCTAGATCTTGACCCTTGACATTGCCTTCCTAATAAAAATCATCAAAAAACATTTGATTCTGGTATACACATCAAACTACTGAGTGTAAACAGTTTTCCCTTCTTTTTTCCAATGTGACTTTGACCTTTGAGAATGAACTTGAAATGTTTCTTCATCAAGCTACTTAAAATGTTTGATAGCAGTTGATAGTGGAGAACTAAAGTTATTGCATAGAAATGAATTAGGCAACAAACATGCAGATGTATGGACAGACATCATATCATGACATCCTTTGTCTCGTGTTAGCCATATAAAAATGCAATATTTGTTTTAATACCTGCTTGAAGCATAGTGATGCTGCTGTCTGCTTCTGGTGGCAGGACATCCACCAGAGCATTGCTGTGCTTGTGTAGTGCCACACTGGCTGATGGCTTCAGCAACTCACGGTCAATAGTAGAAAGGATTCTTACATAGTAGTTGGAGCCTGAAATAAAATGTAGAAATATGTAAATATATTGGTCAGTGAAAGCCCTTTTAATGTTGATATTTAATCAGTCTATCACCTCATCCATCTATCATTGCTTGCAAAATAGTGCTTGAGCCAAGCAAGCATCACATTTACAATTTGTCAAGTTAACATAATCTCCAGACCTCCTTGGAAAATTTCATTCATGTGGCACTAGAACAATTAAATGACTACTGCGCTTACCTCATTACATGTATTTATTATGCCACAATCAATATGCTTTAACTATTTTTCAGTCATACTTCTATAATATTTGCAGTTAGACAGTTTATAGTGATGTCCAGCAATGGGGCATCATACCACACAGACATGTAGCATTAAGTCCCATAAAGTCGTATTATCCTGAAAATAGGCTGATCAATCATAACACTAACCTATTAATGCTGAGAGACAAGTGAGGCAGCTGTTAGTACCATTTTAATGTCTTTGGTATGTCTTGGCCATAGTTGAAACTCGTGACCTCCCCCATCCAAGGTGGAAACTAACCACTAGGCCAATAGAGCGGTCCTAATCATGTTACTTTTAATAGTACCTTTAACATATCAGTCACATCTACTGGTGGTCTACTTGTAGGTGCATATGTATCTTTGGCTATATCAAACCAAGAAAATAAAAGCAATGTGCCTTCTCCAAGAACAAAGTGAGGCAGATGAACAAGGCTGGTCTGGATGGGTATCAAACAAGCAACCCTTAGATTATGAATGCTCAACTACGCTACCACAGCTCTCTTTTAAGGATTTTATATTTTTACCATTATCTTCCTTTTATATGGTGTTCAAAGAATCTAAACATGTTTACACCTTCTCTTGTAGTACAACATGTTTGCACTTACATGGAGTGGCTTATATGCTGTCAATTTTTCTCTCCTCCCTCTCTCCTTCCATACATACACACTGGCTTTATATCTTAAAAGTAGAAATTCAGGGATAAACCACAGCACTTTTATTTCTCTATTTAATGATATCTCGTGTATCAATCAAGGTTTGATCTAAAAGGTCAAGATCAACTATTAATTTTCTCCTCCTGTCTGCATATTTACTCCAATGCCCTTGTAAAAAAAGACATAAAAACATGGTTAATTTCCATCACTGACTAGAGCTCTAACCCAAGTATCTAAACTGGCCGAGTGGTCTAAAGGGCTCTCCATTACAGATCACTACCATCTCACCTCTGTCTGTGTGGGTTCGAGTCTAGGATTTAATGAATGTGGATATGTTAGAAAGATTCTCAGTAGCTCATGGGTTGGTGGTTCTTTCTGGTGATTTCCTGGTTTTTTCCTCCACCATTAGTACTAGCCACCAGGTATAGCCTATCGTGTGCTGAAAAATGGCATTAAGCCCCACAACAAGTATCTGAACCAGATTCACAACAGTAATTAGGGGGGAAAAATTCACTAAAAGTTCTTGTGTGTGTGTGCACGTGTATATGATAAAAAAGCAGCCCAAAAATGACCATCACTTTTTCTCCAGTCCCTGAATAAAGCATACAAGCTAAATTGGAAAGCTTAAATCACTAAACAGCCAGGATTGGTCAAAACAACACTTATCTAATATGTGATGAGACATAAAAGTAAAGGTGTTTCATGTTAAGAAAAATAAGAATAATACTTAATAATACATGATACCCCATTGTGAGTCTCACTGACGACATAAAATGTGTTGAGTATAAAAGTGAATCATGTGGCACCTTGATCAAATCACATTTTACTTTTTTATCTTTTGAAGAAAGATAAGTACACTTGGTATTTTCATCATTAGTATGTTAACAATGACAATCATGATCCTTGCTAAACCAAACTTGTCTGCTGTCTCAGTGCGAATTGAAACTTGCGGTCTGACTAAGCTAGAATGTTCGAATTTCACCAAAAGATGGTGACATTTGAACATAAAGGGATGCCAATAAGTATATGTCATCATGCCTGACAAGTTCGATTTTGTTTGTACATCTTGAACATAATCAATACATGCTGTTACATATTCACTTTTACATGGCTGAACTTTACCATACAGCTATTATCATGCTGACATGCTGCTAATGTTTATGATGAAGGAAAAGTAGTTTGTAGCAACAAGTTTCCATAATGCCATTACAAAGATTTATCTGAAATGCTTAAATGGGTTCTTGGCATGACCATGTTATATATAGCGGAATCTTATAATAAATGTTGCAAAACAATTGCATGCAAAATTCCATTCAATATAAAATGACATATCTGACATACCTTTTAAAATAAATTACATTGATTCAAAACAATGAGAGGATGAAATATTTATGCCATTAAAAATTACCAGTGGTTGAGCCAACTATCCCAGTATTCTGGTCAACTGCCTCCAGGAACTGACCAATAACAAGAGGCACACTCTGTATTCGCTTCACTTCTTCTTGAGCATGCAGGTATTCCTTCTTCAGATTCTTTTGTTCATCCTTGATGTATTCTTCCTGCACTTCCAAAAACTCTAACTGCCTCTGAAGTTTCTGTAGAACAAAATAAAACAGCTGTTCACAGACATGTAATGAAAACTAACCCTGACTCAAAGAGAAATGGTGAGAAATAACAAATGATGACTGAGAGCATATTTAATCACAGTGTGTGCTAAGAATGGTGAAAAATACTGGATATGACACCATATACAAAAATAATAACCGAAAATCTCTTTAATCAAAGTAAGCTATGAATGAAAACAGAATGTTAACCTCAAAGTCATCCAATCACATACATGGTTTAGTATCCCTATCCAATCCTGCTACCTTCTGAAGCAAAAGGATTCTTTTTTTTTGATTTTATTAGAGACTGAAATATGTATAATCATATTCATTAAAGGGACGGGACTAAATGTTTTACTCATACAGAAATGCAAACAGGCATGCAATTCATAATTCAGTGAGGTAAACATGGATTGAAGATAAAATCAAAAACAGGGCATCAACTTAAAGCAGCACATCCCCATGATTTGCTCTCATCCTTTTCAAAGTTTTTTTCACAACCTGTTCCAAGTTAGACAGATCACAACACTGAACAGTTTGTACATATCTTACTTCACACTCGAATTATATCACTGTATTTCAAGTTTGTCATTTCAACAATCAGGAGAAAATATACTACATTATGAATGAAGGAATTATCCTAAGTAGCAATAGGATAAAAATGTTCCCACAAGCTAATTCAGAAGCTAACTTGCAAAACAACAACAACAACAACAACAATAATAATAATAATAATAATAATAATAATAATAATAATAATAATAATAATAATAAAAATACTGTAATAAGAGAATACTCTGACTTTCCCTGTAATATGACATAAAAATTATACTTATCAAATCACTTTGATAGTGTTTACCTTATACTTCACATATAGATCTTCAATATCTACTGCAAGAGGGTCTGTTGGAATGGAAGTCTGGGATGTCCCTGGCCTCGAGTCAGCTGACAGAGATGAGTCATCCTATAATAATAATTAAAAAAAAAATAACAATCATAATAATGATAAGTGTTAAGGCAGGTCTCATAAAAGCTCCATTTACAACTAAACAGTGTGCCGTACAGCATATCAAAGAAGGTACCCAAAAAATTTATGAAACATAAGAATGATTAACAAAGCCAACTCACTTGTTCATGATTATCTTTGTTTTTTGTTGAAAAGTCTGACCTCAATGTAAAAGACAAATTTTTAAGTTTTACTTTGAACTTAATAACAATTTTATACTAGATGGTGTTCTTTTTTGAAGTCAGACACTATTTTCACATAATTTTCTTGTCAACGTTGCTCCAATCTACAGCGGTTTCCTTAACCCAAATGTTCAGAAACGGATCAGTATTTACAATGCTTTATGTAAAATGCTCTTGTGTTGCAAATTAATGATTTTTCTACAATTTTTCTTCTTCAAAATCTCTAAATTGTGTTGGAGTCATACTGTTTTTATGGTAAAGGTTTTAGAAAATGAAGATGGTTTATAGCCAGTACCAAGCTCAAAAGATATTGCATCGAAATATCTCTGTTTACATTGTATCAAAGACAGTTCAAGACTCTCTATAGTCTCGAGTGGCAGATGAATGCGTGAAATGACAATAATGCACGAGTCTAAATCTGAGCTGAAACAAAGTTTAAAGTAGCCCACAATAAAATTGGTCATCATAAACAATATCACTGCCAGCTGGTGATAAAGGAGTAAATGTAGACTATTTACATATATCAGTTGTAATGAAGAACAATTTCATGAAGAGAACAACAATCTAACTACCAGTTAATTGATTGATAAGGCAAATGCACGAGCCGGCCATGACAAGGCAAAAACATTTAGATTAAAATCAACGGCCTCCAAAATTAAAAGAACGTGTTATTACGTGAGTATATCTACTAAACATAATAACAAACGTTATTTCTCATCAAAGAAGCAGTAAAATTGGTAATTTTTCGAATAAATTTGTTAATTTTACTTTTTCGGGCGGAATAATGCCGATCTCCTCCATCTTGAAAAAGTTCGAGTCTAATCAAGGCTTTCCTAAGCTCTTTTGTGACAAGAAGGAGCTTATAAATGTTTTTAGTAAGCATGATCAGTCGCGTAGTTGTTTTAACGGGACAGCTTATTTGAAGTTACTGTAACTTGTAATCCGACACCGTTTATCTACATCTATGGCTACGTTTTATGTAAGCATTATATATATATATATATATATATATATATATATATATATATATATATATATATATATATATATATATATATATATATATATATATATATATATATAAATAATACAAATCATATGGCGAATAACAACCCTTTCAAGCGTACTGGATCCGCCAAGGGATCACGTGTGTCAGGGATTAATTAAAATAGATGCAATAAACTGACGACGAACAGTACGAAACTAGTAACTAACTTGCCTAAGCGCTTTCGACTCTTAATGAGTCTTTTTCAAAGGCAAATACAAAACATATATACGACAAACAAATAAACAAAAACGTTGTGTTTGTAAACCTCTACATGGCTGTCTTCACATGTGCTAAAACTATAAATACAACCAGCTTGTATAGACTAGTTGCGGAAACTGAAAACGTTGTATAATTCCCTAAAAGTCTACAAGCCAAAGCGACATCTATTTTTACTTTTTGTACATATGTAACGCAGATTATATCCCGGATATTTGATTCTATTTCGGTTATTCTTATAGTAAAAATTGAAGGATAATAAAAAGATTCAGAAAATGTTAAATTCTACTAGTGCATAGGTTTCATTTTCTAGTCTTCTTGGTTTAGACCGCTTGGTTTCAATGTTCTAAGGCGGCGTATCCAGTATGGTTCCTTTTCCTTCCTGGTTTCGGAACTCCAGCTGTGGTTGTTAGCAATAGCGATAAATATTATATCACTGAAAGTGTGGCCAGGGGAGGAGAAGTGTTCTGCGACCGGGCTTCCGTAGAGCTTTTTTGTCATCCAATCAGATCTATGAAGGTTTAACCTTTTGTGTAGCTTTTCAGTTTCTCCCACGTACTGAAGGCCACAGATCTTACATGTGATGAGATAAATCACATTCTCTGTTTTGCACGTTTTGTTTGGACCATGTATGTTTAGTTTTTCTTTAGTCACTGTGCTAGTGAATGTCTTGGTCTCTATCATATGTTGACAAGTTTTGCATCTTTTATCGCCACAGGATCCAGATTGACTAGGTTGGTTTTGACTAGCGATTGGCGTTAGCTTTGCCCTGACTAGGATGTCCTTTAGGTTTTTTGGTCTCCGGTAAGCTACTACAGGTTTGTTCAGAAGTATTAGGTTTAGTATGTCTGACGATTGCACGGTTGGCCAGTGGTTTGCGATGATTTTACCTACTTTGGGATTGTCTGGGTGATAGGTCAGAATAAATGGTATCGTATCAACCTTTTCTTTATGTCCATATCTAAGTAGGTCATCACGGTTTGTTTGTTTGACCCTTTGGATTGCCTCCGCAATCAGGTCTTTGTCGTAGCCTCAGTAAATTAAATGTTTAGCCAGCTCTTCAGACATTTCTAGGAATCTTTCATCGTCGGAGCAAATTCTGTGTATCCTCAGTGCCTGGCTATATGGAATGTTCCTAATGCAGTGTTTTGGATGACAGCCGGTTGGGAGGAGATACTTGTGTTTGTCGGTTGGTTTCGAGTAGATGTCTGTGTGTAATTTGTTTTCCACCAGTCTGGTTGTTTTGTCCAGGAAAACATGGTTTGAGTTGGAAATTTCTGCCGTGAATTTTATTGAAGGATGGAAGTTGTTTGCCTTTGATATGAAGTCATCCAGACTTTCTCTTCCATACTGCCACTTCATTTCTATATCATCGATAAAGCGTACCCACTGGTATGGTGTACGCTCAACCGATGCTAAGAACTGACCCTCAAGTTTTCCCATGAAAATGTTAGCATACGAAGGGGCCATTTTAGTACCCATTGCAGTTCCATTGATTTGTAGGTAGTTTTCTTCATTAAATTCAAAGTTGTTGAGTTTTAGGACAAGCTCCAGGAGTTGGACTAAGAAGTGTGTGGGTGGATTGTTTACAGTTCTTGTTTCCCATGCTTCGCTACATGCCTGTAACCCTTCGTTGTGCGGTATGTTGGTGTACAAAGATGTGACGTGTAAGGAAGCAAGTAATGTATCTGGCAGTAATGGTTCACTAGCTTTGCTTTTTATGAGATAATCTGTCGTGTCTTGAAGATATGATGGTAATTTGTGGACATGTGGTCTCATAAAATGATCTAAATATTCTGATATCCTTTCTGTGGGGTGCCCGTTACCTGAGATTACAGGTCTGCCAGGGTTTCCTTGTTTGTGGATTTTGGGTAGAAGATAAAATCTACCTGCTCTTGGGTTTCCTGGGCTTAAGTAGTTTTTCGTTTGCTGGTCTATGTGTCCGCTTTGGTACGCCTCGTCAATAACATTAGTGATGATTTTTGCATATTCCAGCGTTGGATCATGGTTCAGTTTTTGGTAGAACCTAGCGTCACTTAGTTGTTTACTTGCTTCACTAATGTAGTCTTGGAGTTAATTTAAATTTCAACTGAAGTTTATTCTATACTTTAATTATTTGGACTTGTGTCTGTAATTCTTGGATTATTTCTGATTTAACTCACAATACAGAAAGTTATTATGTTACATTTTTACTTTGTTTTCTAGAGAAATAAATTATTAGTTGAATTTTACAAAACTTGTTCCTTCTCACTCTTTCTATTGCTTTTATTTAAGACCAATGAGTCAAAATAGTAGAATCAATCAGTAACATGACTTATAATTTCAGTTATTATTTCAATTTCAATTATTCTGCATAAATGAATCACAATCATTTCTATGAGCTCCTGTAAATCACTTGCTCATCAGAAACAATCAGCCTCAGTTATTTAGACCAGGCTTCAATACACACTTGAACATTTCCAATAATGTAAACCATATCAATAACTATGATATAAGAGTCAAAGTCCTGTTTAGGTAAAACATTACATAAGTCTTGAATTAAATTCTAACTTAATAAACTTTTCTATTTATTTCATACAATATTTCTCCCTAAAAACCACATCAAGCAATGTTTCTGCATTATATTAATCACTTTAATTTTTAGCCTTTTGGATGATCATAAAAGAAACTCCCTCTTTCAGCGAGACTGATGACTGGTTTATATCTGGCACGATGTTGATGATTAAACACAGTACAGTGTTGTTTTTTTGGGTGGGGAGCAAGATGAGATTGAATGGTTATATTATTTAAAGCATTTAAGATGTTGTGTGCGTCTAATTGATCTTTGACCCATTATCATAAAGTTGATTTCGCTTACATGGTTTTCTTTGTATAATTTCGAGAGATTTCATTCATCCATTCTGATACACATATGTATCTAACTTTAGAGTGCGATTATCGGTAATTCCGCAACGGGAGCCATTTTGTGGCAAGTTCTATCTCACTGTTACCGGAAATAACGTTTATCTTCACAACAAACATTGTTGAAATATGGCGCTGATGAAGAGTTCAGTCACATAATTCTCGAGTTTTAAGGCACTTCATCTTACGACATTGTGATAATTTGTCGTAAACTACCAGCAGAGAATTAAATCAAGCAATATTAATTTCAAGTAAAGTCAAGTAATATATATTTATTGTCGGTACATCCTAAGACTAGTGTCTGTATCGACCAAAGGTAATAGATTCGAAACATGGCTGATTCGGACAAAGCTTATTTGGACCAGATGCCAGACTGATTCGGGTCATGTGAAATATTAAGTTTTGTTTGGAATTTAAATTAGTCCTTGTAAGATGTTTCCCCTGAGATGCCCCTGTTTATCTTGCATCAGCACTTGAGTGATGAAATATTTTTAAAGCAGCTCATTCACATTGAAAAAAAATTGAAATAATTTTTTTTAAGAAATAAAAAATTACCAACACCTACTGTAAATTTTTTTGTCAAAACACATTGATCTGAGTATATTCATGCTTTTTTCCAATTTCTTAAAAATTAATCTTTATTCTGTTCCTTGTAATATAAACTGTTATTGCTAAATAACATAATTACTAGACTTTAAACTGGGTTTTGTCAAATTTATGATTTAATTCAACACAGAATCATATGTTTATATTTTTTAAGCTCTGAATAATTCGAAGAAAAAAAAATTATAACTTAATGAAAATGATTGTATTATCTATGTTGAAAAATGAAATATATTTTATGAATCTTTCCTTGAAGTACGGTATGTTTATTTGTTTTCAGTGAATTCAAATTGAAAACATGGCCCATAAAGTAGCATTTGTTCATATATATTAGTGCATAAATGTATTAATGTGTTTAGAATGATAAGTGATCCAATTATTTTTCCTGATGTCTGTTTCAGAATGTCAGGTTTTCATTACTGAAAGATGGAATGGGTAAAGTACATGTACTACTAAGGTTATTGTTATATCATTAATGCTGATGTTTACAGGAAATGGGGTCAGCAATGTTTTGATATAGCTTTGGAGTTCAAACAGCAGATTTTTTTTGGGGATACAGATTATGACCAACATGGTCAGATTGGCTAAAACTAGATTTTGTGGATTAACACATGCACACAGAAACAATCAACTTTAAAAACAGGGTACCAGACAAAGACCGAAAAAGAATGTGACAGTACATGAATCACTTCCATTAAAACAAGGTTTTTTGTTTACAAAAATTTCATCTGCAAAATTAAATTGCAATACTGTACAATTTGCAGTATAGAGATAAATCATTGCAAAACAAATACACAACATCACGTTTTATGAAGAAATAATATTTTAGAAGAAAAACCCCAAAAGTTATTTGACTTGATGACAAGGGGGAGAGTTCACTTGATGAAAGATTTTATGTTGGGAAGAATCAAATAAACAAGATCAAAAAAAGATGTGGAGAATATCCTATAGCAGTGGGAAAATAGAGTAAATGGAAAGAGAATTATTTTAAATGCAAAACAACATATGTACCAAGATTTAAATAATGTGTTTTAATGGTTTTGTAATGTGCATACCAACAATATCCCACTCATTTTACGCAAAGAATAAGAGCTATTAATTTATGTTACCTTGGCTATAAAATTGTTAATAACTATCAGATGTAAATTTAAAAGCTGAAAATCAACCATTTAGAGTCACTTATTATGTTTGTAACTACTAAAATAAATCAGGTATGTGTGTTCCATTGTTTTTCTTATAATATTTCACATGGTCTAAATCAGCCTGCAATTTTGGCTGAATCAGCCATGGTCCAAATCAGCCAACATTCCTGACTGAGGACCAGTTCTTGCCAAAATAGTGGTCTTTTTTTAAATTATATAATAGCCATTTCACTCATGTTCTTGTAAACTTACCCAGGAACAATGTTGCCTCTGTCAATTATTTTTCATCCATATGATTACAAAATTAAATCAGAAATATTTGTATTACAGATAATATTGTACACTGGTCTTCAGTAGTTTTCAAGAATCACAGTAGCAGTTATTGCATTTTTCAGTTCCCTTTATTTAAAATGATATAACAGACTTTGAATTTGACAAATTGTTTGCATAATTAGTAAGATGATTATTATAATTTATTTTACATGTTATTGTTTTGCATCATACTGTCTGAGTATTATTTGCTTGCACAAAACTGGTGTATTTGTAAAGTGTTAACCTCTGCACCATATTTGCAATCAAATACTCCAGTCAAAATATGCAAAGGAGATATCATTTATTTAGTAGAAAATGATCACCAGTCAAAATACAGCTGTTGAAAATGATGACTATTACATAGAAAGACTTTTAAAATATGGCAACACATCCTGAAAGAAAAAAAAAACTGTTGAAAGTTGATGAGCAGCCATGTGTTAAATGATCACTTACAGGTAAATTTTGGAGTGATTAACAAGATTAAATAGGTGTGTTTTTCAACAGAACAATTATGTTGACAATTGGATTTTATGTGTTTCTGGAAGAACAATTTATTCGAGTTGATGATATTTTTGTTGTTAACAGACAGAGATTCTAACTTTAATGATGGATATGAAAAGGACATCATTTTTGTCTAAGACAATTTTTATATGCACACTGATGGTATTGTTTTATCAAGTGAAGACGTGTGTAGATTTAAGTTATTTCAAAAACACAGATATTAAAGTTGGTAAGGTCTTTTCTATATAGAAGTCTCATTTCAAATAAATTGTATCACTGTTTTCACAGAGTCACTCTTTGTTAATAGTGTCTTCTAATTAAGCACAATCATAAGCATGTATACAATGATATTGTCTTATGTATCAGTGGTATGAGTTTAGATATTTGAACAGTTTGAATGGGAGGTCAGAAAGTTGGGATCTGACAAAACCCTAAAGTAGCTGGATTGGGTAGGTAATCACTACCAAAACTAGCAAAGTTAAGCAAGTTTACATAGAAACTTACCTGCATGAAATCAATAGGAACATGATTTTTTTTCCAGAAATAATAATTAAAACATATTTTATTCTCTGAGATAAACTGACATTTGATCCTAAAATAATGTGTTAACTGGTCCATGTACTTAGCCATTTTTCACATTACTTGCTCACTTGTTCCAAAATATTATGGCCTTCATTCCTTTACATAAGAGGTGAAACAATCATGTGATACAAGTAACTTATAAAAAAAAATGCCAATTAAATCTTTGGCTACATTTGAATAAGTAGGCCATGAGGAAAATATGCTGCATCACAGAAAAGACTGTTCATAAATACTTGATAGTTTGGTTATTAAAGTTTGAAACACTGGGCGGGAAAGGTTAGCAGAAAGATAGATAACATGTTAGCAGAGGTGCAGGAGAAATAACTTTTAAATGTACTGACGAAATTCCCATTGATAGGAATGAATATGATGATCTTTTTTTTTTAGGTTCGAACATGGCATCAAGATCATCAACACCTACATCAAAATTTGTACCGTTGCCTCCCATAATTACCAACAATACAGACAGGCAGTTTCTTCAGGGCCTTAGTAGTTATATAGATCATGAGATGACTAAAGTTGACACTAATGATGATGAGCAGAGATATATCATCTACAAGACGGCCTTCAACAAGGTATAGTAGACATTCATTATAGTTACATGGCAGCCTTCAACAATCTACAGTATAATATGACATTAATTATAGTTACAAGATGGCCTGCAAACAAGGTACAGTATAATATAACATTAATTATTGTTAACAAGACAGCATACAACAAGCTACAATACAATATAAAACTAATTTTGGTTACAACACAGCCTTCAACAAGGTACAATTATAATATGACATTAATTATTGTTGCAAGACAACCTGCAGCAAGCTACAGTATAATATAACACTGATTATAGTTACAAGACAGCCACCAAGGTACAGAATAATATAACATTGATTATAGCTACAAGACAGCTACCAAGGTATACACTAATTATAGGTACAAGACAGCCTCCAAATTACAGTATAATAAAACACTAAGTATGGCTACAAGACAACCTTCAACAAGGTACAATTAAATATGACATTAATTATAGTTGCAAGACAACCTGCAGCAAGGTACAGTATGATATAAAACTAATTATAGTTACAAGACAGCCTCCAAGGTACAGTATAATATAACACTAATTATGGTTACAAGACAGCCTTCAACAAGGTACAGTATAATATGACATTAATTATAGCTATAAGACAGCCTGCAACAAGCTAAAGTATAATATGATGTTAAATATTAATACAAAACAGCCTCCAAGGTACAGTATAATATGACATAGCTATAGTTGCAAGACATTTTGCAACATGTTACATTATATGTCATTAATTATACTTACAAGACAAATTTCACTAGGTACTGTATAATATAATATTAAGTACTGTTACAAGACAATCTACAACAAGCTACAGTATAATATGGCATTTATTATACTTACAAGATGGTCTTCAACATAGTACAGTATATTATGTATGGGTTAAACAATTCATCAATTTATATTGATGAATTGATACTTTTGCTGAATCAATACACATGCCAAATACTAGAGATGAAGAATCAATACAAAATGATACTTACCGTATACATGTTATTTTAGTCTCCAGCAGTCATGAATAATTATTATTAGTTCCCTTGTTATTCTATAAAATTATAATCCATCTGAAACAGCATTTACAGTCATTAGCATTCATGTTTATTAGAAAAAACTAAAAAGACTATTTGAGAATACCCATTTGCTGTCTGCAAATTAACACAAAGTGATGTGGTTCGTAATCTGCCCTCCCTCCATTCCGTGCTAATTATCATAACCCAGAAGTATGTTCAGCATACATCCCAAACATGTTCCATGAAGTACTTTACTCATCAATGAATAACCATTTTCATGCAAAGTTTCTACTTTGAATTGATTTCTTTGGTCAATTTGAAAGCTACACAAGCAGTTTGCTGCATGGTGAACTATGTTACATTGAATTCTCATTTGTGGTTATTGCTTGTTCTGGTTCAAGTTAAACAATAACCACCAATCAGAAATCAATGTAGCTTATTCTCTGCATCACAAATAGGAAATACTGGCACAGCAACAGCGTTTTTGTGGGAACCAAGTACTAATGCCGAGGTGCTGTCAGGGTGTGCCAATGCATGAATTTTTCAAACTTTGTATGAATTTGTGTGCTTGAAGAACAGTGAAATGTGAGAACTCCTACAAATTCATTGAAAGTCCCATATATGAAATTGTGCTCAATAAAGTATAAAACATTTATTTAACCATGCTGTTTTTCAGATAGCAACTGTTTCACATCTCAGTGAAGCTGAGAGTTGTGAAGCTTAATTTGATATGTACAGCATGTGCAGGAATTAGCATTATGGTGTAGTTTAAAACCGTTCATAAAGAAAGTTTTACAAATGCGTTTTAAAATATTGACTACCTAGTAAACCCGAAATAGCTGCTTCCTGGAGTGATTATTTATGGTTTCGTTCAGCAAATACTTGCTGATGATAGTGATGATGACAATAATTTTTAAAGTTATAAAGTATATCAGATTATTGGAACTAGGAAACTGTTAATGGAGATACCAGTGAGTGATTTTGAGCCCAAAATGGTGTTAAATATGAGTCAGATGTGCATGCTAGATGGACAAAAAATAGACAGCAGTGGTATTTAGAAATTAAATGTACAAAGGGCAGAATACTGCGTCTAATTAAATTACAGACAATTTAAAAAAAAATTTGAATTTAATTTTTTTTAATCAATTGATTTTGCCCTATGGATCATATGCTACAAAACCATATACATGTATCCATATCAGGGTCAGGGTATATGTAAATTGAATAATATAAGGCTGAAAAAATGAAATTAAGAATTACAAATATTTTTTTTAATACCTCTGTCTTCACAAGCATTGATGGACTAAATACACTTATACAGCATTATGGAACAGATATAAAAAAAATTTGGCATAAACAAAGGAAGTTTATCTTAGTGAAAACTCCTTTTTTGGAACTGATGAATTGAAAAGATAATATCTGTGAGCTCTGGAAAATTGTACATAACTGTCATAAAGATCCCCAACATTTTCACGCTGACGAAGCTAGCTATGTAATTCCCCTTTAGAAATAATATTGATAAAAGTAAAGGAGCAAAGTATGATCCGAAATAATTAACAGATTAATACTTATACAACTAGAAGTGACAATTGTTCTAAGATGTTGATTTCAGTAGACCTCTAAAAAGTGAAACAGAAAGAAAGATATATATTAAAGCATAGATAAATATTGACCTATGACTGTTTTTTTTTCTCCCCCTCCTTTTTTTTTAAGATAAAATCCTGTCATCATCTCACCTTAAAGTGAACATGGGGAACAAATATGGAATTTCTTTTTCTTTATGCAGAGATACTTAACCATGAATGAAGGTGCTGATAGAATTAATGAAATCAGCATAGAATGAGCTATGGGGCAGATTTCAAACTGCTCAAGTTTATCACCTTGTTAAAAAAAATTGTCGAATATGACTGAGCGTAGTCAATAATTTTCCTTCTTCACTAACGTATA
The DNA here is from genome assembly GCA_016746295.1 of Potamilus streckersoni. Taxonomy (NCBI): domain Eukaryota; kingdom Metazoa; phylum Mollusca; class Bivalvia; order Unionida; family Unionidae; genus Potamilus; species Potamilus streckersoni. The sequence continues at coordinate 2,250,162 of JAEAOA010000845.1, read as the reverse complement.
CAAGTACATGTGGCTGCAACAGTCTTTTGCATATGAAGGAAGTGAAATGTGATTTTGTTGTCATTGAACCTTATTCCCATGCCCGATTTGTTTTAGATGAGATTTCCTTTGCACAGGAAATTGCATCATTTCATCTGTTTTAAAAATAACATGGTAATGTCTTCCACTTGTAACTGAAATACGAAATTGATATTAAAATGTTTTCAAATCATTAATGTAGTACAAACGAAATGGAGTTAAATGGAGCCACCATTAAATGCCCAAACATATTGGATATAGCTCACTGCCACCAAAAGGTAGTACATTTGAAAGCGTTGTTATCTTCTCATCAATGAGAACTGCATATGAATATATGATAAGTATATATCGGTCTGTAGTCTGCATGTAACTGGAAATAGGATCAGAATGTCAATATACATGAAAGGGTACCACCTATCTTCCAAAGATGGAAAGATTCTCAAGTTCATATAAGTATTTATATGTATTGTATTGCATGTTATGACTTGTATCAATATGCAGCACAGGTGTAACATTTCAACCCAAATATTATGACTTTAATTATAGTTACAAGATGGCCTTCAACAAGGTACAGTGTAGTATGACATTATACTTACAAGATGGCCTTTAACAAAGTACAGTATAGTAAATACAATAATTATACTTTCAAGATGGTCTTCAACAAGGTAAATTAAAATTTACAAGATGGCTTCAACAAGGTACAGTATTTATGACTTTAATTATACTTACAAGATGGCCTACAACAAGGTACATTATATTATGCCTAATTACACTTACAAGATGGTCTACAACATGCTACATTATATTATGCCTAATTACACTTACAAGATGGTCTACAACATGCTACATTATATTATGACTAATTACACTTACAAGATGGTCTACAACATGCTACATTATATTTTGACTAATTACACTTACAAGATGGTCTACAACATGCTACATTATATTATGACTAATTACACTTACAAGATGGTCTACAACATGCTACATTATATTATGACTAATTACACTTACAAGATGGTCTACAACACGCTACATTATATTATGCCTAATTACACTTACAAGATGGTCTACAACATGGTACATTATATTATGACTAATTACACTTACAAGATGGTCTACAACACGCTACATTATATTATGCCTAATTACACTTACAAGATAGTCTACAACACGCTACATTATATTATGACTAATTACACTTACAAGATGGTTTACAACATGCTACATTATATTATGACTTAATCACACTTACAAGATGGTCTACAACATGCTACATTATATTATGCCTAATTACACTTACAAGATAGTCTACAACATGCTACATTATATTATGACTAATTACACTTACAAGATGGTCTACAACATGCTACATTATATTATGACTTAATCACACTTACAAGATGGTCTACAACATGCTACATTATATTATGACTAATTACACTTACAAGATGGTCTACAACATGCTACATTATATTATGCCTAATTACACTTACAAGATGGTATACAACATGCTACATTATATTTTGACTAATTACACTTACAAGATGGTCTACAACACGCTACATTATATTATGCCTAATTACACTTACAAGATAGTCTACAACATGCTACATTATATTATGACTAATTACACTTACAAGATGGTCTACAACATGCTACATTATATTATGACTTAATCACACTTACAAGATGGTCTACAACATGCTACATTATATTATGCCTAATTACACTTACAAGATGGTCTACAACATGCTACATTATATTATGCCTAATTACACTTACAAGATGGTATACAACATGCTACATTATATTTTGACTAATTACACTTACAAGATGGTATACAACACGGTACATTATATTATGACTAATTACTTACAAGATGGTATACAACACGCTACATTATATTATGACTAATTACACTTACAAGATGGTCTACAACATGCTACATTATATTATGACTAATTACACTTACAAGATGGTCTACAACACGCTACATTATATTATGACTAATTACACTTACAAGATGGTCTACAACACGCTACATTATATTATGACTAATTACACTTACAAGATGGTCTACAACATGCTACATTATATTATGCCTAATTACACTTACAAGATGGTCTACAACATGCTACATTATATTATGACTAATTACACTTACAAGATGGTCTACAACATGCTACATTATATTATGACTAATTACACTTACAAGATAGTCTACAACATGCTACATTATATTATGACTAATTACACTTACAAGATGGTCTACAACATGCTACATTATATTATGCCTAATTACACTTACAAGATAGTCTACAACATGCTACATTATATTATGCCTAATTACACTTACAAGATAGTCTACAACATGCTACATTATATTATGACTAATTACACTTACAAGATGGTCTACAACATGCTACATTATATTATGACTTAATCACACTTACAAGATGGTCTACAACATGCTACATTATATTATGACTAATTACACTTACAAGATGGTCTACAACATGCTACATTATATTATGCCTAATTACACTTACAAGATGGTATACAACATGCTACATTATATTTTGACTAATTACACTTACAAGATGGTCTACAACACGCTACATTATATTATGCCTAATTACACTTACAAGATAGTCTACAACATGCTACATTATATTATGACTAATTACACTTACAAGATGGTCTACAACATGCTACATTATATTATGACTTAATCACACTTACAAGATGGTCTACAACATGCTACATTATATTATGCCTAATTACACTTACAAGATGGTCTACAACATGCTACATTATATTATGCCTAATTACACTTACAAGATGGTATACAACATGCTACATTATATTTTGACTAATTACACTTACAAGATGGTATACAACACGGTACATTATATTATGACTAATTACTTACAAGATGGTATACAACACGCTACATTATATTATGACTAATTACACTTACAAGATGGTCTACAACATGCTACATTATATTATGACTAATTACACTTACAAGATGGTCTACAACATGCTACATTATATTATGACTAATTACACTTACAAGATGGTCTACAACACGCTACATTATATTATGACTAATTACACTTACAAGATGGTCTACAACATGCTACATTATATTATGCCTAATTACACTTACAAGATGGTCTACAACATGCTACATTATATTATGACTAATTACACTTACAAGATGGTCTACAACATGCTACATTATATTATGACTAATTACACTTACAAGATGGTCTACAACACGCTACATTATATTATGACTAATTACACTTACAAGATGGTCTACAACATGCTACATTATATTATGACTAATTACACTTACAAGATGGTCTACAACATGGTACATTATATTATGACTAATTACACTTACAAGATGGTCTACAACATGCTACATTATTTTATGACTTAATCACACTTGCAAGATGGTCTACAACACACTACATTATATTATGACTAATTAAACTTACAAGATGGCCTACAACATGCTACATTATATTATGACTTAATCACACTTACAAGATGGTCTACAACACACTACATTATATTATGCCTAATTACACTTACAAGATGGTCTACAACACGCTACATTATATTATGACTAATTACACTTAGAAGATGGTCTACAACATGCTACATTATATTATGACTAATTACACTTACAAGATGGTCTACAACATGCTACATTATATTATGACTAATTACACTTACAAGATGGTCTACAACACGGTACATTATATTATGACTAATTACACTTACAAGATGGTCTACAACACGGTACATTATATTATGACTAATTATACTTACAAGATGGTCTACAACACGGTACATTATATTATGACTAATTACACTTACAAGATGGTCTACAACACGCTACATTATATTATGACTTAATCACACTTGCAAGATGGTCTACAACATGCTACATTATTTTATGACTTAATCACACTTGCAAGATGGTCTACAACACACTACATTATATTATGACTAATTAAACTTACAAGATGGCCTACAACATGCTACATTATATTATGACTTAATCACACTTACAAGATGGTCTACAACACGCTACATTATATTATGACTAATTAAACTTACAAGATGGCCTACAACATGCTACATTATATTATGACTTAATCACACTTACAAGATGGTCTACAACACACTACATTATATTATGACTAATTACACTTACAAGATGGTCTACAACATGCTACATTATATTATAACTAATTACACTTAGAAGATGGTCTACAACATGCTACATTATATTATGACTAATTACACTTACAAGATGGTCTACAACACGCTACATTATATTATGACTAATTACACTTACAAGATGGTCTACAACACGGTACTTTATATTATGAATAATTACACTTACAAGATGGTCTACAACACGGTACATTATATTATGACTAATTATACTTACAAGATGGTCTACAACACGGTTCATTATATTATGACTAATTACACTTACAAGATGGTATACAACACGCTACATTATATTATGACTAATTACACTTACAAGATGGTCTACAACATGCTACATTATATTATGACTAATTACACTTACAAGATGGTCTACAACACTGTACATTATATTTTGACTAGTTACACTTACAAGATGGTCTACAACATGCTACATTATATTTTGACTAATTACACTTACAAGATGGTCTACAACACGCTACATTATATTTTGACTAATTACATTTACAAGATGGTCTACAACACACTACATTATTTTTTGAGTAATTACACTTACAAGATGGTATACAAAATAGTAAGATATTATACTATCAAGATGGCCTTCAACAAAGTAAAGTATAATATGATATTAATTATACTTAAAAGATGGCCTCAACAAGGAACAGTATAATATGACATTAATTATATTTATAAGTTGTCTATAAGCAAAACATAGTGTAGTATGACATTAATTATGCTTACAAGATGGCTTTCAACAATGTGCATTATAGTATGACATTATTTACACTTACAAGATGGCTTTCAGACAGATATAGTACAGTATGACATTAATTATTCTTACCAGATGGCTTTCAGCAAGATATAGTACATTATGACATTAATTATTCTTACAAGATGGCTTTCAGCAAGATATAGTACAGTATGACATTAATTATTCTTACAAGAGGGCTTTCAGCAAGATATAGTAAAGTATGACATTAATTATACCTACAAGAGGGCTTTCAACAGAGTACATTATAGAATGAAATTAATTACACTTACAAGATGGATTTCCGAATGATATAGTACAGTATGACATTAATTATACTTACAAGATGGTTTTCAACAGTGTACATTATAGTATGACATTAATTACACTTACATGATGGCTTTCGGAAAAATACAGTACAGTACTTACAAGATGGCTTTCAGCAATATACAGTATAGTATGACATTAATTATTCTTTATCAACACAGGTAAAGTCACAGTTTAGGTTGTGTAATTCAAATCACATTGTAGTTGCAGTTGTCTGCATTTTTTTCAGAGTATTTAGAAGCTCATTTTTTTGAATTTTGTTGAACTGTATTACAATGTAATATTTTGCACTTGCACACTATAAGGTCCTTTATCATAGTCAAAGCTCCCACCATTTACAAGACACTTGACCCCGAAATTGAAAATCTTCAAGTCAGTGGAGTTGGGTTGCTAAACATTTTGTTGTTTATTTGTGATGTTTGTTTAATACTCACTAGGAGGGTTCAGAACTTGCTGGATACTGGTAGTAGAGCATAAGAAGTAAAACTAGCTCTCTGTGACAATCAGCAAAGCTGGGAAAGAAATTAAACTCTTGTTGTTGACATATTTTTGGTCCAGTACTTTAGTTTGATTTTTTGCATCAATATACACACACAAGAGCATATTATTTATGATCTTTGTGAGATCTGGATACCATAAATACTTTTGCATAAGCACATTCATGAATAATGTGATCCCTCAAACTGAATAGGCAAAACTTAAAATGTGCATGACATGTGCATAAGCTGCCAATAAGTCTGAAAAATCCTGTTATTGCCATCTGAATAGATGGTCATTTTCATGTAGGTTTTCAGTACAGGATGTATTGGGGGTTCAAGTTAGGCTTGTCATCTCATCTTCAGCAATTAACAATGTTTACTGGTAGTCAACAAGAAAACTTAAAACTGTTCCAGTTTAGACCATGTCATGCAGATTAACCAACCTCCCTTATTCCAGGCTTATATTTCCAAATCATTTGTTTTATATGTGAATAAAATTGTCAACAAGAAAACTTAAAACTGTTCCAGTTTAGACCATGTCATGCAGATTAACCAACCTCCCTTATTCCAGGCTTATATTTCCAAATCATTTGTTTTATATGTGAATAAAAGTTGTTGTTGTTGTTGTTGTTGGGCTTAACGCCATTTTTCAGCACTTGATAGGCTATTCATGGCGGCCAGTATTAATGGTGGAGGAAGAAACCAGGAAATCACCGGAAAGAACCACCGACCCACGAGAAGCTACTGGCAAGCTTTCTCACATATCCACATTTGCCGAATCTTAGACTCGAACACACACAGACAGAGGTGAGATGGCAGTGATCCGTAACGGACAGCGCTTTAGACCACTCGGCCACTTGGAGCCCCGTGAATAAAAGTAATTTGGTCTCTATTATTATGCAAGTGGGAGCCCTGAGTATAACAACTTTCCTGTTTTACAGAAAACCTCACTAATATATAACCTTGATTACCTACCATGAAATTTAGAATGTGTATATCATAAAACCTAATTTTTAAAATTTGTCTTTACTAGATAATAGAATATGTCACAGCCTATCAGCCCATCCTAACTGTTATCAAGAAGGAGTATGAAGACACAATAGAAGCCATTAAGAAGGCCCAGAGTGAGGCAAGCTTTTTACATGCCAAACTCAAGTCCATGGCATCAGAACCTTCCACCATCCGCAACTACAGAAAAAGAGCTGATGAGCTTGAAGAAAGGTACACTTGTATAAAATTTGTTTCTTTATTACTCTGTTTATCTGATAACTTCATGTATAAGCAAATCAAATATTATTGCATAAAATGATATTTTTAAATATTCTTTGACCAATATCAAATTGGTCAGAGCATATGCCAGTCAGAACCTTTGAACTGCCAGAAATGTCCTGCAAATATAAGAATTTAAAAGACGTCTGATTCTTATCTAACAAGATGATGTGCTATTTCAGAATAGTAATTGTGAAGAAGGATAATGAGCGTTTACAGAGACAGCTTGAGGAGTTGAGGAGAAAGAGGTCTGAGAAGGAGAAACAAGAGAAGCAGATTACTGAACCTCCGAAAAGAGAACTGAAGAAAGACAACAGACTGTTGCCAGGTTAGACTTGAAACTGTAGTTTCATATTTACTTTACTATCAATGTATACTCAACTGAAGAGATAACAGACTGTTGCTAGGTTAGACTTGAAACTGTAGTTTCATTTTCACTCCACTATAAAAATATATGCCCAGCTGTAGAAAGATAAAAGACTGATGCCAGGTTAGACTGGAACTATTATCCATATTGACTCCACTACAAACTTTGCCCAACTAAAAACAGCTTAGACTCCAATATGCATTATGCACTGGTAGATCAGGTCAGTGCTTATCATACTATGATTTTAAGCACATAGCATAGACCTGGATCTGTCTGTATATTACATGACTGAAGATATGGGTCCATACTGTTTTCAGTTGGGGGTATATTTTACCTGCATAAATATGATTTACATTAATGTCCCTTTTTGTAGTATTCACTTCCCTAATTTGTTGTTTTATAAAATGATATCAAAGAAAACTTACTTTTTTATAAGACTTACTATAAAAGCCTGTAACAAGATCTTGCACAACCGATATTGCTTCACCATAGAGACATTTGTAAATATTACCATATATAATCATGTTTAATGTAGATCCAGCTGCATGCATTATAGATCCAGATTTGCTATGGCATGTATAAACTACATTTATATCAGACAGTGTTATCACGGACTGCAAATACACATAAAATGTTGTTTTTGAGATGTATCTTCTGTGGCACCATCAATTTATTTTCTAAAATATATCATCATATCAGATTGTCCAAATTACAAGTTAACTTTGCAAGCATCACTCATCAGTCTCAAATTTATATTACAGCTGCATCAACATTCAAAATTACAAAAAATCATTATATAAAACTAGTAATTTCATCAGTATAGTGTGTCTGTGTTTGTGCATACATGCCTTGTGTACCTTATTAATAAACTTATAACAGTACATATTTATAATTATCTTAAATGTGTGAAAGTCATTATTTATCAAAATTAGGTGATGTCTTTGAAGTCTGTTTTCATTACTCAAGTTTGCCTTCAATTCATAGATTAGGAGAAGTATAGATTGAGCGTTTGCAATTGTACTGGGTCATAAGTATTACTCTTTTTCTTGTTTGGGCATGTAGTAATAATACTTTACTAAAGATAGTGTGAAATACAAGTATTGTTACAAAGTTACAGGATAAACAAATAATGCATAATCAAATGCACAAAATAAAAACTTTAAGAGTAAGTGTCTCCCCAAAATATATTTCAGTTCAGAAGTAGACTGATGTGCATTAGATAGGAGAAATCAACATATTTTTTGACAAAAAAGAGTATTGTTAGTCATGAGACATCAGTTGTGTATCGGCCTTTGCAGTGCCATTTAATTTTACGTTTCTTAAAATAAATTTATAAATTAATGGAAAACAAGAGCTTGAAGTGATGATGTTCTTTAGAATATCTGGGCAATAAAAAAAATCTGTTTCAGGTGCTATGAATCAGTCCTGAAGCTGCTTGTCTATAATTGCAAAGCACACTTCTAGCACTGTTTCAGATCAGGAAAAATGTCCAACTCATCAAGTTTTGTTCATTTTATAATCTACACTCTGTATGACCTAATTATGTTCCGTGCTGATTGGTCAGTTGCCTTGTCAGTTACTTGGTTACTAGGTTGTCCTCGAGTGGCCGAGTGGTCTAAAGCGCTGTCCGTTATGGATCACTGCCATCTCACCTCTGTCTGCGTGAGTTCGAGTCTAGGATTCGGCGAATGTGGATATGTGAGAAAGCTTGCCAGTAGCTTCTCGTGGGTCGGTGGTTCTTTCCGGTGATTTCCCGGTTTCTTCCTCCACCATTAATACTGGCCGCCATGAATAGCCTATCATGTGCTGAAAAATGGCATTAAGCCTAACAATAACAACAACAACTAGGTTGTCCATGGTTCGCATGTAGATAATGTACACTATGTTAGCAAAAAGAAAACTATGCCTTTTGACTCGTGTATATTTTGTTCATATTTTTGACTGAAATCATTGTTTATTTTCATTTTATGAAATAGAGATATGATTTATCAGTATTCGCTGCTCTTGATAAAATTCCACTTGTATAAATTTGTGTTGTTATTTTTTATAACTTATTAGCTCTCAGTTAAAGAACAGCTAGGCCTAATAACTTGTGTCCATATGCTGACAAATTTCACAGTGACTGAAATAAAGATGGCAACCAACAAGCTATATTAAGAAAAAGGTGTAAATATGAAAATGTCCCTAAAGTACTATGGAAGAATTGATTACAGCATGCTGAAAAACAAGGGTCAATCAAGGCACATATTGAGCAAATTATTATGAAACTTTGTTTCATTTCATATAAAAAAAGTAATTTAAACAAACTTTTAAATTAGGTCTGACATTAGAGGAGTCAACAGATCTGCCCCTGCTGTACAAGAAGCTGGACAAACTGGACAAACAACTGAAGGAACTCAACATTAGCTTCAAGACCCGATATGTTCCAAAATCACAGAAAATCCAGCTGAAAGAGACATTAGATAATAAGGTTTGTTTTTGATGAATATTCACTTTTTCTGTATGTCCTGAAAACAAATACTGTATGTACTTTAGTCTGGTTTTCAATAATGTTTATTAAATCAAGGTTAGTGGTGTTTTTATATCAGTTTTTGTAATGTGGTCAGTCATAGTAACGTCAGTTGTATAATTGCATAATGCCTGAATGTTGTGGTTGCTGGGGTTGTTCTGCAGATGGTCACTCACAGTAGAGTTTATATTATTATTATTATTATTATTATTATTATTATTATTATTATTATTATTATTATTATTATTATTATTATTATTATTATTAAGATTTCTTATAAACAATAAAATAAACACTAAATGAGTAGTACTGTTTCTGTACATTTGCATTAGATCTTTTGTGTGATTTCTTAGACAGGAAACATTATTTTGACTAGATCTGACAATTCATCTGCTACCAGAAATGGCAGATTATGTTTCCCTATAAAGTTGACATCTTTATCCAAATTTAATTCAGTTAACAAAATGGAGGTCAGTGATGACATGTTTGTTGTCAGTCAGTGTCTTTTTATGTAATGTGGTTTCTGTATGATTTGTTATGTCATTCTTGCCACCATAAGAGATTTTAAAGTCAGCTTTACAGGAAAAACTGAATGCATATTTATGTCCCTTTGAAGTAGAATGTAGCCACTAAGATTCCCATTTCCAACTATCATTGAATATTGTGTGATATTTTGTTGCATGGATTTTTTGGTTTTGGCATTGGCTTGCTTAGACAACTTAAAAACGTTAAACACCAAAGTCAAACAGACCTGGTTTTATGCCACTTGAGTAATCCAATCATCAATTAATATCTTGAATACTGTCCAAATTACATCAAATTGTACATAGCATAGTCTCTAATCCATCTCAACTGCCTTAAGTTCCAAAGCAGAACAAACCTTGTAAAGAGAATCAAAGTAATGTTTATTGTTCTATATTGATTAAGCTCTTTAGAACTCAACAATAATCAGTTAACATCTTTATTCTTTTGAAATTTCTGCTGCTTACACATAGTACAATCCACCTCCACAAACTTCAATAAAAGCAGCTAACCATGCCAAGAAAATCAAAGAGTAAAATTAGCAACTACATTGTCTTGCACTGTTCAAACCAGTAACATGATCACTGGCAGTATTACCATAAATATACTACACTGGAGTACAAATTATGAAAAGGACAAAAAAAACTTTTCACTGATAAGTTTGCATATGCAGGAAATTTCAGTAAGTAACAGGAGGAATGGAAAAGGATACCTCTAAACTTGGGAGAAAACCCTATTGCATGGGAGGTTCACTTGTATGATTTTGTCATGTGATAGACGGGGATAACTCATTATATCCAGAATCACACTATAATGAAAATCATCATAATGAAGAGGGCTCTATTATCCAGATTATCCAAAATCATGGACATTGTCTTATCATACAACTACAGTATACATCCATAATTTGTACAACCTTGAAAAATCCTTAAATTTAAGATACTTCTTCAATATGTAAAACCTTTCATTTGTTGACAAACTCTTTGACAGTTTCCCTAAAATATCTGAAATTACTTGAGAAAATACAAAATGATCATAAATATTCAGAATTTCTGTTATTTAATATTTATTTTCTGTTTGTTCTAAATAAATAAACAGACACAATATAAATTTGGGTAGATCAAATAAGAAATGATATAGATGCCTTTGCTGTAATTTTTTCCTAATTAGTTATGTGTTTTCTTCTACCTTTTACCGGTTTATACAATGATAAAAAAGTAATATGGAGAATTGCAGTATCCATACGAAATAATACCCTTTGAAACACAGTGAAAGTACTTGAAAAATGTTTAAAAATACCTTTAAAAATGACTGTGGGATTATACAAACCATGAGCTTGGATGATCATGTGCAAATATTTAATTTCAGGTCAGTTTTAGGGATGAACTATTGAGGCAAGGCCAATTCTACAAAGCTAAGAGGTTAAGGCTGAAGGTGGCACTAGAGGCAGCTCAGTCATACAACAGAGTCAAGCCACCCCACCAGACTGTAGGGGATGCTGTCATCTACTCCCTTGCTAAGGCTCGTGGTATGTTAAAAATCCAGCAAGAGAAAGACCAGGCTGCTGCAGAACAAAATCAAGGAGGAGAGGGACCTCCTCGAGAGGGGTCGCCACCAGTCCAGGCTACAACATCATCTACTTTTGAGGATGATGATCCAAATAAAGAAAAAGAGGCAGAGATGATGCTGGAATACATTGAAAAATTTAATGAATTGTTTGAAGACGGAAAATATGATGAGGCTGCCATCCATGCTGCCAGTAGTCCAAAGGGAATTCTTAGAACTTCAGCCACCCTTGCTAAATTCAGAGGTATAAATGTATTTTTTTTATTTAAAGCATGACCAGGGGATCATGAAAGGAAATAATTACTGCTTTTGATCCATAATTTGATAGTCTTTGCATTTAGAATTTTAAATTTCTGGTCAATTAATTTCATAGTTTGAAAAATATGGTTGGAAGTCCTGCATCATCGTTTAGAAAAATTGAATCTCGGAAGTATTACTAGACATTAATAATGATGATGATGATGACAATGACGATGATAATAATAATAATAATGACTTTATTTAAAGAGTGTACCATAATTAGCTAAGAACTAATCTGCCTTGAGGCCCTCATACAAAGGAATTTATTTATTTTAGCTGCATCTATGAATCCATTGGATATATTAGGTTTGGAAGAAGGCAATAGAATGGGCATTTCTAATCTCAGCTGGAATACTATTCTAAAAGCAAAGTTCCAGAGTATTGGAAACTTGTTAAAAATAATTCCTTTTTTGGTTTGGGAATTTTATACTGTTTGGTAGACATGGATCGCAGGTGGGGAATATTGCCAGGTAGCCTATACTGGAATAGTGATTGTAAATATTCAGGAGCACTATTATTATATATCCTGTACATTAATTTGGCTTTTCCTAAACTGATGTGGTCTTTGACAGGTAATAGTTTTAACTTACCAGCTAAATGTTCCTTGCTTTCTTTCTGGATTAATGTTAGCCTAAATGCTCTCTTTTGAAGATGTGCCACCTTACTATTTTTTTATCATTTGAATTACCCCATACTTTATTACAGTAGTCTAAATAGGGTGTGTAACTGTTATAAAATAGTTTTCTGTGCTTTTCAGGGAGAAATTTTTATCATCCTACTGAGAATCCATAAACTTAAATTGACTTTTTTTTTACTGATATGTTTGATATGTTGAGTCCATGATAGGTTATTATTATCTTCCAAAACAATTCTATTGCATTCATTCTATTCTATCTTCATTAACAATTCTGTCAAACAAAGATGATGATTTAGGAAGAAAATAGTCAGGATAAACAAACTAAGATGTTTATTTCTATTTATTTATATGTTTTTCCCCAGCCAGATTGAAGTGAAAGGAAGCTATTAGATTTGCATATGGAATAATTATGCTTATAAGTAATAAATGAATATACTCTAATTTCAATTACTGCTGACCTCCAATATGAAATTTCCTGAGAGGAATTTATAGCAGGCATATTTCACCATCAAACTACATGGTTTGGAAAGTCCGTACAAATTTAATCAAATGTTTTGCAGTAGAGATCAACATGGGCATTAATTAACTTTTGAAGCAAACTTAAAAAGTATGATAAAGGGAGATAACAATTGCAATCAGTAAATCAGGAATATGAATATAATATTTCTTTCAAGTGATTTAATTGTGTAAATATGCATTTTTAAAAACTTTAATTATGCCATCAATACAATAATCTGCCAAGCTCACACAATTGTACAATTATGCATGCAAATCAGTCTTACAGTATAGTCCATTCATATCAACTTGACACCTTATTTTAGCTATTACCTATATGTACAATAAAAATTTTTTCAAACTCACATATAATGTAATTCTGATTTTTATATAATTTTCTGATGTATCAGATTCGAATCTTTTGATTACAGAGATTTTCCTTGGGGTCTTGAAGGATTGAAACCAGGCCCTGATTCCATTATAGTTAGGTCTATAATTAAGTTATGACAAATTAAAACAATTATGTAGATTTCTAGTGCTAGAAAATTATTAATAGCACTATCTTTTCACTCATCCTAAAAAGATATGGTGTGCAATACATCTTTTCTTATAAAAAAGAAATATATTTTTATGATGAAAAATATATAATTGAGAACACAATTAGGCATCCCTAAAACATAATTTTGTTGCATATAATAATTTTCAGGGCTCATTGGGGGGGATTCTCTGATCAAAAATAAAGGATCTACAATAATAATAATCTACAAAACATTTTATAAGGTTTCAGGTAAATGTTAATGTAAATTTCTGAAGTTTAAAATCTCAAACTTTTAGGGCCAAAAGCTTGTGCATTCAAAAATAAACAGACTAGTTCTTGTCAAACTTGAGATGCATGTAAAAAACAAATTCCAGTGGATGTACTTACTTTTCATTTATACTGCAGCTTCAGTACTGAAAACTTCAGAAAACTGCCAAGGTTCATGAAGCCACTATTGTTACCTTCCAAACCTTAAAGAAAAATTATTTTTAAAGATGTCCAAAATTTACCATGTACCACAAAAATTGTGATATTTGACTTCTCTTGATTTGCAACAGACTTACTCAGTATGTTTTAAATGTTATAACTGTTACAGGCAATAATTGTCTAATATATTCAAATTATCAGAACACTGTCTTGTGTCAGAGACTAGTTCACAATGTAGTAATGGTACTATTCATTTCAGTAAATAACAGTAACTGACTGTAAATCTTTGATGACACATAATCTAATTTTTATCTCTTTAATTCATTTATTAAAATAGGAAGTAAATTTTTACAAATTGTAATTATTAAATATCAGCATGAAAATTATGGAAGTCCTTTCACAGATACGAGTTGGTCACAGGAAGAATTTGTACTATCATAAAGTAAGCTTAGAATTCATGACACGTCATCATACTTTATCAGATAAATTCTTACATGATCAGGCTGGTTATGGCCATTTTTGTGACTCCAAAGTGATCAGAAAAATCCTGGCTTGAAGGGCTTTACAAGTGGTGCTTATTCATCATCATGTACATCTGCATTAGCTAAAAATGTAACTTATAACAAATGACTTCAAGAATTTGACCAAATTTGACAGTATTATAGTGTGAAGACATTTTAGATTTATACAAACAATGTGTAACTTCTAAAAAATAATTTCAAGAATTTGACCAAATTTGACAGCATTTTAGTGTGAAGGCGTTTTAGATTTATACAAACAATGTGTAACTTCTAAAAAATAATTTCAAGAATTTGACCAAATTTGACAGCATTTTAGTGTGAAGGCGTTTTAGATTTATACAAACAATGTGTAACTTCTAAAAAATAACTTCAAGAATTTGACCAAATTTGACAGCATTTTAGTGTGAAGGCGTTTTAGATTTATACAAACAATGTGTAACTTCTAAAAAATATTTTCAAGAATTTGACCAAATTTGACAGCATTTTAGTGTGAAGGCGTTTTAGATTTATACAAACAATGTGTAACTTCTAAAAAATAATTTCAAGAATTTGACCAAATTTGACAGCATTTTAGTGTGAAGGCGTTTTAGATTTATACAAACAATGTGTAACTTCTAAAAAATAATTTCAAGAATTTGACCAAATTTGACAGCATTTTAGTGTGAAGGCGTTTTAGATTTATACAAACAATGTGTAACTTCTAAAAAATAACTTCAAGAATTTGACCAAATTTGACAGCATTTTAGTGTGAAGGCGTTTTAGATTTATACAAACAATGTGTAACTTCTAAAAAATAACTTCAAGAATTTGACCAAATTTGACAGCATTTTAGTGTGAAGGCATTTTAGATTTATACAAACAATGTGTAACTTCTAAAAAATAACTTCAAGAATTTGACCAAATTTGACAGCATTTTAGTGTGAAGGCGTTTTAGATTTATACAAACAATGTGTAAGTTCTAAAAAATAACTTCAAGAATTTGACCAAATTTGACAGCATTTTAGTGTGAAGGTGTTTTAGATTTATACAAACAATGTGTAACTTCTAAAAAATAACTTCAAGAATTTGACCAAATTTGACAGCATTTTAGTGTGAAGGCATTTTAGATTTATACAAACAATGTGTAACTTCTAAAAAATAACTTCAAGAATTTGACCAAATTTGACAGCATTTTAGTGTGAAGGCGTTTTAGATTTATACAAACAATGTGTAAGTTCTAAAAAATAACTTCAAGAATTTGACCGAATTTGACAGCATTTTAGTGTGAAGGCATTTTAGATTTATACAAACAATGTGTAACTTCTAAAAAATAACTTCAAGAATTTGACCAAATTTGACAGCATTTTAGTGTGAAGGCATTTTAGATTTATACAAACAATGTGTAAGTTCTAAAAAATAACTTCAAGAATTTGACCAAATTTGACAGCATTTTAGTGTGAAGGCGTTTTAGATTTATACAAACAATGTGTAACTTCTAAAAAATAACTTCAAGAATTTGACCAAATTTGACAGCATTTTAGTGTGAAGGCGTTTTAGATAAATACAAACAATGTGTAACTTCTAAAAAATAACTTCAAGAATTTGATCAAATTTGACAGCATTTTAGTGTGAAGGCATTTTAGATTTATACAAACAATGTGTAACTTCTAAAAAATAACTTCAAGAATTTGACCAAATTTGACAGCATTTTAGTGTGAAGGCGTTTTAGATTTATACAAACAATGTGGAACTTCTAAAAAATAACTTCAAGAATTTGACCAAATTTGACAGCATTTTAGTGTGAAGGCGTTTTAGATTTATACAAACAATGTGTAACTTCTAAAAAATAACTTCAAGAATTTGACCAAATTTGACAGCATTTTAGTGTGAAGGCGTTTTAGATTTATACAAACAATGTGTAACTTCTAAAAAATAATTTCAAGAATTTGACCAAATTTGACAGCATTTTAGTGTGAAGGCGTTTTAGATTTATACAAACAATGTGTAACTTCTAAAAAATAACTTCAAGAATTTGACCAAATTTGACAGCATTTTAGTGTGAAGGCATTTTAGATTTATACAAACAATGTGTAAGTTCTAAAAAATAACTTCAAGAATTTGACCAAATTTGACAGCATTTTAGTGTGAAGGCGTTTTAGATTTATACAAACAATGTGTAAGTTCTAAAAAATAACTTCAAGAATTTGACCAAATTTGACAGCATTTTAGTGTGAAGGCATTTTAGATTTATACAAACAATGTGTAACTTCTAAAAAATAACTTCAAGAATTTGACCAAATTTGACAGCATTTTAGTGTGAAGGCATTTTAGATTTATACAAACAATGTGTAACTTCTAAAAAATAACTTCAAGAATTTGACCAAATTTGACAGCATTTTAGTGTGAAGGCATTTTAGATTTATACAAACAATGTGTAACTTCTAAAAAATAACTTCAAGAATTTGACCAAATTTGACAGCATTTTAGTGTGAAGGCATTTTAGATTTATACAAACAATGTGTAACTTCTAAAAAATAACTTCAAGAATTTGACCAAATTTGACAGCATTTTAGTGTGAAGGCATTTTAGATTTATACAAACAATGTGTAACTTCTAAAAAATAACTTCAAGAATTTGACCAAATTTGACAGCATTTTAGTGTGAAGGCATTTTAGATTTATACAAACAATGTGTAACTTCTAAAAAATAACTTCAAGAATTTGACCAAATTTGACAGCATTTTAGTGTGAAGGCATTTTAGATTTATACAAACAATGTGTAACTTCTAAAAAATAACTTCAAGAATTTGACCAAATTTGACAGCATTTTAGTGTGAAGGCGTTTTAGATTTATACAAACAATGTGTAACTTCTAAAAAATAACTTCAAGAATTTGACCAAATTTGACAGCATTTTAGTGTGAAGGCTCTTCATATTAAACAAATGATGCTATGTTGCATCTGTTTTCAAGGCAGTTTGTCAACCATTTCTCTTGCATTTATTAAGAATCTTGGTTGCATCAAAAACATTTATGGCTGATGGGAGATTTGCAATTTTAAAACTGGCAAATATATTTAACATTTTTTTTTGTTTTTTTATTTAATGACACTTTTGCTTTTAACACATTATTAGCTATATCATATTTAGTAAATGTGAGCCACGTGCTTTTTCCCAGGACACATTGATGCAGCCAATGACTGCTGGCCTCGGTAAGCATGTATCTTGGCCAGTTGACCTACCACAATTTTGGAATGTAATGAATAAGTACTTGTATGTACCTCACTAGCATATTCCCATTTTGGAATTTATTCTTTTTACTCCTGTTTCAGTTGTTGTTTTTAAACTGGCAGATAAATATATTCTTTTTTTCTCAGAAAGAAAAAATCCATACCTAGGATGATACTTTGTTACAGAAAAATACTCAACAAGAAATCAAAATACCATTTCCAATGTGAAATGGATAAAGATATAACAGTCATTTTTTTAAAAAAAATATGCTTTTTAATGGATAACATCCAGAAAAAGATGTCTTAAAATATATTTTAACTGTGGAGATAAAATTTGGCTAAAATGTTTAATGCCAGTAATAATTGAAATCTGAATTGTACATAGCTTAACACATTGCAGTTACTGCAAAGTATTACAAAGTCAACTTGTATAAAAAATATTGAAAGTCAGGGTCATTAAGTAAAATTATAAACTTTATTGTTTTGGCAATTTTCTGATGAAATATTGGCAATCTGTCTTGCAACAACCCAATGTTAGATACATTTTGAAATAGTTTCCTCATGTCTTACCTATGGTAACAATGTACTGTAATGCTTATTTGTAATGTGACATATGTATGACATTTGATATAGATTCATGAATAGCATTTAAAGCTTACAATCCAAGTTTTTCTAATAGATTGTTGATGTTGGAATTCTTCATTACATTTACCAAAATGATGTTTAATACCATATCATCTTTGTGAAGAAAATACCACTACTCTGTTTAGAAATGTATATGTTACAAGCCAATAATCCTATTCATGCCTATCAGAGAGAGTCGTCATTAAATTCAAATTCATAGCTGAAACTGACAGAGATGAAGTGTTTTAAGTTTATTATACTGTCCATGTACAAAATTATACTTTCACAAATGAAGTGCGTTTTTGTAAGTTTTACACATCAAGCATTTCATTCCAGATGTGAAGAAAAGAATAAATGGGCGCTCCCCCTTGCTATCCTTCTGTGATGCCCTGATGTCATCAGCTGGGACAGGCAGTAGTAAACCTAATGCTCACCTTTCTGCAGAGTGTGTGGAATGTGCCCTTAAAGAGAACAGAATTGACCTTCTGTCCCACTGGATTACACAAGACAGGTAAGTCAAACCCTGCCAAGTTTTGAGGTGAAGTCAGTGCCATGTTAAGGCATGGGCACACTGTGCAGTTGCTCAGGGCCTCATGCTTCTAGGGGCATCATGCTGCCCATATTGTTAATGAATAAGAGGGCCGGTAGGGGACCCCAGTGCATTGCTTTGCCCAGAGTATACGCTGTTGTTAAGATGGCACTGGCAGCAGTAAGTCGGATCCCAACACATAACAAAACTGTGTTTTGAAAGGTATTAGTAAATCCAATATCAACCTGTATGCACCTGCTTCTATAATATGCCCTCATAGACAAGAGAATTGACCTTTTCTCTTACACAGAACAGTTGTTGTCCTGATTTGGTTCTTACTCTGACAGACCCATCAGTATACACAGTGTGTGGAATATACAATGGAGAAGAATGAAGTCAGCATTCTTGTCCTGCTAGTTTACAGGAGCAGGGATAAGAATAGCTTGAACAGTTTTACTTGATGCTGTAACAGGCAGCAACAAACCTAAAGCTTGATTACATATGATGAGGTAATCTGTGACCACCATTCAATTTGGTCATTGAAAGTAAATATAATTATAAAATTGCACAGCATTATTTATTTCCCTAAGATACAATGCTGAGTGATTTGCCAAGCTGTAATGTTATTATCCTCTGAAACATGTTTTATCACATGACAGCTGCAAGGGTCAAGCTAGACTTTAATTGTAGGGAGAAGTGACTTCTCCTTTTGGTCAGAACAGGGAGAAGTGGGAGCTAAACCGGGAGAAGTGAGACCAAAGCAATAAATGCATAATATAATATATATGATAATGCAGCTACATGTGTGTATATATATATATATATATATATATATATATATATATATATATATATATATATATATATATATATGTATATATATATATATATATATATATATATATATATATATATATATATATATATGTATATATATATATATATATATATATATATATATATATATATATATATAGCTGCATTATCTTATTTATAGCTCCATTTCTGGGGCCCCGAGTGGGCAAGTGGTCTAAAGCGCTGTCGTTACGGATCACTGCCATCTCACCTCTGTCTGCGTGGGTTCTCGTCTAGGATTCGGCGAATGTAGATATGTGAGAAAGCTTGCCAGTAGCTTCTCTTGGGTCGGTGGTTCTTTCCGGTGATTTCCCGGTTTCTTCCTCCACCATTAATACTGGCCGCCATGAATAGCCTAGCGTGTGCTGAAAAATGGCGTTAAGCCCAACAACAACAACAACAACAACAAGCTCCATTTCTCAGTATTTTAACAGTTTTAAACAATGCCTTATTTTCAAGTTTAAAAATATGTCACATGTTTATTATCAACCCATTTTGTACATGTATGAAAATTATTATATTCATATGCATTCTATTCATACTTCTAGCATATATGTTTGGATTGAGATACAGGCAAATTTGCGATATGACTTATAAGGCATTGTAATTAATTTTAACTGAAATCAGTAACAAGATTAGAGACTTGTAATTTCAAGTTGGTGAAAATGCTTAATAAACTATCACTTAATTAGTTTATTTTATTTTGTACAAGTTATGTGTAAAATTGCAGTCAAAAAAGATTTTTACCATTCTTTGAAACAGCTCCTATTTATATACATAGGAATAAAATGCATTTGCGACTTCAAAATATGCTCTTCTTCCTGATTTCCTTGTTCCCAATAAAACAATACTGTAACTATTCATAGGCAACACACAGAGGCACTAAAGTAAATAGATAACTAAACTGGAACCTTTTCCCCCCAAAATCCAACATCCAAGAACAGGTATTGCACCAAACCAGTGCATCTATTTTTAGAAAGAGGGGTTTTCAAAATATAACAATTCACTTTCTTGCATTGTTACAACAAATTCATTAATAGGACTGCATATTTATGGTTAAATTATTTGTCTACCCACTGGTTTTAAAGATATTAATCAGTTAAATAGTATTTGCTTCACTACTATATATCTCTTTTGTAATTTTGCAAAATTAATTACAGTAGGTCAGGAAACAACTTTGACCTTGCAGCATTGTTTCTAATTTAACAAAAGATTGTCACGTGTTTTTGACCTACATTATTTAGGCTAAATCTACTATGACATAATATTTAAACTTTGTTTTCATTATATTATATATTTTCCTGAATCTATTTGCCCAATTATTTACAAATGCAGACAGTTTAATGATGTGGTATATCATATACATAGTGATATCCACCATGGCAAGTTCATTTATGGTTTCAAACTGATTTTATCAAGAAAATACGCAAATATGGCCATTAAAATCTCCATTTATAAAAACAAGAAATACATTCAGAAAACACTCTTCACAGATCACATTTTTAAAGCAAATTACTATTTATATATTGATTATAACAGTGCTAGAACTTACTGGCTACTGCAAGGGGGAAGTCATTTTCGCTTTACTAACAGCATTAGGGAAAGTTGACAGTTCTCTGGGGACTTTTTCGACCACTTCTTCTGGTAGCATAACCCATTAGCTGTGACAAGTCGTATCTTATACTTATGCAGATTAAATATAACATTTATAAAAACTCTGAATAAAACAATATGCCATGAGCAGCAAGTAGCCTATATCATGGAATAATAATAATAATAATAATAATAATAATAATAATAATAATAATAATAATAATAATAATAATAATAATAATAATAATAATAATAAATTTGTTCTTAATGGACTGTTGAGACAAAGGCTCCTTTTACATAGTTTCATGATACATTCAAATGTACCTGTAGTCACAAAAGTCATATACAATAAAATGCATAAATTACATAAGATAAGGATATGATAGATGCATTCCCAAGAATGATTGTATACTTCAAAATTGTAACTTTAAATTTTTGGTTTACTGCCTTCAGTTTTCATTGAAAAACAGGTTATTTGGTTAACTTTAACATCATTCATCTTAGCCATTTGCAAATCCTTTTTTTCATTAATTTCAAGTATTACTCTTCATTAAAAACAATTAAATTATAATTTTTTTTTATATGAAATCATGTTTACTCAAAATCTGTGTAAGCTGAAATCACATGTCAGTGGATACCTGTATTATGACAGACTAGAGGCAAGAAAATACAACACATTTGTAAAAAAAAATATTTGAAGTTAAAAGAATCTTGTAAATTTGTATTTATCATGTAAACAACATGTGATGTATATGATTTTATATATTTGGGTTAGATATTCCATATTAAAACACCATTGTATTTAAAATTTATTTGAAACATTTTAGTCTTGTAATTTTGGAAACTTTGTTAATTTATATTAGAAGAGCTTAAGATTAAGTGATGAATGTCTGAGACTGGAATGAAATATTCAGATAATCTGGTGCCAGGTTGTTATGAACTTTGTACATGGTGTCTGATTTGTTATATTTGACTCTATCTTTTAAATGTAACCATTCGAGTTTTAAAAAACAAGTTTCACTAGGTGTTGAATATTTTTCATCTAAAAGAGTTCTAGCCCTTGTTTTTTTGCATTTTAAGGATCAAATAAGCAATGTCCATAAATATTGGTATAATATCAAAACATTGTAACATAAAACAAATGTAAAAATTAATTCTTGATTTTGACATTAAAATGTCCTTATTTATTATAAAATAAAATAACTTGAAGGAATTGTTGCTACATACTAAGTAGATTTGTTTATTCCATGAGAAACTGTCATCAACTGTCACTCAACACCATGAGTGAGTGACACATTCAACCTGGCCATCTCTGCAGTATACAGAAAGATCATTTTGTATTCCTTTTTTCCTTTGAGTTCTACCAGCTAGTAAAACTGTCTTTATTTGGTGATAACATTGTTAGGATGCTAAGTTGAAATATTTGAAATGTCATAATTTAGTTTACTCCCAATATCATAAATATTTATACTTACAACTTGAGCATCTGTGTACATAAACATACCAGTATGATCATGCAAGAAGAGTAATTGATAAACATTTTAAAACCCAGTACACAAGGTTCATATTTAATGAATACGAGAGATCTGTTTGTATCATAATATTTTTCCTATAGGTTGACTTTGAGCTCAGAGATAGGTCACATGATCACCAACCACTCCCACAAACCGAACTGCCAGGCTCTAGCACAGAACATTTTTATGCGGCTACATCAGTACCGAGATGCAGTAGTGTGTTACCTACGCCAGGGTAGAGTCCAGGCTGGAATAGAATTTGCCAGAAATAAAGCCCCATTCAGGTATTTCTGGACATGTATTCTACAGTGCTGGAAAAATTTTATTTGTATTTGGTAAAGGCTGTAACGGTTACTTTGGTTCACTCATATTATTAAAAATCTTTCTTAAAACAAAATTTGTAAGGCTGACATAAAATAATTTTAACACCTAACTCCATTAGGGAATATGTCAGTCTCCACCAAAAATATAAATATAAAAAAGCTTGTGTCTTCAAGAGTACTAAA
Source organism: Potamilus streckersoni (assembly GCA_016746295.1). Classification (NCBI taxonomy): domain Eukaryota; kingdom Metazoa; phylum Mollusca; class Bivalvia; order Unionida; family Unionidae; genus Potamilus; species Potamilus streckersoni. The sequence continues at coordinate 2,226,354 of JAEAOA010000845.1, read as the reverse complement.
GACTTGTTTTTGGTGGCAGTAATATATATATATAGTCCAATACTAAGTTTTATTAGGGTTCTGCATGGGGATATGGTATGATACACTAGATACACTATTGCCTTTTGCATCCATTCATTGGTGTGTCAGTCCATTGCTCATATGCCCTTGTAACCATAATAGCTCTGTAACCTCTCATATAATTGGATGTCATTTAGTTCATGAATTTCCTGCCACATGTAAATATATCTTTAAAGATTTCATCTTTTCAGATCCATTTTTGATGGAGGTATTATCCAGTATCCATTAATATTACTTCTCCAAATACCAGATCCATGTAACCAGTACTCCATGACATTATTTAGAGTTGTGACTCCTAATTGACTTTTGTCCTGATTTTGGTTTCCACAGCATGCCTTATGTAGACTTTGTTGCATTTCAACCAAATTTAACATGTAGCTTAATATTGATGAGACGTTGCATAGTTTATTTTCAATTGTTCCACTATATCAATTGAAAGAGTTGTCTTCCCTACTTAAAACGTACATTGCAGTGTCAGAAAAGAGATGTTTCATTGCCTTTCATTTCTCTACAGATTTATTATGTATGATATCTTGTAAAACAAACTACTATATATAAATATACTTTTTATTTACTTGCTAAATGTTGTTGTTGTTGTTGTTGTTGTTGTTTTAGGGTTTAACACCATTTATCAGCAAAAAATAGTCTGTGCATGGTGGAAGACTAACCCAGGAAAACCCTGGAAAGAACCACTGACCCATGAGAAGATACTGGCAAGCTTTCTCACAATCCCACATTGGCCAAACTGGAGAACCCATGCAAACAGAGGTGAGATGGCAATGATCCATAACAGTGAGTGCTTTAGACTACTTGGACACTCAGGGCCCCTTCTTGCTAAATAACAATTAGTCCATCCTTTTAACTTTGGGTCACATATTCTCATAATTTATTGAATACAATAATTATTCTCCAGCTTGAACTCCAAAATTTACATTTTGTAACAAAGTGAAATTCATAAAATTGAAATTTATCAAGTTTAAACCCTGGAAAAGTATGATAAATTTTGGTCATATAGATCTGCTGTAAGGATAATTTGCGAGATAAACTTTCAAAATACCAGGTAGGCTTAATAGATGCTACACCTGCTTCTATTAAAGGATTTTTACTCTGGAATATAAAATATCATCATTTGGAATAAAAAGGACAGATCAATAGAACTAAGTCTAAGTGTCTATCCATTTTCTGAATTTACCCAATAAGAGCATATTTCAGGCATGACGATTACATCCATGTCTTGCGTGTGTGCCCTTCCCTGCAGCTTCTGCATGTTCTAGTGGAAGGACAACCCCGTGGGTCATCCCGACCCCTCCCAGTTGGTGTGGTCATCCAAACACTACTGCAGGAGGACAATTTTGAGCTGGCTTTACAGTTTATCCAGGAATTACAGAATACGTCATCTATTGGTAAGTTAACTAAGTATTCAAACATCACTTTTATTACAGTTACATTTGTTGGTAGTCATATTTACATTTAGGTCATGCATGATTTATTCCATAACTTGGTGAATGCATTGATTTCATTCACACCTGCTAAATGTGCATTCACTCACAAAAGTTAGGGAATTTACAAGGAAAATTATATTACATTGTCTAATTGTGTCATTCACTTCCTATGATTTATTTTAAGAATTACAGATAAACAATATTATAATGTTTAGCTTCTAGTATTAGTACATATTCACTTGTCAGATCCAAGAACAAACTGTATAGACTCAGATCTCTCCTTAATCTGCCAGTTAATCTGGGTCTATGACTAGTCAGTAAAACAAACAAACAATATAGACCTTGATCTGCCATTACATTATACAGCAGCAAATCTGGTTCTGTGTTATTTGGAGTTGGATCTTTTTAACATTCAAGGATATAAGGTGCTTGTAAAATCTTATAAAATATGTTTTTCTGCATGAAAAACTAGAGGAAAAAAAATGATTATGGTTATATGGGTTGACCTTGTCCTAATAAATAAATGGTATGAACAATTGCATACAATACAGTATAAGAATTAGTTGGTATGAAAAGTTTTAGACAATACAGTATGAGAATTAGATGGTACAAAAAACTGCATACAGTAAGTATAAGATCAGACATTATGAAAAAGTGTATACAGTATAGTATAAGAATTAGATGGTATGAAAAATTGAATGAAATAAAGTATAAGAATCAGACATTATGAAAAAGTGTATACAGTAAAGTATAAAAATTAGATTTTAGAAAAATTACATATGACAGATTATAATGAAACCATTACTAAATACTGAGTCATTATGGCTCCTACCCAATACATGTACTATGCCCTCCTATTCAATACATGTACCATACCACAGCTCCAAACAAATGCATGTACCCAGCATGTACCATACCATGGTTCCTACCAATATGTGTACCGTACCATGGTTCCTACCCAATACATATATGATGCCACAGCTCCTACCCAATACATATACAGTAAATTCAACAGTAATAATGGGGTACCAATTTTTGTGCATCTCATAGTTTCAACAAATCATGATTTTAAATGAATAATGATCCTTTGGTGAAGAGACTAGGACTCCTTCTCCAAACCATAAATTTATATATCAACAAAAATGTAATTATTTGCAGAAATACAAATATCAGTATCTTAAAAAAAAAATGGACAGTCCAACACATATATCTGCTGTCTATATGTCATTTCACGGTTGCAACGGAGTTACTGATCGTAGCGCTTAAAATTACATTTCTTAGTTCCAATGCGCATGCCCACTAAAATTTTCCAGTTCTGGATAGTTCAGAATCTTAGCTGTTTTACAGATCATTATGGTTAAACCAATGAATAAATTATATCTGTCTAACATCTTTTGTTCATACTAAGAGAATAATTATAGACATTATGTAAGATAACTGGATTCAATGTCCATACTTTCATTATATCAGATAATTAAATAATATTTACTGTCCATACTTAAATTATATAAAATAATTAATTTATATATACTGTCCATATTTATATTATACCAGATAATATATATTCATAATCCATAATTTCAGATATATTTGTAGGAACATTTCATTTTGCTCTCCGATTTTAAACATTTATTGCACCTTTTTGGCAGCATAACTTGACTGGAAATCATCTTAATAATTTGCATTTTTCATACGTTGATATGTCCTTCTTTCTAAGTTATTTTCTCAAGACTAATAGTTAGTTTATTACACGAGTTAAGAAGGTTATAACACGAGTTTGATAAGAAAATTATAACACGAGTTTGATACATCAGCTGATCTGTAATGCTGAATATTTTAGACCAGAAAAGTTTTTTTTTTTTAAATGGAACACAGTATATTAATATATTCAGAGGAATTTAACAAAGCAATAATTACATTAGATATTATAAAAATAAAGAAATGTAATTAAGTCAGATGGAATATTTATTCATATTTGGGTGTAAAATACAATATTCATATTACTAACATGCTTGATGATGTTTTTCTTTAGATAATCAAAAACGTATTTCTTCATATGCATATTTTTTTTCTTGCCTTGTCCAGTCAAATATAGCCATGCATTCATTCAGTCTAATATTTAATTATTTACATTTCTCGCTGGTTTTCTTTGCCTATGCTGACACGTAATAACTCTCAAATTTGCTGGGGTCTTTAGACAACATTTCTGATTGCCACCTACCAATTCATCTGAAACAGCTTTCTTAAATTTAGTTTAATTCTATTTGCCTTTCTATGAATCAAATATGTAAGTTTAAAAGATCCAGTTCTTTCACAGATTTCATCCTGTAACTTGGTTTGCCTTTTAAATCAATATTGATCCAGGTGATCGGATGTAAAATTGCAGACAGTATGATTTCAAAAAGAGACTCTTTGTAAGAACATGCTCTTCAAGTCAATAATAAATGGATAGTCACAAATATTAATATTGTTGTCTTTATCTATCAGTCACTCTTTCTGTCTCAGCACCATTATATACCCGTTTTTAACCAGAAGTATGTTTATGTAATATACATATGCGAACACATTCATTCAAGCATATACATGCATATACATACCCATGTACAAGATGAAATGAAATATATCCTTCCTCGATAAAACTCAAGTTATTTCATGAAAAATATAATGAACATTAATAAAATTGAAACATTCAAAATTGATAAAAAAATATATACACAGCATGTTATTATTGTTTTATTCCTTCTTTTTTTTAAATCATGGTAATAAAACTTTACATATACGGTAGAGAATTGCCAGAAATGGAGATGTGATTTTGTTTGTAGAGAAAATTACACAGCATTCATAGTGATCATTCATGGGATTTAAGCTAATTGGTGACAATTTTTTAAAATATTTTTTTAACTATGGTACTGTTGTAGTGGTTTTAAAAAATAAACATATTTTCATTATTCTTCGAGCTAGATAAATTGCTGTAACAATCATTTGATGCATTGATACACTTTCGCACAATCAAATAATACAAACTAGAGAATGAGGTAGTAGTTTAAAGATAATGAAGTTTTGAAATGGGCAGAGAACATTTTTTTTTAAAGCTGGGAGCAGCGCAAGTTACCAAAAAAAAAAGATGAAAATACAGTTGATAAAAATTTTAATATAATTTATTTTTAAGATAGTGATATATTGATCTTGCTTGCAGAATGTGAGCGGTCTGTCACATTTTCTTGATCAACATCTGTCATCTTTATTGATTGAAATATGTGGAAGTGAGTTGCACCAATACACCCTCTGGTGTTTTCAAGGGGAGATCATAACTGTGAAATGGTCTATAGTGCAAAATGAACTATGTACTTAATAATTCTATTTAGAGCAGAATGACTGCAAACTCAGATTGGGAAACCTGTGGGTTTGAGTCCTTCTTTGGCCATTACTATAGTGCTTTTGGGGAAGCTAAAAAACAGTTCTAACTTTAAGTAAGTCATCTGATAATGGTGCCAGCATTTATTTTTGTTTTTATCTGCAGAGTATATAATAGAGAAGGATATAATTATCATGTCTGTCTGTCTTTGAACATTTCATTGGTAGAGCAAAACTCTCAAACTGTAAAAGATATCTACAGGAAACTTAGTACACAGACTGGAATAGTGACATAGCACTTATTCTTATTCATATTTTTCTGTTAACTGTATTTTTGGTTTTCATTTGCATTTTGGTCCATTAATCCATTATACACACTTGCATTCAAGAGTTTTAGTTTTAAACCATTCAAAATACTTATATGAAATTCATTATCTTTTGCTATTAACAGTTTTTCATTTGAAATATTTTATGTTTGTCATACATTTTTTTAACCATCCATCCATCATGTAGAATTTCATTTCTGGCTAATGGCTCTTAAACAGCTATCTGTATGAAACTTGATGCAAATATTAGACTAGTACAATGTAATCCAAACCACTCTTTTATCAAATTTTACTCAACATTTAGAGTGGGTGGCCGAGTGGTCTAAAGCGTTGTCCGTTACGGATCACTGCCATCTCACCTCTGTCTTCGTGTGTTTGAGTCTAGGATTCGGTGAATGTGGATATGTGAGAAAGCTTGCCAGTAGCTTCTCGTGGGTCGGTGGTTCTTTCCGGTGATTTCCCGGTTTCTTCCTCCACCATTAATACTGGCCGCCATGAATAGCCTATAGTGTGCTGAAAAATGGCATTAAGCCCAACAACAACAACAACAACATTTAGAGTAATAAATGTTACCAGCATTTCAAGTAACAAATGTTACTCAGTGTAATAAATGTTACTCATTATTTTCTGTAATAAATGTTACTCAACATTTTGAATAATAAATGTTCGGAGCATTTCAGGTATTGAACATTACTAAGACATGGAAATCTTACTATAGACTGACAAATGAGGTCATTTTGATTGCTCCAGATATTTTCAAGTAAAACTTTTAATCAAGTTTTATGATGTAGGGGAATTTTGTGCCTTTTGCTTTTCAGTTATTCATTTTCAGTATTTTGTATGTTTCAACCTTTATTTTCTGTGCATCCATCCATCCATCCTTTCATGATCCACACTTTCGTTTCCATAGCATAACTCTCAAAGATTTCAGCAAAACTTGGTACACATATGTAATTAATGGTCCAGTAGGCATATTAAATTAATGGTCCAGTACACATATTAAATTAATAGTTCAGTACAGATATTGAATTAATTGATCCAGTACACATATTGAATTATTGGCCCAGTACACCTATTGAATTAATGGTCCAGTACACATATTGAATTAATGATCCAGTACACATATTGAATTATTGGCCCAGTACACATATTGAATTAATGGTCCATTACACATATAGAATTAATGGTCCAGTACACATATTGAATTAATGGTCCAGTACACATATAGATTTAATGGTCTAGTACACATTTAATTAATGGTCCAGTACATATACTGGATTAAAGGTCTGGTACACATAGTAGATTTATGGTCCAGAAGACATTTTGGATTAATTGTCCAGTACATATATTGGATTGAAGGTCCAATATATATTTAATTAATGGTCCAGTACACATATTCCATTAATTGTCCAGTACACATGTTGGATTAGTTGTCCAGTACACATATTGAATTAATGGTCCAGTACACATATTGAATTAATGGTACAGTACACATATTTGATTAATTGTCCAGTATATATATTGGATTAATGGTCCAGTACACATATTGAATTAATAATGGTCCAGTACACATATTGAATTATTGATCCAGTACTCATATTGAATTATTGGCCCAGTACACATATTGAATTAATGGTCCAGAACTCATATTGACATAATGGTCCAGTACACATATTGAATTAATGGTCCAGTACACATATTGAATTAATGGTCCAGTACACATATTATATTAATGGTCCAGTACACACATTGAATTAATGATCCAGTACACATATTGAATTATTGGCCCAGTACACATATTGAATTAATGGTCTAGAACTCATTTTGAATTAATGGTCCAATACACATATTGAATTAATGGTCCAGTACACATATTGAATTAATGGTCCAGTACACATATTATATTAATGTTCCAGTACACATATTGAATTAATGGTCCTGTACACATATTGAATTAATAGTCCAGTACACATATTGAATGAATGGTCCAGTACACATATTATATTAATGGTCCAGTACACATATTCAATTAGTTGTCCAGTACATATATTGGATTAGTTGTCCAGTACACATATTAAATTAATGGTCTAGATGTGGCTTCTGTTATTTATTTTATTCTTCATTTTTAATAATTTTTGGTTTTGTCTTTTTCTTTTCATCCCTCCCTCCCTCCCTCCCTCCCTCCCTCCATCCATCCCTCCCTCCCTCCCTCCCTCCCTCCCTTCTTCCCTCCCTCCCTCCCTCCCTCCCTCCATCCATCCATCCATCCATCCATCCTTCCATCCATCCATCCATCCATCCATCCATCCATCCATCCATCCAATCCATCCAATGCATCCATCCATCCATCCATCCATCCATCCATCCATCCATCTTTTCCTTTTTTTCAATAGCAAAACTCAAGAATCATTTAACATAACTGTATGAAATATGGTAGACATTTTACCCTGGTAGTCTTAAAGTGCCTTTTGGTATTCTCAATGTTTGTCCATTTATAAATCCATTCAACCAGTAAATAATGAATTTTTGGGAAAATTATAGTTACATTTTAAAATTTTTAAAATATAATTTAGTTTTCTAGAAAAATGAAATGATAATAAATATCATGTAGTGGGGTGTAGGATTTTAAATAACCATATTCCTGAATAGTGCAGACACCTATAGTTACCACTGACCTGCACATTCTGTAGCTAAGATGGCACACATGTGACACCTTGTCATCTAACACAGACAAACACATTCTGTAGTTAAGGTGGCATACATGTGACACCTTGTCATCTAACAAACTTATACTTTTTGTAGCTAATAATAGTACAGACACCAATAGTTATCACTGACCTACACATTCTGTAGCTAAGATGGCACACATGTGACACCTTGTCATCTAACACAGACAAACACATTCTGTAGTTAAGGTGATATACATGTGACACCTTGTCATCTAACAAACTTATACTTTTTGTTGCTAATAATAGTACAGACACCAACAGTTATCACTGACCTACACATTCTGTAGCTAAGATGGCACACATGTGACACCTTGTCATACACAGACCTACACATTCTGTAGCTAAGATGGCACACATGTAACACCTTGTCATACACAGACCTATACAATCTGTAGCTAAGATGTCACACATGTGACACCTTGTCATACACAGACCTACACTTTCTGTAGCTAAAATGGCACACATGTGACACCTTGTCATACACAGACCTACTCATTCTGTAGCTAGGATGGCACACATGTAACACCTTGTCATACACAGACCTACACATTCTGTAGCTAAGATGGCACACATGTGATACCTTGTCATTCACAGACCTACACATTCTGTAGCTAAGATGGCACACATGTAACACCTTGTCATACACAGACCTATACATTCTGTAGCTAAGATAGCACACATGTTGCACCTTGTCATACACAGACCTACACTTTGTGTAGCTAAAATGGCACACATGTGATACCTTGTCATACACAGACCTACACATTCTGTAGCTAGGATGGCACACATGTGACACCTTGTCATCTAATACAAATTCTACAACATGTCAAGTCAGCTTATCCACATATGGAATAGGGATGTAAGTGCATTTTAAGATTAGATATACATTGTAACATTAATAACTTTTAACATAATCTAATTTATTATCTTTTAATTTTTCCACAAATTTTGTATATTTTCTGAATATTGCAATCTGTATTTTCTCAATTATTACATAAATATAAATTCCCTAACATCTTCTCTGTAAGGCTTCAAAGACTTGCATATTTCCAGAACTGTTAAAAATATATATTTCAATGTGTAATATATATATATATATATATATATATATATATATATATATATATATATATATATATATATATATATATATATATATATATATATATATATATAGTTGTGTATTTTCTTTATTTAATGTGTGAGTGTGTGTGTGTGTGTGTGTGTGTGTGAGAGAGAGAGAGAGAGAGAGAGAGAGAGAGAGAGAGAGAGAGAGAGAGAGAGAGAGAGAGAGAGAGAGAGAGCAGTAAACAACTTTCTGTTAATTATACAATGTAGCTTATTTGGATCAAAACCACTGACCCCACACCACCCCTGCCTTGGAATCATATAATACTGTTTATGAGTTTAAAATGTACCGAACACTGTATGCAATGTTGGCAAGTATGCATCTGTTTGTTTTTCCATCTAGTATTATTATCCATTTTTGCTTTCTGTGGCAAATCTTGTACCATTTATGCTGTCTCAATGAAATTTGGTATACTTAACCAGGTAGTATAAAATCTGAGAGTACTGGACCATTGGGTGCCTTTGGTAAGAGTCTGTAGATAAACAGGGACCAAGGCAACATGTTAATACTGGACGACTGTTACATTTATTCTCATGAATGTTGCAGATGATGCAAATATCAGTGCATTCCAAGCAGCAGTTCTAGATGACACAAAAACAACAGAGGAGGAGTGGAATGGTCTAGTTTCTCTGCTCCAGGACCAGGATTATGAAGACACAGCACTCAGTCTACTTGCCTCTGTCACTGTTCTCACTGCTATGAAGAAAGCCCTCCACACCAGTAAGGACTTTGAAGAATTGGAACAGACAGAAGAACATTCACAAGGGAGCTAACTCATTTTGTCCATTAGCATATATAGGCTTAGGCATATTAAAAATACATTTTCCTTAAATGAACTGGGAGTCCCATACAGTCTAAATTATGGGTATATCCCCCAATAGTTTGGATCTATGAACTTGTTCAATAATCAAAATGAATTTTATTAAGATCTAAAGTTTAATATTTGGAATAATGTTTGTCTGCATGTCTTAATTATATTGAAAACTATTTATTGTGCACATCAAAACCAGCCATAAAATTGTACTGTATTGCAAAAGAGATGGTTTTTCAATGTAGCTGTGATTTTATTTTTGACTCACCTTTCCTGTTCAGTGAATGGTGATCTACTCTTAATATGCTATTCCTGTTGCAATCATAATAATATCATAATATCACTATACCAGCAGGCAAATTCCAGTCATTTCCATGCCTTAAAAATTCATTATATATGAAAATGTATACATGACTTCCTCCTGATAAGTTAATAGATACTTTTAACTTTCATTCTTGCAAATTTAGATGAGTGAAAATGATTAAAGTGAAAAAAAATTTCTTTCTCAGTTTTAATCATTGAACATAAACAACAATTAAGGTGAGTCACTTAAAGATCAGCATTTGACTGGATCTATTGCTTGTAATAGAAAATAATGGGCAATACACTGAGCATATGCATTGTCATGTGCTGGTTTGCAGTTAGTAGATGGGGAGATACATATATACCTTTTCCTGGGGCAAGAGAAGTGGCAGCAGCAACATCAACAAGGTCATGATTTTGTCTGAAAAGTTTTGAGAAAGTATAACATACATAATAGCATAGCTAACAAGTGATAAATAGAGCTTTAAAGAACCCTTGTTTGTGTTTTTGGTTTGAAGAAATTTCTGTCCCTCCATGCTCATGAAATGTTTTCTATTCTCTTTTACCAAATATAATTTGTTTTACTAACAATAGTAACAGACTATGAGCTTACTAAAATTAGTAATTTATTATAAATATAAAGACCTTTATTGTTATTTATATATCTAGGGAGGCAACTAAAACTTAGGGAAACAATTAGCTTTAAATGTAGTTACTTCCCTTGGATATTTTTCAACTGAAACAATATTAGATAATGCTTGAAAAGGAAATCACAATAATTTCTGAGATACTGTTTCAGATGTTAATATAAATTCTCTGGTGACATAAAGAAAAGAAAATATAGAAAATATCAACATTGCTCATTAATATGACATCATTGCTTGTTGATACAGAAGATTTGATACATATAATCCCCAAAATTGTTAGCAATCTCAACTTTAAAATAAACCATGGGTGGAGTTCTTTTATTATAAAAACCTTAATGATAGTAAGTAATATTTGCATCTGGAGGAATTTTATGGTCAAAACATACATATTTCTGTATTTCAATTATCCCTCATTATAACGTGCTTCAATTTAGCACTTTTTCTCATGTAACTTGGGTGTGGTCATAGATTCCATTTTGGGAATGAATATATTTTATACATTAAATCTGCCTCACCATAAGATAACCTCACATATAATGTGGTACACTTTTATGTCTCTCATTAGGAGTTTTATAATGAAGAAGTTTTTTATTTACATTGAAAACACTTGGAAATGGAACCTCCACCCATTACTCACTCAAGTATTACATACTGTTCTGAAAATTATAAATAGCTGCTTTGTGGCTAAAATCAAACCATGTATTAAAATATTTATTTCAGCTCACAGCTCATTTTCACTATGCATTTTGGCCCAATTTAGCTATGCAACTCATTTTCACTATACATTTTGACCCAGTTTATGCTCCAATAACACAGGTTTTATTGTCTTTAGGATCATAATTAAGTACATCCTGCATTTAGCCACCAATGGTGATGAATATGCCATTGTGCCACTGCTGTATTAAGAAATTTAGAACATGGTGCTACAAGATTTATGAGGATGGTTACTCTGCCCCTCACTTGCAAATTGGGCACTTGGATAATCCCATCCATTCAATATCTGCTTATTAGGAGGCATTGTTGAATGTTTTCTATAGCAAGGTGTTTTATATAGTGAGGCAATTTTAGTATGGTTCTGCCTGTTGTGGTCAAGAAATAGTGTTTAAAAGATGGTTGGTAATAATAATGCTGCTGGTCCATTGGTGTAGATCACAACCACAGCTTCAGATGTCTGTTGTCATGTGGTGTGTGTGGAGGTGACTGGTGAGTCCAATTAGGGCATGGAAATCCATCCTGCATGTGGAGCATACTAGGGTTGGTGTAGAAATAGAGGTGTTGACAGCTCTGGTCTTATGAATTGCACATTTTCTGCTGTTCTGCTGTATGGGTTCCAGATGTGATCTTTTTGACCTAGGATGAACTGTCTTACACTTGGGTCTCCCATGAGGCACTGTTGATATTCAGCTTTTTCAAGAACACCTTTTGGGAGTACTTGAAGTACTTATTTTGTTCTCCAACAGTGCACTTTCCCTTGCAGCATTCATCATAATTGGGAATAGTATTTAGGTCATTGTAGTAGGCATGTGATATAAAATCAGAGCTAATAAAATTACAAGCATGCTAATGTATACCATTTGTACTCACTTATAAGTCAAGTCAAATTGCAAACAACAAAGATCCTGATCTCTTATATCATAATGTGCCTGTAGATTAGGGTCTGTGTTGTTTATTCTACTGATTACTCTTAACAAATTGTACAGACTCAGACCTGCAGGTGCTTTATGCAATGGCAAATCTGGATCTCTGCAGTTCACAGTTGGACTCATTTTATTAGCGAGTATAAACAGTAACAAAGAAAAATCTTCAGCAATGACTATTCCTAATAACATATATAATCCACTCATCATAATTTCTTTACATAGAAAATATCAAAGTTGATGATGTCTACATTTTGAACATGTTTTGTGTGATATTAATTGACTGTGATAAAAGAAACTGTGTACATATTTTCCAGCATTAAATAAATGTTATATAATCAATGTGTATTTTGTTTTTATAGTCTTTCTGACCATATGTTCTGTACCTGGACTATTTTTACTCACCTATCTTGTTTTATCTTTTGTCTGAGAACTGGCTAATAAATTAGTTATAGACGCTACAGATGAAAGAAATAAAACACTAGTATCCTTGAATTTAAATTTCATAAATAAAAGCTGGATAGAGTTTTGATTTGCATGTACAGTGGTGAATCAGTGGTTAACATGCCTGAGTAAAAGACCAAAAGAGTGTGGGTTCAAATCCCACAAGTGGACCAGACAGGGTCAGCTAATGTGGTGTGTCCTTTGAAAACATACTTTACACCAATTGCCTCAGTATGTAATAAACTACTTGTGTTGCTGTGTTGTAAAGCACCAAACTAAACAAAACCAAAATCTGTGCAGTGCTTCTCAAATGATGAATCCCAAAACTCAACTTAGCCACCATCTCTGTCAATCAATTTTTGGTTATTCAAAATTTCATTGGATCACTAACCAATCTTATCCCAGGCATTGTGTGATCCATGATATAATGTCATTTCTTGGGATATACTTCTTTGACTGCCCAATAGCCTAACACTTGGGCTATACTTTTTTGACTGCCCAATAGCCTAACACTTGGGCTATACTTTTTTGACTGCCCAATAGCCTGACATTTGGGCTTTACTTCTTTGACTGCCCAATAGCCTGACACTTAGGCTAAACTTTTTTGACTGCCCAATAGCCTGACACTTAGACAGTTTGCACTATATAATTTGTATAAATTCATTGTTGAATATCTTCATTTTTTAGTTCATTCAAAGTAGGATAAACTTTTGAAAGAAAAACATTGATTTTTCTGAAGTTGCTGTAATAATGAGCTTGCATTTTGATCAGCTCTGGTCATTTGTCAGCTGATAAGGACCACTCTTTATGCAGGAATCTGTGTAGTTCATGTTTGTGTCTGTAAGTAAGAGCACAATTATTTCTATACTAAATGTCCTGAGTTTTCTGGGACTAAATGAGGTAGATCAGTGTTTACAGTCCAGTAGATTGAGTTCAAATCAGGGAAAATAATATAACGATCATTTTTGTCATAAATTTAAGCATGAAAATGCACATTGTACCAAAACTAAGTAAATTACTACAATAAATAATAGAGTTTTTTTTTTAGTTATTCATTTTCATAATGTTTCATAAATTTAAATTTGTCTATCCAAACACTGTTTTTCTTCTAATCTATTTGCATATTTTATAACTGTCAGGTTGCCTGCAAACTGTTATAAATGACACATTACTCAATACTGAAATACTGAAGAGTGAAATATATATGTAAAATAAATGCATCAGTGCTTGTCAGGAGTTACAATTTGATTGGTTGTTAGGTCAGTAACAACTTGATTTATGGATTACCATAGTCATAAACAGTCAATTGAATGTTTTAGCTGGCACTGCTTGGCAGATTTGTTTGAGCTTGAAATATGTATGATCTGCAGATTTGTGATGTCTGGAAATTTTAGTCAGCAAATCAATAAAAACAAGTCAAAAGAATGCCTGACAATCTGGAACACTTTACATGTATGGTATACTCTGAAACTTGCTCACAGCACAATAATTAATTTCCCACTTAACCTAGTTGTGTACAAAATGCAGCAAAACTTAGTACTGTCAACCATCATCTGTGTATAAAATGCAGTAAAACATTGTTATGGCTGACCATCAACTTTCAATTTCTGCCCAAAATGACAAGTGATTAATACCAGAGTCCTTGCACAGTGTCATTAGTACTACCCAGCATATTGGTGTCATGTACACCTGAAAATATACATATTATTATGTGTGGGCTCGTACAAAAATAACAAGAGAAAAGTGTGATGTCAACATGCTTTGTAAATTTAGACAAAATAATTTATTTCCCTAGAAAACGCAGTAAAACTATGAAAGAGGATTTATGTTTTGTGCAGATAATCTAAAAATTAATCCTAGAATTGAAAAATATGAGACCTATCATTAAATAGTCCTAATTAAATCCAGGTTTGAATCTCAATGAAGTTCCAATATGGAAGGCAATGATGTCAGATGAGGTAGTACTGATGACAACAGTTTCTCATTGAATTTTGTGAATCAAGAATAATATTCTGGCTTTAGAATTTCAAATACTTTCCACTGAATGTCTTTGTCCAAGACTGTGATAAAGAAACACTTATTTTCCAGAGAATATGAACTATTCTTAAATAACAAATAACTAAAAAATGGCAACAACAACAAAATATCTTTTGAGCTCCTAAAGGTATTTTTTATGACTAAATAAATTTAATACCAAATTTTAGATCACATGGTATTTCACGTGACAAACTATGTGATTTCCAACATGAACATCCCAATAAAAGAAATGTCATTTGTCACGTAACTTAAAATAGCTTTATCTAAAACATCAGACTCATGCTAGAAATAAAAATAAAAATTAAAACTGCTTACTACATGGGTAACAGGTGGGTCAAAATGACCTTGGAAATAGCCAATTGTTATCACCCTATGTTTGTAAAATGGTGTACAAGAGTGAGCTAAAAATAATTCTTCTGTGATAGGTTTTATGTTCCAAATAAACAGAATCTACTTGAAAAAATTACAAATCCTGTGAAAATAATATTTACAATAAAATGTAATGAAACAAAAATAAAAAAGAATTTATAACTAACGCATAAGCAATTTAATGACATATATATATATATATATATATATATATATATATATATATATATATATATATATATATATATATATATATATAACTGGCAGATAGTTTTGAGTTTGTTTAATAGCACCTAACCACTTGTGATAGGGTAGTCTGAGATAACTTAATGTTTCCCATCCAGTTTTAGATACTTTAAGAATTATGTTGATGTGTGATGTTAGAACATATTCCCTATCTAAAACACAAAATTTAATAACAGTAGTAATTACCAACATTTATTGGATTGTTGTCTTTTCCTGGTTTATTTCTTCCTCCAGTAAGTAACTATAGGTCTAGAATAAGAAAGTTTGATCCCAGTCTGGTAACAAAGTACACTTTTGACAATCACAATATTGTGCTTTTTTTCTCTTCATCTCCATTTTATAAATTTATTATGTTTGGGGTGGTGGGTGGGGGCTCAATATTGCAAGATTTAAATTTTCTTTAGGCATTTCTGCAGTCAATTGCATCTTGTTTGTGTCATATTTTTTGCTCCACATTCCTTGCTTTATTTTGTGTATCTCAGCCTCTTTTCTTTAGATGGTTGAGGGTTTTGAATACCTTACTTGCAAAGTGGCACTTCATGCTTTTTATCCCAGTTAATACTAGTATTAGGGTAAGTATATCTTAGCCTTTTGTTGTTTGACTTTTAGTGTTGTTGTTTTTATTTCCAGTCATTATTCAATAATGCATTAAGATATGGATGAATGTAATTATAAATAGTCTGCATGAGACACACCCTAGTCCCACCAAATTAGTATGTATTGCATATGTGTGTCTCATTTGTCCTCTTGGGACTTAGCATAAAGTCACTGCCTTTTTCAGAGACTTGGTCAAACCCCATGGAAGATGCGTGGGTTCTTTTTAGACCCTCCACTTCTTTCAAGAATCCCCATTTGGTTCCATCAGACCTAACTGGTATCTCTGTGGGGAAGAGGCTTGCATTCTTCTAAATACAGATGCAAAAGAAAGGACTATATACATGCAAAGTCGTAGATTTTTACCCCTAATCTCTCCCGTTGAACCCTTTTCTTTCTGGAAGAGCGTTTCAAGATGGATAGATCCATTCAGTCAGAAATGCTATCAGGTAGAACGACTTGGCGGTCTGCATAGATGCTGATCTTTACACCACGATTACCCAGGATAAGGGAAATTTGTCCAGGTTTGTCTGAGACAAATGTTTTCAATTTCGGGCTTTCTTTCGGCCTAGTCTCCACTCCCAAAGCCTTTACCAGGTATGTTTAAAGGTCCTTGCGGGTTCACTTACTCAAGTACTATGACAGCTGGTTGATGCACAACGTCCTTAGACGTGAAATTCTTAATGATCTTTCTCTGGGCAACAGTAACTTATCTAGGTCTAATCCCAGCCAGAAGAATTAGGACCTGCTCCTTTCTCAGAATTTCATTTACATGGGTATGAATTTTCTCCCCCTTCTCAAGAAACATTCTGTTTGTTCCGACAGAATTGCTTAAAAACTTGCTCTCATTGCAATCAGGGCGAAAATATTTTGTTGTCAGCACCCCACCCACCTCCCTTTTTCGACCGTGTGGATTTGGAGTAGATTTAATTCCCCCAAAGAAGGTTTCTGAACTCTCACCATCAGGATCAAATTTCAATGTCATCTGGAAGAATCAGAAAAGGTTTATGACCAGCGCTCAGACTCACGCCTCCTTCATGTATACGGACGACTCATATTCAGACTGGGGAGCTCACCTAAAGTAGGAGAGAGTAGTTCTGCTGGGTCTATGGTCTTTGCAAAAATCATCCATTCACAGAATTTGGAAATGCGGATTTTTCTTTCGCACTAAAGGGGTGTTTGAACTGCATACTACACCACTGCATCATGATCGCTAAGGACAACCCATCGGTTATGACGTACCTCAGATGTCAATGGGGACATTTGTACTCCTTCTCTCTGCTTGGGAGTTTGAAAACATCCTCGTTAGTAAGCTTTAGAGGAGATCACTCTCAGCGTCCGCCACATTCCTGAGAAAGGAAATATTCAGGTTAACAAATTATGTTTATAAAAGCGAGTAATTCTCACGGAATGGTCTCTGCCGCAGACTGTTGAGAATAATATACTTTTTATCAACAGGCAGAGCAAGAAGTTTTTTCTTTATATCTGTCCAGTACAATACCAGATGGTATAGGATTGACTGTATGCAAACGTCGTCCCACCTTTCAGAGTAAATCCCGCAGGTTCTTCACAGAGTTGTGACTTCCAAGTCACTGCTCATACTAATAGTTCCCCCTGTAATCGTAGTTGAACGATCAAGTCGTGCTGTTGGTTGACAATTCCAGGAATTTAGTGATAAGGGGGTGTCTGCTGTCGCAGCAAAGAAGGCCACTCTTGAGCCGCTAACCTCAAAATATCCTTAAATTCTCCTTTTTCACGCCTAGCTTTTCCATCTACTCACCAAGGCCAGCTTTTTGAGCTAAACTCTCAAACGCATCATTCATGCTGGAAAAAAATTTACTTCAAAGACTTACGACACCAAGTTTCTGGCCAAGAAGTAGCTACCTTCAGTAGATCTTGTTCCTTTTTGAAATCGCCAGTCTCATTCGTGTTTGTACAAGGGATAACGAACATAGACGCTTTTGCCCAGAGTATTACGTTTCTAGTTATCTAAATCAGAAGAGAAAGATGGCGTGTAACCGTCTTTTTCTGCATCTAAAAAGATGCATCTGATATTTTAACAGCCATGAATTCAATCTCTCGCTGAGAGTTATATCTCTTACATGAAAATCAAAGCCATTAAGTTCACGGATATCTGCTGCATATTGCACATTTATAAATCATTTTTCTTTGGATGACGTTATGAAAGAGACCTTCTGGCGCTCTCATCTCATATTCTCGTCCTTTTACCTTCTGTTAGTGTCACGCCTGAGTGAGGGCACAGATCATCTGGACCCAGTTATCAGCTCAAAAAGTTGTCACGACATCTTCCTGTCTGCACAACAAAAGAGGATCCAACTGAAAACAGTATTATGTAAAATTTGGCACTTGAAATAAGTCATCATGTCCAGCCAGACTGGCAAATTCTGCAACGTAATAATAGCAGATGTTGCGTTACCATAATTAAAATGAGTAGGTGTTGTGGGTGGGTGGAGTAACTGGCTTTAATTTCTTTATCTTTTACCTTCTATTATTACCCATTTTACTCTTCTATTCCCGATCTTACGTCCTTTCTGTCTCTAAGTCAAGGAAGGACGATATTCATATTGTCGGACGTGGACTAATGTATCAGACTGGAATCATATTCTTTTATTTATTCTAGAGCCACATTAACCACTTCAAGGAGAGAATATTTTCTTTGGACTGGTGACTTGGACCAGAAAAGGACAAAGCAACGCTACTATAAGAGGCTAGTATTACAGAATTAACGTTAATTCAAGCCCCCCCCCCAACAACATTTCGCTGAAACCACGCTGTATCCGCATGCATAAGTCTCTTTTAGCAGAATTAGGCGATATTGCAGCGAACCCTGCCCTACTGATATCGATAAGGAGAATATTATCTTTTCATCTGCAATTATTTACTTATTTCATCGCTTTAAGCCGGCGCATTTACCAAATATTTTTTACAAACTAGACAACGTACTCTGCTATATTTTACATAGTATAGTCAAGTAATTCAAATATCGTGACCTACTTTTTGTTAGTGGTGAAAGAATCAAGTCATACGGACAAAATATGAAGGAAACAGCTGATTCAGATCAAATACTGAGGTTGCAAGGTTTGTCAGTTGTTTGACAAAGAAATGCATCCCTGACAATATGGAAACTGTTGTAACTATGCCCCCCTCCCATTGACCCATTGATATATTCCTTCTAATGCTGTATATATATATATATATATATATATATATATATATATATATATATATATAACAACGTTGATTGAAAAGAGTATGGGTTGAAGGAGTGCGTATTGTTACGACTCTATGGTCTTAAAATAGGTACAAGAAAAGAGTGAAAACCAAATATTTTGCAAAATGCAACTGATAATTTATTTCCATATAATACAAAGTGAAAAATCACAATGAACTTACTGCACTATGAATTAAATAGCAATAATCATTAAAGTTCCTTCACAAGTCCAAATGTCTTAAGCTCCAATTGATTTCCAGTGCTATTCCAAATAAATTCCAATATCGAATATGTAATGTGAATATTCATGTAATTTCGAACGTGTTAATGTTCAAATTGCCTGGAATGCGACAATGTTTTAACAGCATTTTGATGTATCACAATAATTTAGTCCAAAACGTCCTTGTCTAAATTCACTCTAATTCCACATTAATATTATAGTCCAAGGATATGACTGAGCACATTGTAATTCTAGTGAAAAATAACTTCAGGAAGTAAATTCACTCAAATTGAAAACTGAATGCAACAAGAAGACTGATTTTGCACATTGTAATTCTAGTAAAAAATAACTTCAAAGCAACAAGAAGACTGATTTTGCTTCAGCTGTTAGGGCAAGAATGATTTTTTTTCTTTCTCAAGTAAACAAAACTATATAAAAGGACACTAATAGAACCAGGATGTAGGTCAGTCTCTTCTCTAAAACATTAAAAGTTGTCAACAACTTTAGAAATTTCCAAGCCAAATCTAATATTCTAAATTACATTCATTGAGAAATGAATTGATAGTAAACAGAATATTTAAATATTAACTCGGAGAGAAATAATATGTTGTTACGAAATAAATGTAACTAGTAAGATATATATATATATATATATATATATATATATATATATATATATATATATATATATATATATATATATATATATATATAATGTGTGTGTGTGTGTGTGTGTGTGTGTGGCATTTCGATAATGCCAACGAATATAACATTGATTTTCTGCTTAAGAAGCTGACAAGAATTAATTTAATAAGAGACATGCCTATTGCCGGTCAACGATACTTTGAGCTGAATTTTTCAACCCAAGTTAATTGAAGACCTTTGTAAAAACAGTACAATCTGAACTGTCTTTTTTCAGTTAAAAGAAAATATTATTAGCATGATTTGCCAATAAATTGTTTCACGTACACGAACTATATTTTATTCGCATAATCGTATTTGTAGATTACCAAATTAACAACATTTTCATTTGTTTCAAAACGTTTAATATTTCGGTGACTTTTTGGCCTGTTGTTAGGGCATATCTTTGTATAAATACAAATCTTGTCGAAGATGTTCATAAGAGATTGGGGAATGAATCACTTTTAACAGTCTTCTACGCTCACGTAAAAAAAATCCACAAAAATATACCGTCATTCCTCTTATAAGTGTTACAACCAAATTTACCAATGAAACATTTGTCCATTGGGTGTTCTATTAAAGGCCTTTATATGTGGTGTCCTCTCCTATTAGCTTGGAAGCCTTTGAAAATCCCGCCCATGTGTCCGAAATTTTTAAAGGATTGTATATCTGTATGTGTACTCCGTAGATTTGTCGTGTTATATTTTTTTTATGAAAAGAATCTGGTGTCAAACATTTATTTAGATGTGTTTTGGAATTCGGGGTTGATCATCCTAAGTATTCTATTAGTACTTGACAAAGTACCTAGGCTGGTTCTTCGACGTTTCCGATTAAAAAAAATACAGTCTTTGTACTTACTTCCATAGACACAAGTCTAAGGCTGGTTTCCATCCCCCTCGTCTCATCACAATCTTTTACGAAAAGATTACTCTTCTGCCATGTGTTTGCTATATTCCATGCTCCTTTTTTGTGATCGTGCGTATGTTTGTTCAGATCTATTATCAACTTCCCCAATTTTATTTGATCTTTCTCTTTTAGATATGTATACTTGTATATATCTATACACACATGTACATATTTTAATAGAACAAAGGGACACGAACTGAAAATGGGAAGTAATTTGATTTAACTTCCACTTTCTTTTATTTTACTGATTTCCAACATTAAATTTATATATGCTCTTGAGATAAATTTATGTGTGCATAAGTCAATAAAAAATTAAATTAATCCAAAAATAATCCCCTTTTACTGGGTTTTGTGTGGTGTCTTTTGCGCATAGAGGATGTTTCTCCAACCCACAGCTCTAACCCTTGGGGGCTGGATTTGTATCTTTAATCTCTCCGTGAAGCTTAAAATGACTTTTTGGAAAAGTTCGAAACTTAAAACTAGGATTTAAAAAAAAATTTTTTTCGTCATCAAGGTGTTTTGTGTGCATGTATGAGTTAAGTTAGGGAGAATATTTTGTTCATGTGTTCATGCTTCCCTTTATCTGTATGTTATGTATTTCCATTTACTGCTGGCTTGAGTTTCCACGGCTTATCTATAAGTCTGTCCACTTCGCGTGGCGCCCTGTGACGTAGCCATGTGATATCCACACCCGAAACTTCTCAAGTTTGGCAATTGCCTTTCAATGTATGAATTATTTTTTTTTCTGCCTAAGTGCATGTGAGATGGTATGTTAGTGTGTTTCTCCCTTTCTAGTTTTTCAAAGTTTATTATATTATGTTCCCTCCACCTCTTATTAAATACAGTGGGACATCATGACGTTGTCTCAAACATTATTCTTCCGCTCCTCCAGATACCCCCACAGAGGCCCCAACATGTGATTCAGTAGCCTTCAGCCCACTGGCTGGAACCGCCTATATGTAGGGCGGTGTACCGGAGTCAATCTCTCAAATAGGTCACATTTCCCGCGGGATGCTCGGCGGAGGCTCAATTATAATATTTACACATGGAAATATATATTATTTCTGCCCATATACCCACAGCAGCCACAACATTTGAGTGAGTGGCCTTTCGCCCCTGTGCTGGCTGGAACTGCCCCGTATGTAGAGCGGTGAACTGGAGCCATTCTCCCACAGAAATCACATCCCGCACCCTTCAGCTGATACCTGGATAACTTTTAATTATTGTATTTAAATATGATCATATCAATTTGTTGTTTCTTTTTTTTAAAAATCAAATATCCACATTGTATCATGGTTTTGGTAATAAAATCAACTACCTGGTGTAAGATATCTTGGTATATTTATTGATACAGAGAATACAGCTGTCATTATATCCCCCTTTTTAAAGTAGTATATTCTTAATCTTATCTCTGTCGTGCATCGCAATGACTCTAACATACGCTTTTTTGTGAATTTGCATTTTTACATAATGGATATTTCGGCATTATACCTATCATGTGCCGTTTCAGTGCTGTTTCTCCTTTCAGCCACATATCGTGGAGATATTTAAACACCATGCTCTGTATTTTCGATTATTTTCATGCTGCCCACTTCTAAACACTTTTACGGTCGAGGTTTATGACGGCCAAGTGCAACAAAACATGGATGAACGCCTAAGTGTACGTGACTATGAAAACACGAGATCCAAAAACAAACGGTTCACCTATCTGTTATCAATTTCTGCAGGCTATTATTTTAACGGTCTACATCTGGTGAACACCATTGCTATCAAATTCAACGCGCTGTTTGGCAAAGCCTTGGAATAAAACAAACTAAGTGTCACGATCGAGTACCATAAAGTAGCTCATCGCCTTCTGGCCAAATTTTCAGAGAACAAAGTAGTGGCCATTACATTGGTTTCCCGAATTGTTTGACATTTTGGGTGGAGACGTCAAGATAATCAAGATTATAAACGAAATAAGAGCCATTACCAGCAACTTGGATTTTGTAAAGTATTTTATATTCCCTGTAGAATTGAACCAAAGATTAAATTTGATCATTGTATACTCCGATGTCGTGGAGTACAACATGGTGGGGCACACCTCCGTACCGTTAATGCGAATCATTCCTTTCAAAGTGGATCCTGCTAAGGAGAACAGTGAAAACACCTATCACGTTCATCGCAAATGGTACATCCTCACTTTTTATCCGTCAATATGTCGTATTTAGACACTGTCAACATTACTATAAAAAGAGATATGGGACAAAATATTTATTTCACCAAAAGGGAAAGTTATGGCGAAAGTCCATTTTCGAAAACGATTCTCTAACGAATTGTCAATCATGTATCCTGTGTACAGAGGAGTCGATCGACAGTGAGGACATGGTTTAGGAGATATGCTGAAATCAGACTTTCGTCTGGTGGCTCCCGTTTTGAAACCGATGGTGACACGAGGATTGCACGCTTTGAAAGATGCCGTTTTTTACACAAGGAAAAGAATTTCTCTAAAATGAGATAATTGACAAACAAAACCCAAAAGAAACCTTCTTGAAAACATTCAGAAAAAGTCTTGTTTCAAACGGGCAAAGACATTCTGGGTCGACGAGAAACTCATATAAATATTTTAATCCAAGTAATCCTGGTTCCCTGACACCACATCAAGGAGAAGGCAGAAAGAGACACCACGAACACCCCTCTAGAGGCCTTCATGCCTCCAGAGCTAGAAATGCCAAGCAAAGAAGAACCGTCCGAGAATTAGACGTTTATGATTATTAAATCAGAGAGAAAAGAAAGGAAGCATCGAGAGTCTTGTGCATATTTCAAGTTGGAACTAGATATGTTTGCCATGCCACCCACTACGATACCGATGCTAAAATCTCAATGGGTAGAAATTCATCCCATCTCCAATTTGAAGATCTCTGTCCCCATCGAATTTGAAATCAAAAGACAGCCGGAAGATTAAATCCATCTGAATTGAAATGACTTGCACCTGAAAGTCAAAATAATCGAAACGGACAACACCGCTCCGGGAGCCGATGTTAGACTAACTCCCGTCAGTAATTTTATGTATTCCTTGTTCAGCAAAGTGAATTTGTATTTGAATAACAAACTAGTCAGCAGCAGCATGGATACTTACTCTTACCAAGCGTATCTGGAAAATCTCTTGACGTAATGAAAGAGACCAAGAACACTCATGGAAACCTGACACAGCGGGCGATGATAAGTTTAACAATACAGTCCTAACAGCAGCTGACGATCCTCACAATGTGGGCTTTAACGACTGTCGAAAGAAAAGCCTGCAAGGACGCAGTTTTGAAATGATGGATCATTTGCATTTGGATATGTGGTTGCAAGAAAAGTATTTACTGAACGAAGTGGATATCCATTAGAGACTTAATAGTATCAGCACCGTTTTCCATTAAATGGCCGATGCCAGCGAGTACAAAACTATCATACAAGAGGCCCGACTGCACGTGCGTAGTGTGGAAGTGTTGCCTAAAGTGGGGAATGATATCAGTCAAACTTTGAGCAGAACGAGCCCCAAGCAACCGATACATTGCCTGGAAGTGAAAATCTTAACCATTGCTGCTTGACTCCGATCCAAGATCGAAGATCATCTGTTCCAAGGACATTTGCCCAAACCTATACTCGCTGGCATCGTTAGCAAAGCAGACCACAAGGGAGCCCACCTTTAAAATAGCAGCTAGGGGCCAACAGTAGTCGCAGAATTTCGTACGACGTTTATGCAGAAGGTTACGCTTTGTTGACTTTTGATTTCGTTCCAGACCAAGGCAGCGACGAGGTACATTTATATTCTATAAAATCTGGTCAGCTTCGTGTGGAACTTCAGTTTTCTACAATTCTACCCAAGATGGTGAACGTCATCTTGTATGCCGAATTCGATAATCTGAATTCAATAATATGATAGAAATCAACAGTTTGAGAAGTAATTCTAGACTATTAGATGCTATGGAAAACTCTTGTTCCTCTTTGAATGGTAGAAAAGTTTTGGAAATGTAAGAGTAGGATATCTTGAAAACAGAACCCAAAAACAAAGACGAACAGGTCATGATCATGTCCAGATGGCCAGAACAAGAACAACATTTAGTCTCCTGTTTTGCCAAACAACTGGCAGAAACGATTACAGGGCTGGCCAAAGAAAGATTGCAATGGATATAAAAACGATCCTCCCAGTCAAATGCAACACGATAAATGTATGATGATGAGTAAAGAAGAAAAATTGGATGATTATATGGATGACAATCCGGGTCTCATCTCGGAAGAAGCAGTACTGTATCAGTGGTATAAAGAGCTGCGCGATCATTCCTCCCCTCCATTGACTGCCATAGAGATGCATCTCATAAAATCTCTCTTGGCCCAGAGTACGGAAAAGTAGCGAAGAGAAGATTACATGACAGAGATTTTCAAGCAAAAAGTCGGGATTGAATTGTTGATTTATCACTACCTGTGAAACAAAGAATAACATAATGGATAACTGGGAATCCTGTTGTGTGTGCTGATGATGAACGTCCTCATCACAAACCTAAAAGCCATCAAGCTTATGTCATCAACACGGACGACAATCACCTACCAGGAACCCAATGGGTAGCCGTTAACTTTTCCCACGATGCCAGTGTGGAGTATTTTGATTCGTATGGATTGCGGCCTTTGGAAGACGATATCATCGACTTTATGAAAAGAAATGCCCAGACAATACTATTCAATGATGTGAAATTACAAGGCACAGATTCCATGGTGTGTTGACAATATTGTGCGTATTTTCTTCATAACGCAGTCTTGGATATTATTTAGAACATTTAGTGACTTATTTTACTTTTGACTATTATAGAAACGGTGAGAAAACGGCGAGAAAATAGATTGATGGTTTTGTGACCATGATGGCTATGTGTTGTCTTAACCTAGAACACCCCCAACAGTGGAAGTTTAATTTGACTTCGCAATGTTGTCAAACTTGTCAAAAATGTGTTATTTGATATTGTATGAATTGTTATAGGAAGTACTCTTTGTTTGTTAGTTAAAATAAAAAAATGTTGGGAAAAATATTGATGGTTTGTTTTCATAAAAAATAATGTGAGTATATGCTCTTTGACTCCTCTCTATTTCTCACCATGAGATAAGTTATAGTGTTCCTACCCTCAAATCATAGGGATGTTTCCTATCCTGTTTGAGACATATAAATCGAGGTCTCCAGTATAACCATCCATTATTGTCTCTTCAAACTATGAAGGTACCTTCAATACAAGCAAATCTCAATGAAGCCTACGTTGACTTACATCGTGTCCGGTAAAACCTGATATCCGAGCCTGATGAGACTGAAAATGTCATGATGTTAAAGTAGCGCAAGACCTGATAGAAGAGGTGTTTAAAGACGTAATCAAGAAGGAGCAAGAAGAATGGAGCGAGAAGTCCGCACTTCAGAAACAGCAGAGAGAACAACAGCAGGAGGAGCCAGGAGCCAGCAGGAAGAGCCGGACCCTATCATGTGGGAAAGCCTGCAGGACGCAATCTTAGACGATAAGAGATTGCCACAACCCTTCAACAAAATAGCCCTTTTCAGGGCTACCCGAACAATCTAGAAAAGAGATAGTAGTCAAACTGCCAAAATTTGTCTGTTTTTGTGTGTTGGGAGGTTAAAAAAAACTGAAGTGTGCCCATAAACACTTCAATTCTCTGACTTATAAGATAGTGTGTGTGCGTATGTGTGTGTTTGTGTTTGTGTGAGCAAAAGACACGGAACAGGCAAGATCGGCGTAGAGGGATAGAGGTGAGAGGGACGCCTGAGAAAAAAAAGGGTGAACAAGAGACTACAGACAAAGGACCAGAGAACAAAGAACAAAACAACAACGTGGCCATAGATGTAGAGCCCTGCACTGCCAAGCTGAGCTAACATACACTGAAAATAATGTTAATACGGAAAAGGAAAAATGTGGCGAAGTAACACCAAAAGACCATAGGACCATAACGGACCAAAATACCATACCGGCTATTCTGATGAAATGATAAAGTTTACATACAGAGCCCATAAGGAGTTCATAGAAGGATTTTTTGCTAAGCGGAGCTGTGATAAATAATAGGAGACGTAAGACCAAAGCAGCTGACACTAAAACGGATATTGTGCTCATATGGTAATCCATCATATGCCGGAGTAGCCTGCATACCAAACAAGTCTGTTCAAGAAAGAAGCAGACGAGATAGAAAAAGATGTTCGCCTACTATTAATATTGCATGAATGTATGAGAATTTCTTTTTGGCATTTTTCGTAAGCCTCTGTCGATCAAATCTCTATCATACACGATGAACTTGATCCTTTTATTCCACCGTCAAAATTATTCAACTGATATTCTACTATGCGTGCTACTAAAATACTGAGTCACTTGACTTAAACTGACTGATAAAATTTAGAAAAGAATACAATATACACTTTGTACACTAAATTCTAACTACGAATTATGTAAATTGTTAATGAAAGATTGAAACACTATTTATTTGGCAAATTGCATAGGTGGCTTACACACTATTGGAGTTAGGGTTTATTTATATGAGCACAATTGGACTGAATTTGACAAAAAAAAAAAAAAAAAAACACGTCATGCCTGGAGTCTTGAGAGTACACGACGATAGCTGCAGTGGCGTTTGTGGACCTTTTGCTGGACCTCTTTTTCCTTTGCCTCATCACACAAGTAAACAACACGACAATTGCGCATAAAAGTGGTTGCTACAGTGGCTCCATTCCTGTAGCAACAAACAATCATAAAGCTTGACTCTCGAGCATTAAGAAGTTGCGTAAGCTCTTGTACGCACATGCGACTATAATCCATTCAGTCATCGTATTGATAGTTTTGTGTAAGCGGAAGTTTTCCTTCACGTCTGTGCTTCAGACATATAAATCGAAGTGTTCGTCAGTCTGGATACCCATCGTCAAGGAGACGACATAAAAAGAAAATTAGTAGGATAAACAAGCTTCTTGAACTTCAGATTCACCTGGAGTCTGCCAAGCAAGTCCTGGACGAGTTGACCATGGAGACCATAGCAGAAGCAGCCAGGATTGAAGAAGAAGAGGAGGACAAAAAGAAAGAAGAGGAGAAGGAAAATAAGAGAAAAAGAGATCCTTCCTGATCTCACACTTAGGCTACTATGTGAGGTGATGCTTGAAGTGAGGACGCCAACGCCACCACGTCAGCCACAACCACAACCACAGCTACAAGCACTACGACCATTACTAAGAGCCGCTGTCCCCCAGATGGAAAACTGGAAGGAGTTGGAGAGACAGCGGCATGATTGGGAGCTGCAGAGTCAGCAGAAGATAAGGAGACCTCATCATCCCCCAGAAGACAGAGACATGCCTTTACTATCCCTCAGAGTGAAAACTGGGATAATCAGGCCACTTAACTCCCCTCTGCGCTCCAAACCAGAAGCACCAATTCGGAGCAGGACTAAAGTCGCCGATGTGTTTGTGGTGCCCGGCTTGGGAGATGTCACCATTAACCAGGTGTCTCAGGACTAACCAGATCTCTAGAAAAGAGAGACTGATCAAGTTGCCAATCGTATAATTGTGTGTGTGTGTTAATTTGTGTTTATGTTTGTGTGCGTGCGCGTACGTGTATGTATGTGTGTGCTTTATTTCTCTTAACAAATCACTGGTACTTACACTCATGAGTGTTTGTATGAATTTGAAGTTGTGTCACTATAAACACTAAGTCTTTTTCTGTTGTGATTGTATGTAATGGAGTGTTTTGTAGATAAAAAAAAATCCTTCTCCAATATGTATTTATATAAAGTATAGTGGATTTGTTTTGTATAAACATTTGGTTTAGGTCAGCCATCTCATCCTTTTGGATCATTTGGTAGGTGATACAGGTAGTTGGTAAGAGGGGATATTTTCCTTCATGTCCTTGCTTCAGATATCCAAGCGTTCGTCATTCGCGCCATTCAACATTGAATAAAAGAATGAATGGCCAGTAACCATTTGGAGAATATGATAAAATTAAAAGAGGTATTGGATACGATAGAAAAGTTGGAAATGGAGGAAGTGTTGGTTAGGATGAAAAATGGGGCTTATAGTCCTCACAGGATGAATATGGAGATAAATAATTTGAAGAAAAAGAAAGGGATATTAAAGGAACTAATAAAAGAAAGAAAAAAAAAAGAAAAAATGGTGGATGAAGAGGAAAAGAAACAATAAGAGCTTACAATGCAAAGCAGGAAAAAGAAGAGTACAGTTTTAAAAAAAGAAAAAAGAGAAGATAGAGGGGAAGGAAGAAGAGGAGGAGGATAAAAAAGAGAAAAAAGACGAAGATTGTCATGGAGAAAATAAGGTGCTGGTGGAGAAAAAGAAGGGTGAGAATATAGAACAAAGCAAAACGGCCATTTTCAGGGCCTATCCATTGCGTCGAAAAGATTTACTCTCTTGCCATATTGTTTGTTTGTCCTATGTCTGTGTCTGTCTATGTCAATATTATGCTTGTCCCTATACCACCTTGTCCTTATACAACTGAATGCATTGTCGCTATACATCCCTATGTTCAATTCCCTTTGTCCCTATACAGTCCGAACCTATGTTAACATTTCTTTGTCTTCTATAGTCTCACCCATGGTAAATTTCCACATGTAAATTCTCATTGTCCCCAAAGTACAACCCTCCCCCAATTCAACAAAGAAGTCCCATTATCCCCAAAGTTTCCCCTATCACTACTCATATTGTGCGTTTCATGTAATGCTATATTGCGCTCTTCTGTTAGCATTTTAGTTTCATTTATTTTATTTTCATCCACTCCGTTTACATTCATATTGGCTATTTTAACTGATTTTTATCCATTTGTTTTAATACAATTCCGTTTCCTAAGCCTATATGATCTTTAGCATATGTTATTCTTATTTTTTTAGTTTTCCTTATTTGCTTGAGGCCCAGTTTCGGCCGGATTTTCTGTACTTCGGTTCTATTTTCGTCTCTTTCGTCTTGTCCTATTTTATCCGCGTTTCTTACGTAAGTTTAAATAGGTCCATTAGTCTTGCTCAGTCCAAGATTATTGTCTGTTTCGTTCGTTTGGATAAGGTCATTTGTAACTACGTTGCCATTCTCTGTCCGTCGGTCACTTGTTATTGGGTTGTCGTCCGTTCCTTATTCCATATCTTAGGTGATTTCCGATACAAACTAATAAGCAGTGAGGGGAGTTGGCACCTACTCAATTGTTTGTATTTTCACTTATATCCAGCGATTTTTCCACCTAGGATGTTACAATGTTTAACACATCCTATCGGTAAATTTGGTGATTAAAACCCTTATCAATTAACAATAACGATGGGCCAGAATTTTCCCTAGCAACCGAAAGGACTTTACAATGGGCAGAGATGAAATGCCTAATACAATATATTTAAATCTATTTTACCTAAGGGCAAGTACAATCATTAAACAATGCTACAAAAAAAAAAAACAAAAAAAAAAAAAAACAAAAAAAAAAACGAACAATAGTTTGGCATTTCCGTTCAACAAAAGATATGACATTAACATCCAAACCGAAGTGCTTATCAGACTGCATAAATGCAGACACATTGGGCATGATTGACCAAGGTAGGCATTAAATTTTCCCTTGTGGCAATCACTGTGATAGGACTTAATAAGGTTTAATTAGAATGTCTCTAAGATACATGAAACTCAATGGAATGATTCCCTGGATACGAAACCTCAAATTAAAATAAAATAGAAAACGATAAATGTACAAACTAACAATACAAATTGAAACTTATTATTATTTACAAGGTATGGGCTATGCAGTTATGTGACCAGTGGCATATATATTTATGACACACAATCGGTATCAAACACAATCTAGAACATTCTAAAATAATGAGATGTTAGAGAAACATTTGGAGTGACGTCGAATAAATTAGAGGTACTCGCTTACAAGATGAGTCAAAGTGCAAACAATAAAGATCCTGATCTGCGTTAGCATAACGCGCCTGTAGATCAGGGTCTATTTTGTATCTTTTACTGATTACCCCTAACAAACTGCACAGATCCAGATATGCTGGCGCATTATGATCCGACATATCTGGGTCCGTGCAATTTTGCAGTTGGATTCCTCTTATAAACGAGTACATACGGTTCACTTGATGGTAATGATTACTCATCTCACCTGGCGTTTGTGTTATATATATATATATATATATATATATATATATATATATATATATATATATATATATATATATATATATATATATATATATATATATATTCGAAACTGACTTTTGTCTAGTCTAAATGTTTTACTGGCGGCACATGTTTTAAAATTAGAAACTGAAGAAATTCCTTGCCTTATTTAAAAGGCGCGTGAAAATCACGAAACGATTTTCTTTTGACAGTTGTCTGATGAGAATCTTACATTGTATTAGCGTCATTACTGCTTGTTCTCATTGTCACGTGCCATTTTATATACAGTATTACATTAATAGCAAGAGATCTAAGTTCACAACTGTTATTTCGCCATTGTGACCCATCAGACTACATCCTGTACATACACTTGTAGCTGTCGTGAACACTGGTCTACACTGCCATCCTTCTCTCCAGTTTGCCGGAAATTGATAAGCCTAATTTTCCTATTCCTCTACGTTGCTTTCGTTGATTTTGCGGCCTGATAGATTATGCACCAGTATTAACTCCTATTATTTTATGACTCTGAACAGGACAAGCTGTATGGATGTAACCATTTCGTAACGTTTGGAGGATATAAAAACAAAAACAAAATATCAACTAATGTGGACTATATAGTTGTCTATATTATTAAACGGACCAAAATGGTGTGATGACCTTCAATATTCAGATCCATGCATGTTGTGGAATACTTACACAAGCACGTTTCAATCTGAGGTCATTGCTTCTAACAAAAATGATGTCGGAGGAAGTTGAAAAGTCAACAGGTCCTGGCGACAAGCCGATTAAAGTGACTCTTGTTGGCGACAGTGGAGTGGGAAAGACATGTATACTTATGACGCTACTCAACAACAAATTTCCCGATGAAGAAGCACCAAGTCATGAAAATTGTAGCACCTTAAAAGGTATATCGTTCAATATTTTCTTTCTGATCTTATCATAGTATCTCATTCTTTGTTTAATCTGATTTATATGTGTTGCACCTTATGTCTCTTTAGTTCGAATGTATGTCGTTTCGTAACCTGGTCCTTTCGTAAACCGTTTTATTTTATCCGGTAATTTCAAATGGTGTTTTTATAATTGAATTTTACACATTATTTGGTAATGTTTTAGTTAGAAAATAATGTACTACTATAGTTATTTATTATTATTCTAACTACTGTTTCATTATTTTGATTAAAAGTTAATTTCCTTAATTATTTTTTTAAATTTAAATACGACATTTTATAATTTAAATCTAATTGATGACTTTGAACATGATTTCATACTATGATACAGACTAATGTCCTAAGCATTGGCCTGTTATGTTCTATTCGTACATGCCTTAACCACTATTCATAAACTTATTCTTGTGATTTTATGCTCTCGAATACCTGCAAAAACTGTTATTGTAAAATATTAAAATACATTTAATTATCGTTACATATTTTTTATAATATTCCTTTATTGTACTTTTAACAATTTAAAAATTGACTTTTTAA
This sequence comes from Potamilus streckersoni, assembly GCA_016746295.1. NCBI lineage: Eukaryota > Metazoa > Mollusca > Bivalvia > Unionida > Unionidae > Potamilus > Potamilus streckersoni. The sequence goes on along the minus strand of JAEAOA010000845.1, from coordinate 2,193,553 downwards.
ATTTGTAACAATACAAGCGCAAAATTATAAATATTTGCATTTTTCCTATTAAAATGCAACTAATATTGGCGGAAAATACAACAGCATAAAATACTTGGATGCGAAACGACCTGCAACCTTTCATTGTCTACATGTACCAGAAACTGCCACGGTAAATTCAGTTGTAGATGTTTTTTGTGAATTGTTTCCTCACATCATTCTTAGAACTTGGAGAGGTTTGTTTTTAATTATTGCTCGTTGTTTGTTTGTTTTTTAGGTAACATTTTGGGCAATTTGTACAGTCTGCTATCGTTCATCGTTCTGAACATCAATGACCGCTGTTGTATCTTAGTTTCAAAGCATTTGTTCACTAATCAAAACCTAAGTACAATTTACCTTTAGTAAACACTTTAATTTACCTCAAATACCGTGAAATTCCGTTTATTTTGTCAGGAACAATATTATTACATAATCAAACTTACTCCAGCACGTGTGTGTGTTCGTGTGTGTGTGTGTTTTAGTTCAAATATTGTGACTTGTACGTCAATTAAGCATTGTTTTTGTTTTAAACAGGTATATTCAGTGCAATACAAAGCGATTGCACACACCTAAATCATGATCTCAAGCATACGCATAGTATATATAAATTTATAATCTCTTTCCAGATCTCAATTAACAAACAGCATTTGAGTTAACATTTAAAATACACATTAGCTCTCTGTAACTAATTACTTGAACCATACACCATTTGCTTAATTCAAACGTTATCCGGAACCTCTCAAGCATTATCATCGCTTTCAAAATATCTCCTTGTGTTTGAACACAAGGTTTGAACCAGCCAAAGTGGGCATACATCCAGTACACTTACATAATCAGGCTTGTTCCCCCTGGCATTATGCGTATTATTGTATGACCTGTGCTGTTTTAAAATCTCGAAATTTCACGTACCAATTAGATATAGTTGTGACATAGGTGAACATACGAAATGATATATAGTCGCATATGACGATGAATATGCGTAACCATTATCAGTATGTATCTAAATCTTGTTCGAGATCTACACTAGGCGTCCAAAATAAAGAGCAAATCGCAGTTAGAATGGTATTATAGGGTTTTTAAGTGCTGCATAAATCTCTAAGACGATTCATTAGAATGATTACACACGATATGTGAACTTAACATAATATCTATGAAAGTATTTCAACCCAAAGGCATGTTAATCGAAGACCCAAACGTGCCTCATAGATGACGGCGCACACAAATTTAGAAGAAATTTAAATCCAACTACAAGGTCATAGAAAAGCAGGCTTTGTATCTGCATAAAGCATGGTTTTAAACTGATTGTCACAGCTTTACAACAACATATTTACAATGGTTACTCTAAAGATAAGTGCTTGTAGGAAGAAAAGAAAAATCACTGGAGAAATATACTACAAAATGTACACTTTGAGTTTGAAATTATTTATTTACTTTTGTTGGCCCTAACATAGCCGTCTGTGCAAGAAATCGGTTGACTGAAAACTCTAAGACAAAATCTGTCACTATGCTAAACTCCAGATTGGTGTGTAATCAGTTTGTTGGGGTTGGGGGTTGGGGGATTCGCTGTGAAACTGCGCAAATAAATGATCTAACACCAAAACTGAGAGTATCGAAATGCCTTGTGTTGTGCAGAATATTGCCACTAGTAGCGAATATAGAGGATATTGGCACTAACAATGAATATGCAGGGTATATACACTAGCAGCGAATATGCAGGGTATAGTCAATAACAGCAAATATGCAGTGTATAGGCACTAGCAGCGAATATGCAGGGTATAGGCACTAGCAGCGAATATGCGGGTATAGGCACTAGCAGCGAATATGAAGGGTATAAACGGGTATAGACACTAGCAGCGAATATGCATGGTATAGGCACTAGCAGCTAATATGCAAGGTATAGGCACTAGCAGTGAATATGCAAGGTATAGGCACTAGAAGCGAATATGCAGGGTATAGGCACTAGCAGCGAACATGCAGGGTATAGGCACTTGCAACGCATATGCGGGTATAGGCACTAACAGCGAATATGCGGGTATAGTCACTAGCAGCGAATATGCAGGGTATTGGCACTAACTTCAAATATGCAGGGTACTGGCACTAGCAGCTAATATGCAGTGTAAATAGACAATAAACACAAATATAAAGTGTATTATCATTAACCGGCTATGTTGAGTATTTTCAACAAGGCTGAGATTTGTAGCAACCATGAAAATAAAAGAGTATTGTCAGTAAACACATATATGTCTGGTAAAGATATATTTTTTAATATTCCGGGTATTAATAGTGTTGAATATAGTGCAGGGTTATTATTAATCATAGCTACTAATATTAACCATGGGCACTAATATTACCCGTTGGTACTAATATTAATCATGGGCACTGGTATTAACTATGGGTACTAATATTAATGGTGGGTACTAATATTAACCTTGGGCACTGATATTGACCATGGACAAGTGTACTAACCATGGGTACTGATATTGGCAATAGTCACTGGTTTTTAATATGGGTACTGATTTTGACTATAGGCACTATATTTACGCGGTTAATTTCTTTACCATGCATATTTTTGGTATCATTACCCATAGTTAATGTCAGTACCCATTGCCAATATCATTTGCCATGGTCAGTATCAGTACCCATGGTCAGTTTTAGCACCCATGATCAATATCAGTACCCGTGGCTAATACCAGTCCCCATGACCAATATCAGTACCCGTGACTAATACCAGTCCCCATGATCAATATCAGTACCCGTGGCTAATACCAGTCCCCATGACCAATATCAATACCCGTGGCTAATACCAGTGCCCATGGTCAGTACCAGTACACATGGTCAATATCTGAGTAAGTACATTGTCCAGATTGAGATTAACTGCCAATATGCACTCTGTTAAAATTAAAACCAAATTGCATTCGTGTGACTGTCCTTAAAATTTGAAAGCAACTTTTATTGAATTCGGTAGCCTTATCGCTTCCTGCTGTCCAGTTTTATTCTCATATAAAAGATCCAGGGGAAAAAGTGCAACTTTTCATTCTCACATCGTATATACATGCCTGGTGGGGTTGTATGTTATTTCCGTCTGCTTGAAATTGTCTTCCTTTGGGAACACGATATTTTGTATCCGGGATGATTACATTACATGACTGTAGCCACGAAGCCTTATTTACTTTTTTTTTAGTCCTGTACAGTCCAATTCTGAAAACTAGTATGCAGTTCACAAAAGTTAACCAAGGGCAGATTCAGGAATATTCTTTAGGTGAGAGGGGGAGTAGCAAATAATTAGGCAATGGATTTGGGTTCGAACTTCTAGTGAGGAGTATGTGGCGAAGCATGTAAAGCGTTAATGTGGCATAATTGCAACCATCCAACAGTAATATAAAAAAACCTACTCTAGAAAACATACAGGTTTCACGCTCGATTTTGTTTCTTTCCCGCCCCCCACCCGCCCCAGTTTACTGTTGGGAAACACCTACATAAACAAAAAAGCGCATCTATGATGATTATTTGTTATTGTTACATATTCTAGTTTGCTAGTTGTGATTATTATTATTATTATTATTATTATTATTATTATTATTATTATTATTATTATTATTATTATTATTATTATTATTATTATTCTTGTTGTTGTTGTTGTGTTGTTGGAACGGAAGTTTGGTGATTCTAAATAGACATACATATATCTATATAATACCATAGGCTTATTGTTTTTCCTTTGCTTATCTGAGGTACGAAGAGAAGACAATGGTAGTACGAAAATGGATCTGTTCAGCTATGTTGATTTAGGGTCATTTTTTTAATAAAGTAGCTGACTTAACGAACCTAGATTCATTGTGTTGAACGGAATATGTTAGGCTAAGTTCATTTTGATTAATTTGGAAGATCCAATAAGTGAAGTCACTGATATTTGATAGCGAATTCACTTTGTATTGACAACTCAGCTCCTGTTACGTGGCACCGATTCATTTCAACGTCGGCCATTCAGCTTCTTAAATTTAACTTTGTATATTCAGCAATGACAACGCAGCTACTGACGGTTGACAATGAGACCATGTAACATTGATAAAGCAGGTGTTAATGGTAGATAGCCTGAATAAGGCAGCTCCTAAACGTTTACACTGAGCCGTGTAAGCGTTGATTGTACAGAAGCTTATAGGTGGCAGTAAAGTATTGACAGATTATCCAACGACGACTGACAGTGACCCTAGTGTCGTCGATAATGCAGCCTGTGATGGTTGACAGTATATTCCTTTTGACGACCAGTCCATTTTGCATAGAAAATGTTGGTCGGGGCTATCATAAAAAAGTAAAAATAATAACGAGCACTCAGAAACCGTAGATAGTAGTCATTTTTGTCAGCTATACAATAAATACCACGTTAATAAGTAATGAATAGGATACAGGTGATCAAACACTTGTCCATCTTTTTGGGCAACGTACTATTACAGTGATATTTAGGAATGCAAAGAAAGCCATCAACGAATGTTTTTGTTCCTCATTTCTTCATTTCACACTTTTTTTTCATAGGTGATAGATCTGTTCTCTTCGGACATGGGTTAAGACTTACCACTATATTTTGTCCTCATGCTAACGATTCTCAAATAATGGCTATGTATTTATGTAAAATACTGAATTGTCCTTGAGCACAACGAGGAAAATGATAGATAATTTGACGTAGTAAGCGATGTTAGAGAATAAAGAATAGATAATTTGATGCAGTAAAGAATATTAGAGAATAGATAATAAAAAATAACAAACGGTTAGGATACAGTTCAAGATATGGTTAGTGCTGTTGCTGAAACATGGAACAATAATTACTCAGAAAAGAGTAATAGTAATTAATGAATGGAAAGAGACATTGTGAATCTTGCCAAGAACAACACTTATGAAAGAATCATCTATGCTTGTTTATTCGTCATCATCACAATTTATTGTCCACTTGCTCGTCCTGACTAATTCAGAAAGAACATCAACTTTTAATTTGTAGGGTATATCTACATTATTGTGTACCTCGATATGGGGAAATATTTCACAAGTGAAGTGGAAACATCGCATTATCACGAGTGGTCCCACTTAGATCATAAAATATTTATTTAAATCTTTTGAAGAAAACAACTTAGATATTTTTTAATTAAATATTTATAAAGGCATAGTCTGTCGATTTACAAGGAACACCCCCTTCTGTGAAAATGTGATTAACGACTATATTCATCAATAAAAAGAAGTTCCGAAATTTGACAATAATTTTCGGACAGTGACTGGCTCCTCTGTATAATGCTTCAAATTGTATTTCTTTTTTTTCCCTTCAAATTAATCAATGTTTTTTACTTGCACGAAAATGAATTTAATTTTTACAGTCGTCGTTAAGACGTTTCTTCTGCAGATTGATAACGTGAATTTTGTTGGGGTGTTGGTACTATGGAATAAAAACATCGCATTTTTGCCGACAGATTCCAGAGCGTAAAATCTTGAAACAAAAGATTTTATTGATTGCAAGTTTACGAATAAAGATTTTCATTCTTTATTTTTTTTGTCTGCATTCAAACATAACTTATGTGGAACTGATAAGCTTGTAGTGTAGTTCGGTAACTGACGTTGTACCAAAATTTTCAAATTCGTTTAATTTAGGTTTGCAATTAACTTTCATCTATCTATGGAAGCCCGCATAAAGGGCTACATCAGTAAAAATTAGTAGCTGACCACAACACGCTAACCCACCCACCTATAGAATAATTCTGCGTACGCATCTATTTCTGATTTCTCCGTTGTTTTCAGAATGAGATTCTGATGGGAGTTAAACTCGTATAGTAAATAATTTCATTATTATATTGAATCAGGAGTGTTTAACAAAAGACTTATACAGTGTGTCGTATATCCCAGCATGGGTAACACTAAATATAACATGGAAATGGATGGTGCAAGTTGTCAAAATTTGCATGATTTATGTGGAAAACTATTTTTAAGGAATGCAATATTTTAATCCCACTGTTTATTGTTAGGGGGTTCGTTTTGAAGCATTTTTTTTATGGCTTCACGAAACTGATTATATGATTACAATTTAAGATCTATGAGAGAGAGAGAGAGAGAGAGAGAGAGAGAGAGAGAGAGAGAGAGAGAGAGAGAGAGAGAGAGAGAGAGAGAGAGAGAGAGAGAGAGAGCAAAAATAAGAAAAATTAAATGAAAATAAATGTGGAAATACAATTTCTAATAACATGCGTAAAGAAAGTAGTTACAAAATAATATGCCATTGTGGTGATAAAAGTAATATGCCACAGTGGCGATAAAAGAAATATGTTATTGTGGCCACATCAAGATCAAGTATCTGGCAATGATATATCTAAGTATCTCATTATGAACTGTATGATTATATAGTTTTATGTCATGGTTTGATATGATATTGACATTCAAAATAAACACGACGAGCAAATGTTTTGGAAGAACTAAAAGTCAGTGCTTTTATAAGCATCGAAAAAGGTCAACGAATTCCCATTCCCTAATTGGAACGCAAAGACACGTGGGAGATTATTATTGAAATGGAAAAATAAGTGCAAAATTTGTGAATTATATCAATTGAAAAAGATAATAATAATAATGATAATAATAATAGCTTTACTCCTCAGACTGGCCATGCAATCATAGGCACAGCGCGTGTTATTATAGGAAAATTTGAATCTTAATGGGTTCTTTGTGTGACGTATGCTCTCCATAACCTTTGACTTTTATCAGTTGGGAGTGTCAGTATCCGTTCGAATTAATTTGGCTTCTAACTTGACATTTGATAGTGTCTTCATACGAAAGGAAATGTGTATTTTGAACATCGGGGCTCTATTTGCATATGTGAAAAACTTCCCGTGCAAATATCCAGCTGACATTTTATAGAGCATGAGCTATCGTGTCTCTCTCTCTCTCTCTCTCTCTCTCTCTCTCTCTCTCTCTCTCTCTCTCTCTCTCTCTCTCTCTCTCTCTCTCTCTCATACATAGATATATATATATATATATATATATATATATATATATATATATATATATATATATATATATATATATACTCAGATTGACAGCTTAATTTGGGGAATTTCTTTAACAAACAATTGCTCGTGTCTTCATCATTATTATTATTATTATTATTATTATTATTATTATTATTATTATTATTATTATTATTATTATTATTATTATTATTATTTAGACAGACTTCCCTCTGCTTTGCACATCATTTATTTCTGTTCCTGTCGATTTTCAAAAACACAAGAGACTTATACAAAATATAGGTGTGGAAATCTGATGTGACGTTAAAAATATTGTTCTTGTGTAAAGTAATTATCGGCAAGCATTTCTCTTTCGCATGTTATTATATAATTTCAGCTTCGGGTTTGATAATGCAGCTTACTTGGGGCAGTTGTAACATTCTCTGACCAGATGAAAAATCGCCAAACTTTGGGTAATCGCTCTCTCATAACTTCAGAGAGGTCTGACTCAGTAAGATGTGTGTCATCTCTTTCAAAGAGAATGCTTCTCTACATCAAAATTACACCTGCATCACAGGAACGTGTCACTTTGCATCAAAATGACACCTGCATCACTAAAACGTGTCACTGTAAATGTGGACAGCATCAAGAAATCGACGGCTTGTTGTGCAATACAATACAAAATGTTCATAATATTAATTTTTGTATCAAGCTTATATTAGATAAATCGGCAAAAGAAAACGAAGTATTTCTTTTCCATGTTCTACACTGATATCAAGTAGACAAATCTGGCATAGGTTGTTCATAATTGCTGCATGCCAAATGTTAAGGGGTGCTTATTAAAACTAAGAAATTTACTCATATATGTTCTCAAAGTTTGAATTTGCACATGCTCAGTCCAGGGACGAGTACGTAGTGAAGTTTCTACTCTGCCTAGCCAAATGGTATACCCAGTCAAGACAAGTGGTTTTCCTAAACCGCGATTTTATTTATTTTTTTTTGTTCTCCCAAATAACTTGGCGAAAACCTTCTACACTTTATAAACCCTTTTCCACAATTATTACAAGTTTCACTACAGCTTGTCTCTTGTATATATCAAAACCCACTTGTGTATTGGCCTCACTTTCACACGCGCAGCAAACCCGATCAATGTAAACTTGTTTAGCAGTCGCTGATGTAGCATTGGCATATATAGACTGAGTAACGTAACATAGGTTGATAAATTTGGTCAAAGTCTCTGGGTGAAAGGGCACGTGCGAGATTTGTAAAATGACTAGAAACCCTGAAGATGACTTGGAAAGCTAACTTCGAAAATTGATTTTGAGGTTAACTTCATGCTGGACTGGAACGATATATGTGCTTGTATTTATATTTCTTTGTTGAAGTATGCACTCCATGTCCCTTTTTAATCGCTTTTCAGTCACATTAGACGAAAATTTCAGAGAAAAAAAGATGACAGAGTTCAATGAACTATATCAAGCATTATGTACACGTCATACGGAGGAAACAAGAAAAGGCCACATAATGAAAATCGATTAAATATGGCCTAATATTGTTCGCGCCAGCCAACTAGAATTGTGAGAGTAGTTTTACAAAATGAAAGGCTGAACTGTAACAAACCAGCGTGTAATGGAACACAGCTTTCACCTCCGGATAATCACCAAGACTTTATTACTCACTGTTCACTGTCGCCGAAACACACACACAGACAACCAAACCATAAGCTCATATTCCAAAGAATAAACAAACAATTGCCTTTAAATCCATATAAAGAATGCCGAAATCTCACTCTTGTATCACCACCCAAACGAGACAGAAAAAAAATGCTTTAAAAAAGACTTGGACTACATTCATAAGGGGCTGAAACTATTAATTGTGGCCTAATTCCAGTAGCATCTCGTGGGTCGGTTGATCTTTCCGGGAGTTCCCTGGTTATTCCTCCGCCATTTATAGTGGCTGCCATGTATAGCCTATCTTGTGCTGAAACATGGCGTTAAACCCTCTAACAACAACAAAATTAGCTCATCTGGCTGTTAAGGCCAAGTGAACTTGTAGTATCGCGCTTCGTCCGTCGTGCGTTTTCCGATGTGCTTCGTGCAGTGTTCGTTCACAGTTGTTATGAATTTATCGAAAACTGCTAAACCAGTTTGGACCCGAGTTTCGAGAAAACGGGGTGGCTTCAAGACCTTTCAGATATATTAAACTGATGCCGATCCTTTATCTAATATAGCTGCCATTAGGAAAATTAGTAAAAATCGTTAAAGAATTTGTTTCCTAGAAAACAGTGCAATAGAATCTGAAAACATTCGACAGAAAGATTCCTGACATGAAGGTCCTTTAAATTTGTTCTTATTATGTCCTTCAGCCATTACATATGATCGCTCTAAAAATAGAGAAACCGTCAAACGATTTGACAAAATCTGCTAAAGATAATCTGACCAAATTGGATAAAAGGCATCAACACACACACATCATAACATAAAGACCTTTAAATGTGTACAATTAATGCTGAGTCCCGGTCAGAAATGACCTTTGTTACTAAATTAGAAGAAACTTGAAACAACTTCTATAAAACTGATCTGCATAATTTGATAAATTTTAGAGAAACATTCTGATATTAAATGCTTTAAAAATGTTACATTTGATGCACATTTGGCAGCCATTACGTAAACCAGAAGTCGTTAAAATTACATCTTTTTAAATACCACTAAAGAGAATTTAACTAAATGTCTTATGAAAAGTTTTTGTATCATAACCTATTTCTCAATTCTTGTTATGAGACGGAAATGCTCATAACTTGAGAAATGTTTTTGCCCATGGGGAGAGAGAGAGAGAGAGAGAGAGAGAGAGAGAGAGAGAGAGAGAGAGAGAGAGAGAGAGAGAGAGAGAGAGAGAGAGAGAGAGAGAGAGAGAGATCACCCAAAGAGGGTCACTCATAACGGTGTAGATTCAGCTACATCTTGGGGGGGGGGCTGAACGATCGATTGGTATCGGGAGCGACTGTAAGAAAAGACAGATAGTCTTCTGATTCTTCGACAAACGAAGTCATTTTGCGCATGCCTGATCTCAATTTATAAGCAATTTTGAACGTATTCCCATGGCCAGATATGTAAGGAGTTCTAGGCTCTTGTGTTCGTTCATTTCGAATCAGAACTAGAAACCTGTCTATTCTTAGTGAAATCGAATGTGTTTGCTTACGTCATCAAACTGACAAGTTTGCCTCATCAGCTTATTCGTATCAGAAAACGCTTGAATCTAATAGCTTTATTCAGTCAAGAAAAAAATTAGGAATCTGCTGCTCACACAGCAACTAATACAACTTACGAGTGCAGATTTTAACTTTTATATGCAAGAGAAATGTATATAGTACGAGGGGATTTGCTTTTGCTTGTAAGCGCACAATCTTTATTAAAATAGTATATAGTTTTAATACAAACATAAATAAAATTACTCTCAATATATTTTAGTGAAAAATTACTTTCAATATAATTTATTAAAAAATTTCTTTTCTTACAATTTCGATAAAATTTCAATCTTAATACTTTTACTCAAAAATTCTATCTTAACAAATGTAACAGAAAACATCCCAACATAACGTTTTTTAAAATTGTTTTTTTTTTACTAATTCTGGCAGTTTGCCATCAAATATGCCTTTGCTGCTAAATACAGAGATTTTACTATAGCGAAGCAACAAATCCAGCTATAACAACTTTTTATAAAAGGCTGCTCAAAATCATTGGACCGAATTAGACAGAAAACGTCCAAGCTTCAAATATACAAATGATTCCGATCCACCATTAGCTTTGGTCACCGCTACTAAAACTAGAAAGCATTTACAACCATCGCTAAAAGAAATTGAACAACTTTGACAGAAAGCGTCAATGGTACAAAGGTCTCATTATTTGACAAGTAATGCCGATGTAGTATGACATATAGATGATAATATACAACTTAAGAAAACTGGAAAGCGTGTATATCATCGATGGAAGCCATTTCTTTGTGAACTAACCTACTTACCTAGATTACTTGGCCAACAGCTCTTACATTTGGCCATAGTACACAATTAATTTCACTATATTTTCTCTACCTTTGTTTCTCAGTACTGAACTTTCCACTGTGTGACAATCAATACAAATCATATGTTAATCTAAAATACCTTCAAAGATGACTTTACGGTCAAATTCTTGTCAAGGGTTGACCTGCATTTTTTTTGAGAGGCTGAATTGTAAACAAAACACTAGGCAACGGAACACAGATTTCACTTCCGGATCATCACCATGATCTTATTACTCAATGTGCACTGTCGCCGAAATACACACAGACAACCACACCATAAGCTCACATTTTAAAGAATAAACAATTGCCTTTAAATCCTTACCAAGAATGCCAAAATCTGACTCTAGTATCACCACCAAATTTAGACCGGATAAAGTGATCTAAAAATAGACTGGGACTACATTCGTGGGTACTGAACCGGATTTTATTAATTGTGTACTGATTCCTGAAAGGGTCAATGTTTTTGTCAAACTTTTATTTTTGCATGCCACTACTATTTCAACTTCATACATAAAGTCTTTTGAAATTTCATTGCAAGCAAAACACGTGACAGCTATCAGAAAGTGTGTAGTGCTGGTGTTCTATTGGGATCCAATTGTTCTTAAGAAACCAAAACTAAATTTGCTATATCTTCCTTAATTATAGGAATTTTTCAATGAGGTAAAAACCTAATTGTAATACTTGATAAGGCCAGTCTGAAAATATTCTTGAAATTAAAAAATATTGATATGTTAAATTTTAATAAAAATTTAAATAAATATATAAATTTTAAAAACTATTTTTTTTAAAAAATTAAATTTTCATACAAGTTATGACATTCAGTTTGACAAATTTAAGGCAGAAAAGTTGATTAATGAATGGTGTTTAAAACAAATGGTAGTTTAGGTCTGTACAACTGATAATATTAATCCCAGGGGTACTGAAGCATGATAGCTCACAATGATTTTGACAGCAAATTGCAACATGCCTATCCAGATGCATATAGGTGTACATACTAAAGAAACAATGACAGGTGCTATGTTCCACATTTATTGTTTTAAGTACTTGGGCAGTTGTTTGTATCACTAATAACCCACTCAAATTTAAAGTTTTGATGGGACCACTATCATATTTTATAGCAAATATGCATTCCATTTTAATGCCGATAACTACAAAAGTCAACAATGCAATATGAAAATACAGTTTCAGGGAAGTTCCACCTTACTGAAAAATGATGTGAATCTCTTGTCATGAAGATCTAAGCCATGTCTTTGAGATGCTGTATATCAGTGTACTGATATGAACCCATCTTGGTCACTTATAGCAGCAGACTGCACATGTCCTTATGAGACCTTGCTATCACCATTGGACTACTGGAGAGCTTCCAAAATGATACAACTCTAATACTTTATTCCAGATACCAGGCTAGACCTGAAAAGATATAACATGTTTCACTTAATTCTAAAAAAAAAACAGAAAGATGTAGGCAAATGAAGTTAAAATGTGTTAGAAATGGTGATTTCAAAATAACATTAAGGTTGCAAATAGGGTTGAAAAAGGTAAACTTGATAGAGTAACATTCAAAGATGTGATTCAATGGGCATGTATTAGAGTGACAAATGCATCCTAAAAATAGATGAAGTTTCTACAAGCATATTTAGCCATTTACAGGTTAAATAACTAATCAGGTAGAGTATGTATCATAAAGTTTAAGGCAATGTTAGTACGGTGAGGTTTGATCATTGGTGCAAACATTGATACATACCAGTATAGTGGAAAGTCAAATGACAATGTACCAAATTAAAATTTATTACTATATGCAATCCTATTCATGAAGGAAAAACAATTTTAGATATTGCAAGTGAATATAGCAAAATGTGGCCACACGGATCAACTATAGGTACCAATAGATCCTATATCATCAACTAAATGTGAAATTTTCATCCCGAAAACTTGTAAACAAGGATGGATATTTGCATGTGTGGGACATATGCAATGTACTTGGTAACATCACATGTGCAAACATGATTCAAATAATCTGTTTGAAAATTTTTAGTCTATTTTTAAGAGTCTTTGCTACCAAGTTATTAAGTTCAATGATTCAATGATTCAGTGGAATCAGATATCAGCTGATGCTGCAATACCGCCCTCTGTCAAAGTACTAAATTGAAATGTGTTACCATACAGAGGCATATTCATGATGAAAATAACATCTTGGGATATTTTAAGTGCACACAGTCAAAACTGAGCCTTACAGATTCACTATAGGTACTATGTCAGCTTAACAATGTCAACTTTTGATTCCAAACATTACAAAATATATGCATATTTGTTCATGTCAGCTATGTAACCATATTAGGATCAGTTGTAGAAAGTTAAATTCAAATAATCTGTTTGAATATTACTTATGTAATCTTTAAAGTGTCAGATAACAAATATTTTTAGTCATTAATAATGCATAAAGCAAAATGGATCATGAGAATTCTCACAATATCATCTGGGCCACAATGCCGCACTACATCAATCAACATCTTAAAGAAACTGAACACTAAAATGGAATGCATTCTGTGTTCAACTTACATCATTTTGCTGTTTTCTTACATGCAATGGTAAATATACCTGGGTAAAGTATATTTTACCCCTCTGACCTGTATTGCATTTTCTGACAGCTTTATATGATTTTGTGGAGAACTTAAACAGGTTCTAGTATAAAGTCTTCATCTCTGTCCTCTCACTAAATACCCTATAACTATGTTTATAAACAATTACTGATAGCTAGCTATACAAGCAGATATGTGTTACTCAGGAAGTCACCCCATCATAAACACATAAATTAACTGTTTGGACCCCAAATAAATAGTTTCAATGACCTAAAGGTACAAAGCAAAGTAGAATTTTGTCTTCTTGTATTTTAAATGTGGGTCTCATTTTGACTAATAAAGATATTTTCTCTGATCAAATTTGACAAATATCCATCATTTGAGCTTGTATATGGTGTAGGAGTATATATATGCTGATATATTTTCATATCATTCCAAATAAATATTATATATGTGTATACTTGGTGGAAAATTTTTATTTTTTAATTGTTTTTTAAAATTTCATTTAAATTTTTAAAATTAAAATTATTTTTTTATTTTTAATTCCATTTTTATATTTTTAAAGTCAATATACATAACCTATTAAAATTTCATGTGTATGTCATTAATAATAAAAATGTTATATCAGTTTCAAGTTTTTACTGACAGGCCATAGTACACAATTAATTTCACTATATTTCTCTACATTTGTTTCTCAGTACTGATCTTTCCACTGTGTGACAATCAATACAAATCATATGTTAATCTAAAATACCTTCAAAGATGACTTTACGGTCACATTTTAAAGAATAAACAATTGCCTTTAAATCCTTACCAAGAATGCCAAAATCTGACCCTAGTATCACCACCAAATTTAGACCGGAAAAAGTGATCTAAAAATAGACTGGGACTACATTCGTGGGTACTGAACCGGATTTTATTAATTTTGTACTGATTCCATTTGACAATTTGGCGGATATCCGCTAGGTTTGCGACCGCAGGCGCATTTGGGACTCTTCTGTCTTAGGCCGCTTTTCTTTTCTTTTTCGATGGTGGGTGGGACTGCCAAGGTCAATAAACTTTGAACCAGTTCTTCAAAATAAGTTCGTGATTTTTTTTTTAAAGGTGATCTTCGATCTTTGAAAATCTTAAGCTGAAAACAACAACTGAAAAACGCTCCTTTGTCCTATCTTTTCATCTCGAACAATTGAGAGGTGGATATTTTTTAAATACATTTTTTGAATTACTATGATGAAATATCTGTACTAATTCCATATTATGTCCTATCTTAAATTATTTTTTTTTAATGTTTCTTTTCCTCATTCAAAGTCAGGTTTTGAAATTCATATTTTGAAAGTGATTTCTCGCAGAATCACCATCCATTAATCAAAAATAGCAATGTCTATACATGACATCCGTTGTACAAAATTAGCAATGTCTTAACATGACATCCGTTATACAAAAATAGCAATGTCATCACATTAGGTTTCTTTTTATGGAAATTTTTATATATTTTTGTGTAGATTTTGTAAGCAAAACAAAAGCCGCAAGCACAATTACCTATATCTTTCATATCAAGTAACTGTCTAACAATTTAAATCGCAATACGTAACCCTACATTGCCACATAAAATGGTATGACTGAAGTGAGATAGCAGAACGAGATAATACTGCTTTTACGCTGTCCGTATGCCCGTCCTTACTAAGATACAATGTCCGTCTTTTCATCTTTGCTAAGTTTATTTCTGAAAAATACTGCAAAACCTATTTGGCATAGTCATGAAATTTTAATAATAATATGGCATTGTTGTCTTTTCTCTTTATATATTTTTGAACCTTGTAATAAAAACCAGTGAATCCAGAAAATGAAAATACCACTAAATCCGTTCATCGTGCTGTCATCTCATTTTATTTGTTTGCATCTTTAAATTTTTAGCACTTGATTGCAGTATTTGAGTCTTTGGATCAGTATAAACTCAAGTTTATAAATAAGAAACAAATACGGTGAATTTTTTCAACAATATGGCAGAAAAAACAGCATTTTAACCTACAAGCTTGAAATGGCTTAGCCATATTTATATTAATTAATTTTCAAACTATCATTTTTATGTACATTTGTAATGATTTTAAGTATATAAAAGCCAAACTCACTCGGTATGGAAATTTCCAATTTGCAAGCCATGTTTTTTTGAATATGCTGACGAAATTTTATTTTTCTTGTCATTAGATTATTTTCTAATGAACGGCAAAAGATATATGAACTATGAATGACAATGATGTATTCGGTCTAATAATTCAAAAAATGAGCAAATATTTTCACATCGTTTCATAATGCTATCAATTAGAGTGTTTTAGAATTAATTCAGTCCATCAGTGAATGCTACATTTTTACTGTCTTTTATAAATTTTAATCAATAATATCTCTTGTGCAAATCGATTCAGTGTAATCTTGTCACTCATGGTCAGACCTGAATTATGGGTTTCGTGACCATATTATGTAGCATGTGAACACGTTCATAAAACTTTAGGGCTTAGCTTCAACACAAGCGACTGACTTTTTAGCCATGAAAACAATGCAACTTTAAGAACAAACAAGTACCAGGATCTACACTATACAGGCCCGACCCTAGAATTTGCTGGGCCCAAGGCAGCATGCGGGAGCCTAGACAGCAAAAGATAAGCGCAGGGCCCCAAGCCCAAAAATGAAAAATAAAATGGCATTTCGGAGAAGCGCGAGGGCCCTAGTTGGTTACCTTTTTCGCCTTGTCCAAGGGAAGGGCCTGACACTATAAATGTACACAGTACATATTATGGTATTTCTATTTTTATAAACTTTTCGTCGTTTTAAGTTTCCAATTGACAAACCATATAGCGTCTGAATGGGGTTAATGATGCTTTTAGGTTCAGAAACAGCTGTGTGCTGCCGTTTAGTTTGAGTTAGAAATTTAACACCGGCGTCTATTCATTCCCTAAAACCATACGGAAGCAGTCAATTATATTGACTAATTAAAAAGTTTCGTCCAGACCCGAAATTACTTCCATATATAAATAGTTTTCCCCCCAATAAATGTGGTTTATTTATAGAAGTGTAGACAAAATAAAGCACTTAGTTTCCTTGTGATTGACCATTAGATCTTGCGGATATGAGTATTTTCTTTACCTTATTTGATTAACATCGATTGTACAAGTTGTGAACACTGATATTAAAGTATGTAAATGTAATACTGAAATACGTGTATCTTAGTACTCCATTAAACGTGTTTGTAACAATCAGCCCCTAGGCTGACACAACCAGGAGTTTTTGGAGAAATCATCGAATATACCCTTTTCACATTGTCTGTGCGCATGCCCAGAGTTATTTAAGGAATAGTAAATCCAATGAATAGTTGACGAGGTTTCAAGTTGAGGATAAAATCTGTTACCGCTCTGGTGGCTTAAGTGGCCTCGGATACGGAAGATCGCGGGTTCGAACCTCGGCTAAGTCATATCAAAGACTTATAATAATTGTACTCGCAGGTATCTTTCTTAGTGCTCATCATGAAGAGGTTAGTGTTAGGACTAGTCGGCCTGTTATCAGGATAATATGACTGGACGGGACATGATGCTACATGTCTGCGACATTATGCCCCAGTGCTGGATTTCGCTATGAACAATGCAGACATCGTAACGATTTGATTAAAGTTGTTGAAGCCACGTTAAATATCTAAATCACACGCAAACCCACCTACCCAATCAGAAAAGCCGAACATTTCGAGCAACATTCCCAAGTCTTCAGCCTGAACTAACATAACCAGAGATAGGAAACTTTATCTACATTAAAAAGTATATTCCATTTTTTTGACATACAAAAATGTCAAAGAAAAATAATGGGTTTTAGTGCTTTCCGGGTCAGGAAAGGATTGTTTATAGTATATATGTCGTAATCCATACTGATTCCATACTTTATCATTGACAGAAAATATGTTTCATCTTATTTGGAAAAGATACAATAATTGATTTGTGTGCTCAGCTTTAATGTTTAGAGCAGCACATTTAGAAAACAATATGTTAAAGTTTGACTTTTTTTTAAAAAAAAAAAACAACGATTTGCTCTTGATAAATACAGACTTTTGGACAAATATAATCACTCCTCTTATTTGGGTGATACAGTAAGAAATATTTATTTGGAGAATTCTTACAAAATGTATTGCTGCTGTTCTACAGTTAGTTAGGTTTTTTAAAAAACATAATGACATATTTTCCATTTTTTGTGTTGTCAAGTCTGAGATCACATTTTGCATGTGCGTCAAAATACGCCAGTCCTTTCACATGATAGGCTATATATGGCGGTCAGTATATTAGACGTAAGAGAAACCTGTGAGATCCCCGTAAAGAACCATCGACTCACGGGACGCTACGGACAAGCTATATAGACCATTTCATGGAGACTTCGGCGAACTTCGTAATTTGCTCGGAATTTTGATCACGTGGCGGGTGGTCAACTGACCGCAATATCCAATCGATAGCTGGTAGGCAAATAGTCTGGTCCCCTGCTTAGTATGCTCGTTAGTATAGTATAGCGGAGTGCATCGCAGGGAGCATTCTAAGCAGGGGACCAGACTAGTGGTCAAAACAAGGTGGACGCATCAGCATAGAATGGAGACTTCGGCAAAATTCGTAATTTGCTTGGAATTTTGATCACATGGCGGGCGGTCAGATAACTGCAATATCCAAGCGATAGCTGGTAGTCAAAACATGGCGTACGCCTCAGCATCAGATTCAATTGTTCCGACTACTTCAGCTTCGTTTATCGAGTTGAAAAATGCATATTCAACGGCTATGATGCCAAAGATATTGACTAAATTTAATATTGGAACCATCCTGTCTTATTTTCTGGATACCATGGCAGTTTTTAAAGCCATACGAGAGAGTAGTTATGAGCTTTTTACATCTGGACATGTGCATGTGAGTATGGAACCGTGTCGATGTTAAAAATTTAATCCTGACAATCAAAGAGCAAGTTCAAAATATTTATATGTATCCGAAACGTCACTAAAATGAGATGTGTTTAATATCAGTTTATCACATTTGTTTGTGAAAGTCTGTGGATTATTTACATTTAAACATAAATCATTAAATTAGATCCACTTGCTCACAGGGGCTTGTATCGTTTTAATGTAGCGTCATACATGTACTATATAAGAACTACAAGGAAAGGGCATTTCTCTCCTTGCTCGCTTAAAAAACATGCAATTTTCTTAGATATGATGCTCGAGGAAGAGCCCACACGGACGACCCGCATCAAAGAGCTCGTACAAATGTGCAATCAAGATATCGACTATGGATGCGGTAAGAGGGGTAAGTCATAAATCGTTGGTGACTAGAGGTACGTTTGTTTTGCCGGTATACCGGTTTACCGAGGTACTGTTTTTTGGTGGTACGTAGCACGGTGCCGTTTCACTATGCCGGTGCGTCGGTAAGGAATGTACGGAAATTACCAATGAATCTTTGTACGACTTTAATGATATTAATACATTTTTCGATTATTCATGACAAAATAAGTACTTAAAATATTTTTACGACACTGTTATATCTGTCACAAATTAATGGCGAATAGTACAAATATAGTTATAATTATGATCCTTTAATCTTATGTTTGAAGTATGTCAACGCGTTGTTTAAAGGTAATGTTATGAAACATATTCGGGCCAAATTCAACTAAAATGTTTCCGATTAAAATAAGGAAAACAAAATAGCCCCTAAAACGTCAAATTCTGATAATGTACTAGCGTGTGTGAATTGTGTCCTACGATTTTCAGGAGCGCCCTTGTTTTCTGTCAGAACTTTATTTAATGTCTTAAGTCCTCTAAATGTTTTCTATTTTGCTGAGTAAGTGTATTTTATGTTTGCTGGCCCTTTCTGATAGATATCCTGTCTGGGTGTTGGCATCCTTTCGTTGCCTTCTATATCAATGGTGTAGCTAAAACATTGCGGGTTTTAGTATCAACACTTCCTATTTGTATCTATAGGCCGTCTAATGTCTTTGACCGTATCAGCTATAGTGTAACCATAATCATTCCACTTTAGTATTAAATATTTTATTGAAACATATAAAACAAGTAGCATGCACATAATTTAAATTCATCTTCTATAAGGTGCTGCCATTTAATTTAAATATGAGTGTTGGGGTGGATTTGGGTGTGCTGTTGTTTTAAGCTGAAATATTTTCTCTTCCTTTATGTTTAGATAATTCATATTTTTCCAAATAATATATTAGATATAATATGGTGTTATTTTGCTGTAAAACAAAGCAAGATATTTTCCACCAATTGAGATATGGAAATTAAGCACAAACAAAAGTGTCGCGTCTCTGTCCCAGAATATGTAATTGTTAGTCCTTATAATTGTTGCGGTATATCGTGGTAGGTACCGAGATACGTTCAGAAATGCCGCGGTACAAAATGTTTCGTGTTAACCAGCTCTAGTCGTCACTCTTTACAGTTGTTGTTCTGGGGTTTTACGCCATTTATCAGCACACGATAGGCTATACATGGCAGCCAGTATTAATGGTGGAGGAAGAAACCGGGATATCACCGGAAAGAACCACCGACCCACGAGAAGCTACTGGCAAGCTTTCTCACATATCCACATTCGCCGAATCCTGGATTCGAACCCACGCTGACAGAGGTGAGATGGCAGTGATCCGTAACGTACAGCGCTTTAGATCACTTGGCCACTCGGGGCCCACTCTTTACAAAGGGGCCCAGTGGTCTAAAGTGCTCACCGTTCCGGATCATTGCCGTCTCACCTCTGTCTGATTGGTTTCGAGTCTTACGCTCGGCTAAAGTGGGTATGCGAGAAAGCCTGCCAATAGCTTCTTGTGGGTCGATGGTTCTTTTCTAGGTTTTCCAGGGTTCTCCCTCCACCAGTTATACTGGCCCCTATGTATACTCTAAGCCTTTTTTTAGAAATATGCACGCGATGCACGTGCTCAGGGCCCCATACAGCAGGGAGACCAGCGGCAAATAAAAAAACAAAACTTCGGTGTCGGTTGTGTTAGCAGTTTAGTACTATATTAATAAATTTAACAAAATGACACATGCACATGGAAATGCAATGCAATACTCTATATCTGAGACTGAGAGATTGAGGCGAAATTCTGGTTACTTTTAGGGTTAGAGTTTGTGCCTATGGCCCCAAACTTCTTAAAACGGCTCTGTGTATAGTCTTGTGCAGAAAATGACGTTAAACCCTAGAACAACAACTCTGTACAGAACACTAATACGAGCCAAACATGACTGCGGCTGTCCAGAATATTAGTCCGCGAGCGCTGAATTAATCCAGCAGCTTGATATGATCCAATCACAAGCGAAAAGTGAGTGCACCTTATAATTCAAAAATACCTACAGAGGGGAAATCCTAGCCACCTTACGACACAAGTATCCGAAATCATAATAAACTATTCAGTAAAAGAATACAGAATCAAATACCCAGTGGGAATAGAATGGCAAAACTTAAGATAAAAATGAACCCAAATCCCGCTGAAACTTTCCCGCACCACTTTGACTTTAACCTAAAGGTTCTAGGGGACAAAAAAGACGATTCAATAAACCCAATGGTCACAATACTAAGATTCATAGACAATAAGTACGATACCTATATAAACATATACACAATTGGATCTAAGACTAAAACTCCTGACGTTTCTTGACTAAAATCCCTGACAATACAGCAGCAGGAGTAGTCAGTGTCGGATTTAGGCATAAGATAAACAAGTTACAGCTTAGGGCCTCACAGTCTGAACTAAGTCTGAAGGGCCTCTCAAATTTATTATTTACCAAATAGGGTCTTTACAGCTTCCCATAGCTTAGGTCCTTTCTGTGTCTAAATCCGGCACTGGGAGTAGTCATTGCACAGCTAAATATAACGTTTGGAAGATTACCAGACGAGTGTGCAGTCTAAACCGGAGAATTGCCCAGTTAGCAGCGCTAAACCACGTCAGAACCAATCTTGTAACGGAGGAAGTAATTTAAATCGCGTGACTCTAGCTCACAGTGTCTAACAATTATTAGAATCCTGACTAATAAAAGAGTATACAAAACATGATAAATCAAGCCAGATATCTACTCAGACATTTGCAAGCGAAAAATAAGTCGAGCTCGTATATATCACTTCCTGCATCCTACTTCCAAGAAACGAAAAAGCGGACGTAGTACTGAAAGCGACCACAATTAATCAGTTTTCGAAAACATTTCTTACTGCGTTACGGAAATAAATAGCAGGACCTGGAAAAATTACGCAAAATGGCAAGAATTATGGGACAGATCAACGCCAGGTAGATAGCTCCATAAAAGACAAACCAAAATAATTAGGAAAATTAAATACAACCCTGAATAAATAGTTTAAAAAAAACCCAAAACATATAACAGGGTGGCAGGGTGCACAGGAAAGTGCAGAAAGTGCTGCCCCTACTAACCAACTCCGGAAATCTTCATATATGTGCTAAATATTTGCCCCTATTACGGTCAGAAAAGGGCAGAACTACATTGAACAGAAAAAAATTGGTGAACGAAGCATATATCCAGATTTACTAGAGATCAAAACCAGGGAATGGCATAAAATATCATCTTGGAGTGTATAACAACAATAGGAAAATGAGTACAAGTTTAAGAAAACAAACACAAACTCGAGGGAGAGGGGACTGCGACTGCGAGAACTAGTTCTTAAACAGGATACCTCCACCCCCTTGTACAACTCGCTATGTCGGATAGGCAGAAGGTCAGGCGAGCCTGAATACTTAACACACACATACACACACACACACACACACACACACACACACACACACACACACACACACACACACACCACAACCACAACCACCACCACCAACAACAACAGTAAAAGGCCGCAATGGCGAAAAGCCTGATAAAGAGAAGGAAAAAAAAACAACATACAAACCACGCAAACCCGAGGGGAAGGGGACTGGTAATACTAAGCCCGCCACGGCGAGAACTAGTACTTAGACTACATACCACTCACCCCCACTCTCATCTAAGGTTCGGCATGTCGCTGAGATAGACCATGGACAAGTGAACATATGGAAATGGTACAATCCAGTAAACCTAATATTAGGGAAACTTTAACCTGCTTTGTTCTTTAGATCTCAAGGCTTACATATCACTTGCGTACACATTTGCATATCATATCTTGGAACTCATACGATTTTCCAGTCTCTCAAGTGTGTTGGTTCCGGTCTTGAGTAACAGGGCCGGGTCAGGTGAAGTGTTGATGGTGTTCTGGATTCGGTTGTTGTTGTTTCCAAAATTTCAAAAGAGCACTGACTTTCCTTGTATACTCCCCCCAGTATAACAAATACAACTAGACAATGATATGTGTATAGCAATAGTGTGACGCATACACCTAGATAATACTAGATATAAAACACCAGTATAACATATATGACAAAATCATTATGTATATAAAAATTCATAAAAAATTACAGCTAGATAGTGTTAGGTATAAAATAAAAGTATTCATTTTTTCTCTAATTTACCTAGGACTTAAGGACCTAATTTATCTAATTTACTCATTCACTTATCTGCACTTCTATCAGTTTCATTTTAATTAATTCCTTTTAATTAAAAAACTGACTGGTAAAATCGCAAACGGAAATAAATTAAGTTTAATGGGAGTATAGATAAAAATTACAAAATGCGTTCTCGATGATCCACAGGCGACATAATAAACAACCGTCTTAATTATAAATATATTCGATAAATCAAAACTTTGCTTCTTTGTAATAGATTATCCGTATTTATTATTATATGTTTGACGGGAAGAAAAGAGCATTCGTGTTTTAAAGATAAGTTTAGGCTTTTAGACCTTTCCGGTAGACAGTGCTTACATAGTTATTTTCTTTTAGCCAATAGGTGTCAGCAAAGCCGTCGGCCATTAATGTGCGGACCAAGCCTGGTTACCTAGCATGCAAATTTTGTACTTTTTACTATTTTTGATAACATATATGTTAACCTTACACACTTGTATCAAATTACTTAATAATTCATTTCATGTAACTAACACAACCAATACGATCCGAGAGTAATTCAAATGTAGATTCGTGATGCAAATATAATAAATTTTATGTATTACTCTTTGTCCTCTATTAGGAGACAACCTGTTTGGAGATTATGTGATTGTAATAACTTAGTGCTACAAAGATTTTCACGTTTTGCTGTGTGCATCTAAAAGAATAAATTAATTTAAATATTTTTCGTGTGATACTGTTAATAGATATCTCAAGACAAATAACTTAAACAGTGACGGATAAATCAATAAAATATAACATTGTTTTATTACACGTGTTTACTGGATTTATCAACATGAAATATCTGCATTATAAAATTACTTTTATCTGCTTCATTCTTTCTTCCACTCACTTTTTCGTCAGTGTTCATGATTACACAGGCGTACTGAGACGCACTCAGTATTATAATTGATACAAATATTACCCACTGAAATAAAAATAAAATAATCAAGTATGACACAAAGCAGTGGTTTTAACAATAATTTACCAATCGATAGTTTTGGTTTGCTTGTTAGAGAAAATGTGTTTTATTTACAGAAGGGATGATACTGATAAGAATTTTCAATTAGCGGCATGATTTGTTTCTTTAAATATTGAGTAATACCAGGATATGGGTTATCCATAACAAAAGCAAATATATTGTCTCGTTATAAAATTATATTGTACGCAGAAAGGGGTGGTTTTGGAAAAGAATTAAGTTGGCAAAAAGTAAGAATACTTAAAAAAATAGGTCAAATTGTAACTTTTTAACCTTCTCTTTTTCATAACGCCAGTAAAATTAATGGCGACAATCAGAATTGAGACTTTTGTCATTTGACCTTGAGTCTGTAGTCAGGTATCTAAGTCACTATGACCTCTCTCCCACTCATTGCGCTAAGATGTTAGTAGGGCAGTGATTCATATGGTGGGGGGGGGGCATTTTAAAATGCTTTAAAGTATCATCTTGGCAGGTCATCTAAAACTGCATCATTCGCAGGTTTAAGGTGTTATGTGCACTTTATCTGAAAGACCTTATCTGACTGACGATTGAAATATCTAGAGCATGTGTCAAAACTATTCAGCAGTTCTCATTCGCAGATATAACGTTTCTTCATTTTGTTTTATTTTTTAACCCAGAAGCAGATCTTATAATCGTTTAGAGATCCGATTGTTTTTTGAAGCAGTTGATCATGCCTGGAATTTAAGGACCGGATTCGATCTGGTCCACTAGAATGGGAATAACGGGGAAAGAGACTTTATCGGCATCACTCGTGGGTTGTATTTTATTAACTTTCCGATCATGCCAATCGTTTGTAATTTGGAATTACTTTTAACCGTTTTACTATAAAATATAACTTATATACACACATAAGATTTTCTGTTGAGGTGACTTCTTGAGATGATCACTGGTATTCACAATCTAAGGCAATCACAGAGGAGAATCAGCACCTTAATGGCGGACGGTCAATTGATACGAATATGGCAGCGCCCATGGAAACAAAATAGAAGAGTCTTAGGACTGTTTTTTACTAAATATTTCGGGATGGTCGGCGGAGTGATTTTTATTTTTATCCTCAACTGAAACATCGCCAAGTACATCCGGTGCTTAACGTTACCTGAATAATTCCACATGGGCAATGTAGAAAAGGTCTATTCAATACCCGAATTCGCATTATCTGTATACACATACATTAAAAAGACCCATGTATTTAAAGTGTTGCTATAAAGCAATTTGATATACTAATACTATTGGTATATCAAATAGTGACCCTCTCGCGAGCGTTTGCAGTTGATTCGATTCTAGATAAATTATCAATTCCCACAAATTAGTCACTAGTGACGAATGAAAAATAAATATGAAAAACATTAATAATCTCCGTTTTCCAAATTAATTTAATATGGTACACATTTTCATCACAATCCTTTCTGCTTTCTGTTCTCCCCTCCCTCTCAAGTGGCGCTCTACAGTTTCGTATTTATCATAGGGTTAGAATTTTAAAGAAAAAGAGTTTCACCGGTTTTCCTCACTAGTTATACTGGCTATTTGAAAGAGACTTTGTATATATCATGTATTGTTCAAAGAACCTTTAATTCCCTTTATTTTGATGTATGATTGATGAGTACAATATGGGTTAGAGAGTATACAGCTTGGTCTTTCTCCAGATGTGCACCTTTCACAAAAGTGCTAGCTCTACTTGCTCATTTTCACTTCTCGAACTTCAGAAGTAAATTGTAAAAATTAGAGCCGATAACTTTTTTTTTTACATTTTATGTATTTGGTAATTCAGTCATTGCACTTTTAGAAGCTAGTATTGTCTAGTTTGGCAAAATTCATTTTCCATATTTTAATAGCTGCCAAGAATAGTGTACTTTAGACAAATTCAGGTTGATTTTTGGAGCACAAGGGAGCAGTCATTTTAGTTAGCAGTGGCCTAAGATCATTTAAAATTTCCAAAAGTACAATTTCCAAAAAAATTTCAGCCACATTACATGAAAGTAGCATATAGATATGCTAATATTCTCTCCACTATGCATGTTTAAAATGCAATCAACTTCACCTTACATACATCACTCTCTCAAAAGTACATAATAACTGCTGAGCGCCACCTCAAGCATAACGGACAAACTGCGCAGAAACGTAGAATGAGATAGAAAAGGAATTTGGACTGGATTAAAACATTGAAATAGAAATTACACCAAGTAACCTACAAGAATATGGTTCGTCATAACGATACATATGCACTTTCCTTGCGATTTAACAACGGCGTTTACCAATGATACAAGTTTGCAAACCAGTAAATTCTCGATCACGTGGTACACATAATTTGATATATTTAATGTTATGTTTTGTCTTTTTTTATTTTAAACATACCATAATGGTCTAAAAATCGATTATAATTATTTAAATGTGAATCTCTCTCTCTCTCTCTCTCTCTCTCTCTCTCTCTCTCTCTCTCTCTCTCTCTCTCTCTCTCTCTCTCTCTCTCTCTCTCTCTCTCTCGACCATTGTAACAGGATACGGGCTAAAATCTATGAAATGGCGAACGTAGAGGATTTTCTGATTTATCTTTGGACTTATGAATGAGGTTAATAGTTAAGTCAAACCGATCAAAGGATCAGACAGACAGACAGACAGACAGACAGAGACAGAGTTTAAAAATCAAACCGACGAGAGAGAGAGAGAGAGAGAGAGAGAGAGAGAGAGAGAGAGAGAGAGAGAGAGAGAGAGAGAGAGAGAGAGAGAGAGAGAGAGAGAGAGTTGTACTGTTGCTAAAGCAGAATAATAACTTAGATCAATAGTAAATATATTAAAATATTTTAATTACCTCTTGCCGGTTGGTCAGTTGGCTTAGTTTCTATTCCACATTAATTTCCATGCTCCTGAATGCGAGTGGCATTGTGTTCATTTCAATGGTGCAGATATCAAAGTATTGATACTGCTATACTTTTATTATGAGAACCATCTTTTATGTATTATATTGATTTAATCAATGTGAAGAAAAATGGAAACCAATAAAAGAATATGCAGAGGTGATTGTAAATTGCCACTACGGCAGTGAGCTACATTTTGTAGCGAACACACTCGGGGATGGGAGTTCATACACTAGGTCAATACACGGCTGTCTGTAGTAAATTTGATCTCGTTTCAAAAGTCAAATATATGTATTTGTATGTGATATAAATCAAATATATAGAGTATGTACGCTGTATCAATGATATACCACTCGTAAAAATTTATTATTGAAATGAATCTTAGCAATATATATATATATATATATATATATATATATATATATATATATATATATATATATATATATATATATATATATATATATATATATATATATATATATATATATATACACATACATACATACATACATACATACATACATACATACATACATACATACATACATACATACATACATACATACATACATACATACATACATCATTTGGTGAAAAACAGTCTCTTCGGGTGCACTGGATCCAGCAAGGGATCGCGTGTGTCAGGGATTGATTAAAGTAAATGCAATAAACTGACAACGAACAGTGTAAGACTAGTATCTAACTAGCCTGATTGCTTTCGACTGTTAATGAGTCTTTTTCAAAGGCAAATACAAAACATGGACAAGACAAACAAATAAAACACAAAACCATTGTGTTTACATAACTTTACATGGCTGTTTCTACAGGAATTAAGCCTTTACATTTATTGTTTTAGCTAGTTTATTTCAACTTGTTGCGGATGTTTGAAAATAGTTTTATTGACTTAGAAATCGACCAGCCATAACGATATGATATTTTATGTAAATTTATGAAAGCGCAAATTATATCCCGGATATTTCATTGCCAAGGTAGTAATTAAATGATATTAAGCAAATTTAGAGAATTATGTAAATTTAAATGTGTTGTTACGATAGGGTTTTAGTTATACCCTAGAGTGTTATGGGGTTTAATTAATTATTTTTATATCCGTGTATAGTTTTAGTTATATGAAAATGGAGTGGGGCGTTTCCAATATTTATTTAGGTATGGCACCCACCCAGGCTCGCTTATGGTTCAGAAGTTAAGTAGGTGAATATGGTTTTGAGCCCCCAGGCAGCAATGCCGACATTTAAATCCAAAGGTATTAAAGGGTGAAATTAAACAGTAAAATACAAAAGTACAAAGGGGTTGAATTAAATAAAACAATTTAATTAATAATAAAATTTCAACATGCGAGCTTCCCAATGGCTCGACCCTTTTGTGCCTATTTCATCATCTTAATCAGTGTGAGAATTTTGCCCTGTCCTTGGTTCTACTCATCTGTTTCTCTAAATTTCTCCTGCACTCCTCCTTTACTCCTTCGAATTTTCTCTCCACTTCTACTTCTCCTTTGCTCCTTCGAATTTCCTCTCCACCTCCACTTCCCTTTCCGTCGACTTCCTCGTCGAACTTTCGACTCCAATCCGTCGACCCTGACTGTGCCGACAGTCTTACTTCAGTCTTCTCTCTCAGACTCTCGGGACTCTCCTTCTAACTGAAGTTGTCCCACCCGGAAAGCTTCATGTAATACACAAGGAGGGTGTACTATTTTGCTTGGCACATACACTCACACTACCCAGATAACTTATCATCAGATAAGGCTATCAAATTTCATGGGTCACGCATCCATTCCCACCGAAATACTCCTACATTCATGAATGGTAAACGCAATATAAAATCATAGCATAATAACACATCGTAAAGCACGATATCAATTACTCGTATACAGGCTACGATAATTGATTCACATCAGTACATAATAACCAACACATCTATTTTGCATCACAAATCATACAAATATATAAATATGCAACTATCTATGCTCTGAACATATTCAAACATACATTCATAATCTTGCTTACATCAATCATTTCCTAACTCCAATACAAATCTCAAATAAGTACACAAATGAAACTCTACAGAGTAATTCTTCATTCTAACAATACTATTAGTAATTGCGTAAACATAATATTAGGACTTACAGTTACGGCGTTGCGGTGTGAGTCAAATATCAAACAAATATCTACCTTCTTGAAGCTTTCTTTTTGTTCGCATTCTTTTCCCTGCGATTCACGCCAAATTTACGATTGCGTATCTCGGAGTAGCCTTAATCGTTCAATCACCTAGTAATCTGCCTCGGTCTACTAAATAATTCTGGGATGGAGTCAGTTTGATATCCTCGAAACTTAGAGGTATGCCCACCCACAGCTTAATTCTGATTGGATGCGGTGGACTAACCATTCCCAAGTTGTAAATCAGCGGAACTGTCAATATAAGTTGCCTACCATTTTATTACAAATGGCTCTTTTGATGTCCTACTAAAGGATTAGCCCCCAGGTGTAATTTACGATGCCCTGTTCTGCACAAAGAACTTTTTGGCGACAACTTTTCGCTTTGCTTCTTGCTCGCGGCGTTTATCCACAGATCAAACACCGAATTAGTGTCAGTTGAATAAAGATCCGTCCACCTAGGTAGACCGTGACGTGTGTCCTCAGCAAAAAATAATTTCATTTGTGCATGGATTTCTTTTTCTAGCGTTCGTGGTTTAAACAGATTGGTTTCAATGTTCTAAGGAGGTGTATTCCGTAAGATTCCTTACTGCAGGCG
Source organism: Potamilus streckersoni (assembly GCA_016746295.1). Taxonomy (NCBI): domain Eukaryota; kingdom Metazoa; phylum Mollusca; class Bivalvia; order Unionida; family Unionidae; genus Potamilus; species Potamilus streckersoni. The sequence goes on along the minus strand of JAEAOA010000845.1, from coordinate 2,163,765 downwards.
ACACATTTTCTGTAAGCTGACACATTTTCTGTAAGCCGACACATTTTCTGCAGCCTACACATTTACTTTTATATATGACTCTGTAATTTCAGCTTTTAGCAGAACATTTTCAATTATTTAGTACACTGACACTTTGCGGTTTTGCCTATGCTTTGAGGGGATCGCATAGGCACAGGTTTTATATTTCTAATTTAAACAAAACGAATCTAAGCAATTGTTTCTGAATCTGAAAACTTCGTCAAATTCACTGAGATGCGTTAAGGTATATCAATTAGAACGTTCTTGAAACCAAGATAGTTTCACATTTCTACCATAAAAGCAACGAAAGGTTTCAAATAAAAAACATAGGTTCCGAGAATATCTATAGCATAGATGCTAATATTTATTCTTTATTTTCGATGCATTTATGGACATAACATCAGACTCTTGTGCTGAAATTTAGAATTACAATTTTATGAGCCATTTCACAGGTTGCCTAATATGGCCACGAAACCCATCATTTTGGTCTGATCAGGATTGACAAAATTACACATAATCTATTTGCAGCACAGATATCATTGATTAAATTTATTTAAAGCAATAAAATGGTAACAGTCTCTAATGGACTTAAACAATTCTCAACTTCTTTAATTTTATAACATCATGAAATGATATGTGAAATTTGCCCAATTATTTAATTAATAATCTTAATATACATCACTCTCCGACACATTTAACATATCTTTTAGCGTCCATTGTAAAAAATCTAATGACATGAAAATATAATAACTTTGTTTGCATATTCAAACAAACAGTTAGCAAAGTGGAAATTTCTGTACCGAGTGGTTGTGTCTTTCGTATACGAAGAATGTAATCAACGATGCAAATAAAACACAACAAAAACATGATCTGAAAATAAATGTTTTGAAATATGGCCCCACGATTTCATGCTTGTAGATTAAATGCTTTCTGGTGCCATATTGCTGAGACAAATTGACCTTGTTTTTTATTTACAAGACTTTTTTTAATGCAAAATATGGCCGCTTTAATGATAACCTGTTTCTTATAAATACTTGGAGGGCAATGCGGTTAAACGTGACTGGCAGATATGGAATGAAATATTTATTAATTCTTTTTTTCCGAGATACTATATCATTCAAAAGATTTAGTGTATCAGAGAATTGTCAAACGTTGTCTATAACATCGTTGAAACTAAATGGCTACACCCAGTAAATCAGGCGAACTTAATGGCGCAATCTTCATTGATTTTTTTTATATAAAAAGCATTCGATTTGTTTGACCTTTCGGTGTTCATTAAAAATCTTTGAGCCTTCAAGTTTTCTCCAAATTCAATTGCCTGGTTCACGTCGTATCTCACTAATAGACACCACGTTCTTTGCAAAGGTAAAATATACTTCCGAACCAAGTATTATCCTAATCCTCAAGGATCTATATTAAGGCCTTTTATTTTTCTACCATGTATCAAAGACTTAACCTTGTATCCATCACGATGTAATACTGATCTTTTCTATACATTGCATTTATCAGGTAAATTTCCAGACTATTTAAAATAAACTTCAAATCGACCTCAACAATATGTTAGTTTGGTGTTAACAAAACAAAATGCATATTAATATATCTAAAACGAAATATATGACAATCAGAATAAGGCAGTGTCTGTCTACTAACATGGATTGAGCTCTAACTCAAAATGGCTAAGACATATATATTATCAAAAATAAAAAATGTCTTGGGTATCTACATTGATCAACATTCCAGTTGGAATGCATATATCGATCACCTATGTGCAGTGGTAGTAAAAAAAAAACACTTAAAATTGCTTTCCAAATTTCTACCTCCCCAATCACTTGAATTGATATTTTTGGGGTATATATAATCCAACTGATAGATTACGGCTGTAGCATATAGGGCAACAAATCCAATTATAATCTGTCCAGAATTGATAAACTCCAGAAAAGGACAGTCCGAAAAATACTGAAGCTGCCTGTTATGACTTTTGCGAATGTTTGGTTTTCACGTCTGCAATGGCTACCCAAACAAAAACGTAATCTTTATTTTAAAGGAATCAGGTCATATCAGTCTTTAAACGATCTTTCAGGAGATTATTTATCTAACCGTATTGAACTAAGATCGTCAGATAATGACCGTAATCTCCGATCAACGACTAATAACGATCTCCAGATTCGGTGGTCGAAAACCAATCGTTACCACAGCTCATTTATTGAATCAGCACCAACTGTATGGGATTACTTACCACTGAGGATACGTAATGTAAATTCCTTTGCTTCTTTTAAAATATTTTTTGACCAGCTGAAATGACTTAATAAAAGCACTCAATAGAAAACCTTACCATTATATCCATTAAAATTTTTCTATATATATATATATATATATATATATATATATATATATATATATATATATATATATATATATATATATTACGTACGACTTATGCTGAAATGTATGTACCTGTGTAATGAATATTGATCATATGTGTATATGTTAGCCAGCATAGCATACATTCTTTCATGTTAAAGGTATATGAATGAGTGTGCGACAATACCTGATTATCTGCATGGTCTTGTATTTTAATTTTTTTTATTAGCATAGCCAATTACAAAAAATTGAAGGCCACATGTCGTCAGATGGGTCAGTCATGACTAAATGTGTCATCCTGGTTAAAGAAAGTTTATTATTATTATTATTATTATTATTATTATTATTATTATTATTATTATTATTATTATTATTATTATTATTATTATGTCATCAAAAATAAATTTGTTTAGATTATCAGGTAAATGTGATCGCAAAGCTTTAGGGTTAAAATATAATCTCTTGTCATTTGCTTACACTCTTGTCTCTGTTTCTGTTTGTTTGGAAGTTTTTTTTTATTATGAAACATTTAAGCATCCACTTCACTCGTTCATTCTACTAAATATGCTAGAATAATACCCTCACACCGACAAAACGCGCATTGTCTCGAGAAACGGAGGCTAGAGGCAAGGGAGATAAGAGTAAACAGCAGTCTACTGGAATAGACGGGTTACTGTCCATCATAGCTGGAACAAGGAGTTTGAATCTCGACCGCTGTTCTGGGATCTAAATGTGTAACTACAGCAGTGTCCTGACTCCATAATAAGTGCACATTTAAATTCTTGCTCATATTCTAGCTTCTTCCAGCTACTTTTTGTAGCTTGACAACTTGTTTTAGAGAATGTAGAGTGCGTACCACATTCTCATGTTTAAAAATGATTTATATTTTAGGCTAAGAAATGACTTTAAAGACAAGAGTTTTGTCCCTGAAGGATTATCTGTCCTTGTGCACACTCTATGTATGCGATTCCTATATCAGTATACAGCTCCAATACATGCGATGGTAAATGATAACCTATTGAACAATGCTTTATTGTTCTGGAATCTATTTCCATCCACGCCTCAATCCACTGCAAGCCAGTTTGTCACTAATGAGGTAGATGCTTTTTATGGCCGGCCATAGAACACAATTAATTTTGCTATATAGTCTCTACATTTGTTTCTTTGTACTGAACTTTCCACTGTGTGACAATCAATACAAATCATGTGTTAATCTAAAATACCTTCAAACATGACTTTACGGTGAAGTTCTTGTCAAGGGTTGACCTGCATTTTTTTTTTGTTGAGAGGCTGAATTGTAAACAAAACACCATGCAACGGAACACAGATTTCACTTCCGAATCATCATCATGGCCTTATTACTAACTGTGCACTGTCGCCGAAATACACACAGACAACCACACCATTAGCTCACATTATAAAGAATAAACAATTGCCTTTAAATCCTTACCAAGAATACCAAAATCTAACTCTTGTATCCCCCACCAAACGGAGACGGGAAAATGATCTAAAAATAGACTGGGACTACATTCGTTGGTACTGAACCAGATTTTATTAATTGTGTACTTACTGATTCCTTATGTTGGTAGAATGGAACAGTAAAAATGCAACTCGAACCCTAACGTGGGTGAAGTCAACCATTTAAAAAGACAATAACTTTTCATACTAGAGCCAGTCAGTTCTTACATTCGAAATTACAAATAAAGTTTGGTAAAATTTGCAACGAGAAACGGAAAAGAACCGTACGTTCCATCAAAAAATTAAAACTTTTCATCGTTTCTTTATACATCTTTATCTGTGTAGAATTATTCTCAATATTCTATTTTATTTTCAGCGGGGAGAGATGGCTCTTTTGAAGTACCATATAATATGAATATCAGTGGAACAGAAGTCACGCTTGGTCTGACAGACACAATTGGAACGGTAAATATTCATGCAGTTGGGATTATGATTCGTTATTAAGGTGGCGCTCACCAGTTATGTACTTTTGAGAGAGTGATGTATATAAGGTGAAGTTGTTTGCATTTTAAACATGCACAGTGGAGAGAATGTTGGCATACCTATATACTACTTTCATGTAATGTGGATGAAATTTCTTTGGATATTGTACTTTTGGAAATTTTAAATGATCTTAGGACACTGCTAACTAAAATGACTGCTCCCTTGTGCTCCAAAAATCAACCTGAATTTGTCTAAAGTACACTATTCTTGGCAGCTATTAAAATATGGAAAATGAATATTGCCAAACTAGATAATACCAGCTTCTAAAAGTGCAATGACTGAATTACCAAATACATAAAATGTAAAAAAAAGTTATCGGCTCTTTTTGTTACAATTTACTTCTGAAGTTCGAGAAGTGAAAATGAGCAAGTAGAGCTAGCACTTTTGTGAAAGGTGCACATCTGGAGTAAGGCCAAGCTATGTACTCTCTAACCCATATTACACCCATCATTCATACATCAAAATAAAGGGAATTAAAGGGTCTTTGAACAATACCTAAGATATACAAAGTCTCTTTTAAATAACCAGTATAACTAGTGAGGAAACCCTGGGAATCTCTTTTTCTTTAAAATTTTAACCCTATGCTAAATACGAAACTGTAGAGCGCCACCTAAGGCACATCATGTTTCGCAACTCATCAAATCCCGATCAAAAAAAGTGGGCATGCCAATGAACAGTCATTTTTTTTCTTTGAGGGAGGAACGATTAAACTGCAACCTTTATTGTATATTAATTCAGTTTCTCCCTAGCGCAGTTATACATAACACGATGTCCTTTATTGAATTGTATAATAGCTTTTGCAAAAGAAAATATAACCACCATTTTTAGTGCGGTAAACAATATTATGTTGTATTACTATATCTAGCACTACTTTAACGCAATTATATAAATACAGCGAATAAATGTGGTACACAATCGTATAATCATGATAATTATTCAAACATTTTGACCTGGGGTTTCCATGCAAGTACCCATTTTTTGATATCAATATCGTATCCAGACTATATATATATATATATATATATATATATATATATATATATATATATATATATATATATATATATATATATATATATATATATATATATATATATTGTAAGCACCTTGACTTCCTGTCTGCTAGGGAGGGTTCATTGAAAAAGTTCCACTCAGCAATAAAGTCAACAAAAATGTTTAATGAGGGTAACACAACTGAGAAATTGGAAAGCTGTCACCAATATGAATCATTATTAGGAATAAAACAAATTTACTCTTGCAAGGAAACACTCGTTGCTTGCGGATCATTTCAATAAAATGTCTAAGCACATAATAGTCTGTTTCAATGTTAAATAAATAAAATAATGATTGAAAATCATAGAGCGACCCTAACAGACGAGAGTTGGAGATTTGCTTTGTATTCGTTTAACCCAGGTTACCAGTGTGGTGGGAGATAACTGCACAGTTTGGAAGAATAATTTACTTGAACATTCCCTACGTAATTTTCCAAAATGCTTGCCTCTGTATATTGCTAAAAATACGAATGTTCAAATATCTAAAGTATTGCTTATTTTACTAGCTTTTCACTTAAACAATGTCCAAATAATTCAGAATATTATTATTACTTTGTCAGTCATATGTTATTGTTATTATTATTATTATTATTATTATTATTATTATTATTATTATTATTATTATTATTATTATTATTATTATAGCAAGTTATATACCCGGTACATCATTACCTAAAACGGGTGTTCGACTTCACAGATGTTACTTCTGGTTTTGAATTTGACCGCGCTTGGCAGTTATCTGACAAGTACTGTCTTTCACTCCAATATATAGCCTTCGGTTTTTAACCACGTGACAGTGCTGAACCAATCAGAATTGGCAGATCGAATCTGCCAACCAATCAGATTTGGCAAACTGGCAAACCTCAGTCTAGCACAATTCTTGCGATGTCAACTATACATGAATATGGTTCGATATATTTCAATATATATAAAATATTCTCACATCTTATTTCTTACTCTGTACAACACTCTGAGACAAAAGCTCTATATTCTAATTTGTCTATATAGTTTTCAGTAGCAGAATAACAGTTCTAAACAAGATAAACTGTGGCAAACCAATGACAGGGTATAATGGTACTATACAAGAATTGCGACTGCTATGAAGATTGCAACTATACACAAAACAAATTGCATTACTCATTAATTTGAACAGTTCTTATATAAAGTCAGCATATATCAGATATCACTTTCGGCAATACGTTCACTGTGACTTAATATGAGTGTAAATATATGTGAATCACATACCTGTAATATCGAACCATCGAGGTCATGGGTCACAAACAAACAAAATGGCGTCCATACAAACTTGACTTGAGCGATAAAAAGTTTGTTTACCGCGAAGCACGAACAACCTGAAACTTTATATTTAATACACAGGTCATCATGCTCACGTCAAGCAACTACATAATGGAGAAAACACATTTGGTATCCAATGAAGGTAATACAGGCATGTAATTTGTGCAAGAAATGGTGCTGAATGTAAAATGTCAAACCTTGACAAGCCAAGTGTAATATAATGATGAACATCGTAATAAGACTTATTGACAGAGATTTCCTACAGACATAATAAATATGAGACTAACCAACTAGCAATTCAATATAATTTGACTCCATGGACCGCAGGAAGTCTGAGAACATGTCTATGAAGTGACGCATTATCGGAAATAGGGAGATGCTATACGTAAAATTCATATAACCTCATAGTAACTAATTCGCCACAACTACATGCTCCTGCACTACCCAAGGTCCAATGAGCTAACATGTAACACTAATATCTTAAAAGAAAAATATCTGAGAACAACGGAGATTTCACATGCAGTAATAAATATCCACTCCAACATAATTATGATACACAGCTGGTTAATCCAGAGTCTATGACAATATATATATATATATATATATATATATATATATATATATATATATATATATATATATATATATATATATATATATAAAAGCTCCTATTGCAAGATAATCATGCAACTGTAGATTTGCATATTCTGTCTTCTGTTTTCAGGACACGTATCGTCGATTTCGAGAGATATTTAGTGTGAACACGGATATCTTTCTCGTCTGCTTTAGTGTAACCGACCCGGAAACTTTAGAAAATGTCAAGAACAACTGGCTGACTGAAATTAAACTTTTAACTCGAAAAGCCCCATTCATTCTTGTCGGTACCAAGTCAGATTTGCGGGACGACGAGGAGCACCTGAGGGAAAACAAGAAAACTCCCATATCCATTCAGCAGGGAATAAAAATGGGGAAGACATTCGGGGCAAAGGCATACGTTGAATGTTCTTCGTTTAGCAATATCGGAATACAAGAACTTTTTGAGACGGTCGTGATGGTGCTCTATCCAGAACTATTTCAAAAGAACGACGAAGAGACAAAGAAAGACAAACGTTTTTGTACTATTTCTTGACAAGCTGTCTTTGCAATGAATGTCATGATTCATTAAAATTAATGTAAAGATTTATTTTCGTCAGATTCCAATTGGAGATACTTTGCCATATCCATGTAAGACAGTAATATATGAAGGAATAGATGTTAAGCTCTCACACATCTCAGTCCTTACAGAGAAAAACACCTCAAAGGTAATTCTTCGATTGCCCTAACTACTTGAATTACATGACTTAAACGCGGCTGCGACCTAAGTACAGATAAGATATTATTCACACTGGTTGGTCGAAAAGGCCTGATTTATTACGAATATGGTTGCACTAGTAAAAGGGTGGATTTGGGCATCTTTACAGCATTTGAACGTATGAATGCACCGTTTTACATTCGAAATGTGTTTTTTTTAACATGTTTAAGAAAGGCCTGGTATATTGCAGTTGACATGTGATGATGGGTGATCTCGCTTTTGGTGTTTCAAGATGTCAAGTTCATGAGTACATTTCTGATCTTCCTGCTAGGATTTTACAGAAATAACGAATAGGTCTTTGAATATATGTAACAAGCAAACTTACCCGTTATGTATTATAGGCAACTTGTTTCATAATATTTTAAGTGGAGGTTAAGCAAAAATAAAATACGCAACAGATTTTATTCTAGCCCAAGTTAGTGGGAAACGAGACATAGCAGTAAATATTCCGTCGTCATCGTCGTCGTCAAAAGTATGTTAATGTCTTGGTTACATTCTTTACTTTAGATATTCCTATGCCCATGAACATACCTGGCACGAATAATTATGAAGTTAAGACAATTTATTTACAACACACTCGCTCATCCCTTATACTTTGTGGTTAAAGTTAGTCATAGAAAAATTATATAATAGCTACAGTATTTTCATTTGCATATGCTTATTTGACGTCATGATGGATCCTTGACGTCATGATGGATTTTCTTTATACTCTGGATAAATCATTATGAAGTTATCATACTTTACTCTACGAAATGCCATCTTTGCGAGCCAAGGTTCCGATTACTCTATCTTCATACGGTTATCAGAACCTTGGCTAGCGAAGATGACGAAATGCTCGCTCACTCCTTTGATTTTCTGACCAAAGCAGCATTCATAGAAACTTTGCCTTAACACTGAGCCAGAGTTCCTTTTAATGGTTTGTATTTCCTAAACTTATTCACGCCAACACAAGTATTCCTGTATTCTAATTGAATATAACACCATCCTATTCTTTAATTGTTGAGATTAACATAAATACGAAACTGAAGGAAATTCTTCAAGTAGAAAAATGATTTCCGTGCAGTACTTTGAAGATCGCCACCCTCTATAGCTACCAAATTCTGTGGTTGGCTTGTTCCTGGGGTAATGAAGGCGCTTATTGATTTGAGGGTCAAAAGGTAAAAGTCATAGTGACCGAAAGTGGTTTTCAATCAGTAACATCAATTCCACACCATATACTTGGACCACACCTGATGATGATGGGTTGCACTTAGGATAAGGAAAAATACCAAAGCAACTGCTACTGACACAGGAACAACGACTTCTGCACAAAATTGTCAGCAATTGAATATCCCCTTATCAGTAATTGTGTATGACTGACACGTTAATTAAGAAAGAAGGATGTTGATTTTAGGCCAAAAGTAAAGGTTCATGGTAACAGTAACGAAAAAAAAACTTTTTTTTGCACGTAGTTTGATGAGGGTTTGTATATGACTTGCACTTAAGATCCCGAAGGGATATGTTGACTTTGTGGTTAAAATGTCAAATATCGAGGCTATTGTGGCACAAAGAAAATTCATTTTGCAAAAAACAAACATCTTCTATAGTTCCATGACCAACCTTGTGGGGGGCTTACACTTTGGGTAATTAAAATATCCTTTAAGCCTTGCGTCTAAAGGTAAGAGGTCACGGCTATGGTAAGCCTGATGAGAAAATAACGGTTTATGCAAATTAGGTTTAGTTCAATACAGTATGCTTTGACCAAAGGACGAGATAATTGAGACCTGTCGTGAATCTTGATAATAATCTCTACCTAGTAGTACCTACATAGTGTAATATTAAAAAGGGGTTACGATACTCTACTAGTACATGTAGTGAGGACTATTAAAAACTGGATTACCGTACCCTACTAGTACCTACATAGAGGACTATTAAAAAATGGGCGGACGTGCTAAAGCATTGGAATAGAATATTCCATATCTAATTCTAAGCCATTAGGAAAGCTGAAACTCGTATGAAATGTGTAAATGTAAACTAAATTACACTCGCATATTTGCACCGAACATCCCAACAGTTTCTAAATCGTTTGGTACGTTTGTTAGAACAGAGCTCATTATATCCAATATCAATATCAGTCATGTCGATATAGTAGCTAGCTTAGCTAACAAGACTTCACTACATTATTAAAGTTACCTGTATTTAAAATATTATATCAGTTATGATTTTATCTATTGTCCTAACTGCTAAATCAATAGGAACATGATAGTTTCATTTCCGTTCTCATCACCATGACACTCAGACGTATAACTTCGATCAACTCCAAACATTACAAAATATTATGACGAGTCAAAATGCTGAATATTTCTTTTCTTATTTTTAGTTAGATTTCACAGATTTTACTAACGGTTAATAATCGAAATGTTGAATAAAGTTTTGTGGTAGAAGGGTCAGACCTAAATTTCATCACCCGAAATTAAGCCTAATTTAAACTTAAGTTCACAATCCAACGATGTGGTTGGTTGAAATTTAAGTACAACTCAAAATTGAACAATTAAATGTCTTAAGTTTAGATTTAAGATATGTGGTGGTGAAACTGAGACCGGGTCTGTTGTTTCTTTTCTGTATCTATGATTATCAAAATTTCAACGAAGAGTCAGAATAATTGAAAATAAAATCCTTACTGTAAATTTGCTTGATAAGTGTCCATACTATTCTTCGTGAAAAATTATAGAATTTTATTGCATTTTAAGATTTCCTCGTTACTTTTATCGATCAAAATACTTGTATCTTGTCAAATAATGTATAAAAAAACAATTTTGATCACAAATATCCAGAAATGTATAGACTGGAATCAGATTAAGATTGGCCTCAACTTAAGTGAACCAAGGTGAATTTTTGGATGTTGGTCAGCGAATATAACATAACTACGTCACTTATAGAAGCTAAACGCGTGTTGGTAGTGAATAGCGACTCAGAAAAAGAAATATGGCTCCACTGTGAGTAAACATAGAAAGTCTGAGTGAAATTATAGCTCACATTGTAGGTCATTTTATAAGACATGACAGAACAATTTAATGCTAATTTTATGCTTTTGTTCGAATTGTATATCATATTTGAGAAATAAAATTTTACATGAAATAAAGAAAATGTGTGCATATGTGTTGTTAATTTTTGTATTTTATTACATTGTTTAAAAAATAAATTGAAATATTCAACATTGCTGATGTTATTAAAAGTTTCAAAATGAGCATTTAATTGTAACTGGTGCCAAATAAGCAACATCCTACACATTAAATTCTGGATTGTCCGTAATCCTATTTATATCTACATTTGCAAAATTATGTTTTGACATTTTTGATGTTTTAATTACAATGCAGGCCGATTGATAATTTTCAGAACTCGTAAGCGAAAAGTTAGTATTCACCTTCAGGGACTTTAGATCAATAGGGTTACTCTGAGAACGCAGCCACTCGTATTTTGGAGGCAAAACTTAGAGGCAGATTGTAAGGAAAGACGAAGCTTCAAAAAGGTTAGTAAGTTATTTGCTCGATTTTTGAAGAATATTACGGAATCATAATTGTAATTATTTTCAGTATGTATACTTAATTAATAGGATCGTTTAGTATGTGGAATTACCTTAGCAGTGTTTCACTGACATGCGTATTTGATAAATGAACATGAGCCTACGTTGAGAATTATTAGATGCAAGTGGGAACTACATATATTGTTAGCTTAAGGTCAGAATTAATTTTGTAATTTGCTATTAGGTTACTTCGTAGTAAACTAGTACATTTATTAATGCGTTTTAATTTACAGATGCTTGAATTATGAATTTTGAAACATGGTTGAAGTATACAAGATTAGTTACTATAGACGTGTGCGTTTATCAGAGATTAGATTTATGAATATTTGTGTATTTTATATTAGTTGTAAGGTAAAGAAATGCGTTTGAATATTGTTTCGTATAATGGGATTATGAATATGTATTGATGTGACGGAATTTATTGATGTATGTATGAAAAGTAATTGATACCGTGCATTTCATTGCGACGTTTGTTTTACCGTACAAGAACGTATGGGTATCTCGATGTGAACAAATGCATGAACGAAGATATTTAATAATCGTTATCTGATGGTATGCTGTCTGTAGTTTGAGATGAAAGGGGCTAAGGACAAAAGGTTGTACCGTCCTTGTGTTTTCACAGGAAGCTTTTTAGGGGAAGCAGCACTTCCGGTTCTTTTGGGTCCCGAGTCTTTAAGAGTTGGAGACGGAATTGGGGCTGTAGATGAGACAGGCGAAGTTGACAGAAGAGTATTCGTAGTAGAGAAAGTGGAGTAGGTGGAGAAGGAGTCTAGAGAAGATCGAGGAGGAAGAGGAGAAGGAATTTAGAGAAAAGTCGAGGAGGAAAGGAGGAAGGAAGTGGGAGAAAAAAAGAGAGAAAGAATACACCAGATGAGTAGAAATACAAGTACAGGTGGAAATCAATCTCTCATTGCTTAATCAAGTGATGCAATAGGCTTATTAAAGGGTTGAGAGGAAATTTGATTATTGAATTGTTATTCATTGAATTTCTAACTTGTATATTTAACCATCTAACCGTCGGCTCGAAGCTTTACGTCTATCATTTGCTAAATTTAGCTTCCAACAAAATAGAGCCTGAGTGGAACTTCTAAAATAGTTTAAATAAAACATTGGGAGCACCACACCCCTAAAAACATTGGGAGCACCACACCCCTAACATAGCAATCCACACATACAGCTATTTATTTTGATTTTTATCGTGCTGACTCGAGTAAGAAATATCTCTTGCAAATTACTGATTTTATAAAATCTGAAAAGTTTTATACCATCGATGAAGTAAGATGAAACGAGTCACATTGATTGGCGAACAAAGGTAAAAGCGGATGCAAATGTATCCCCTGTTAACGTGTTTGTAGTGCCTATTTCGATATGCCATTATCATTTTATTTACCATATATGATCGTTTTACATGGATCTCATACAATTTAAATTTACACGTTGTGTTGTTCAATGATCCCCTTGCAAAATGCTTGATCCGTGAAACTGATGATACACATTAACGCAACACGATGAACGTAAAATATCCCTTCAATAACTTAGGCAACTTTGTTTAAATTGTTTATTTATTTATAGAAATTTAAATTTTTGTTTTTCTAAACATAATTAAATTAACATATCGATTCTAGTACTTGTTCTATTTTTATATGAAGATTATACATGTACGATATAAATTTAACGAGTATAAATACATGACAAAAGCTTTTTTTATATTTAAAAAATTAAGCCATATAAGAAATTCTGATAATTAATAAGTATGCATAGTTTTACAGGAACAAAAAATTATTATTTTGTCCTCTTTAGCAAAATGTCTTCAACAAAATATGTCAGGATGATCGTTCTACTTTAAAGACCACAAGCAAGGTACTACAATTTGACCCGATTTTCTATATCGTAAATCCTAATTTCAGGAACATATTCTTGTGTGTTTGTAGTTCAAGACTTTCTTTAACGCACAATCTGAAAGAATTGTACAATCGTATAGGAAAGTGTTATACATTTGTCGTGAATATTGTCAATTTGAATCTGTTGATGACGCTACTGAATCCGCCATTTTCAAGATCGCATGTGAGCTTCAGCAACAGTAACAAAGTGGGCGGAGCTTATTGTTCGATATCGGTACTATCCCTTAGGATATAAACTGCATAGAAACAACGGTCGTACATGTTCTATTGAGTTTTGAACATCTATGGATTATACCGCATCAGGGTGCATATTATTGCGCGTTTCATTTGCAGAAAATCTGACATTTTTGCTAGCCAAGGTTCCGGTATTTTAATCCTGTTGTTAGATAGAATTAAAATATTGAAAACTTGGCTTGTAAAGATTTAAGTCTGATCCAACTGCAAAAACTCCGTTGATTCGTTTTCGTTGTTTCTTCTTAAGTAACTTGTGTCTCCTTGGGTACAGACGCCATTGGTTTGAATACCTGCAACTTACACTACTCCCGTTACAAAAAAAAACCGATTTGTAAACAGTTTGGTTCATGATCTTGCCTTACGTTTCATACAGCTTAGGACTTTGTGACACTGTAGAAAGCGGAATCTAAAATCGCACAAGTTCATTCAATATTCAAGTATTCGGTTTAATTATATTGTAGATTATACGAGTGCCCTCCATCGGCACACAAAATAATTCTTGATACTGTTGAAATTTGCTCTTAAGCAGCAGAGGTAGCAAAATGACTGGGCTTACCGATAGCTCACTAGGTGGTAATGAAGGGTGTGATAAGGTTTACATGTGGAGCAGGAAAGCGAGAAGCCATTTTTTTAAAAAAAAAAAACAAACAAAAACAATGCGTGGTAACACTACTGACTATACAAAACAGGCAAAGCTCCCAGCTCTTGGTTCGTATGGTTTCCGATAGTGAAGAGTGCAAATAATCACAGTTAAAGTTGTAATTTTATCTGAATTGAATATGGCTTTGGCAGACAAGCTATTAATTTCGAAAAATATTCAAGAATAATATTGTTAACAGTTTTCAGTTAGCTACGCTGTGCACTGCACTGGAATAGTTCTTCTGCCGAAGTGAATCCAGTATTTACGGACATAGTCAGATTTGAATATGAAACTAGTACATAATAACTAAACTAATTTTTAAATATGAGCACTATTATTACATGCTCATCTTTTTCTCCCTTAACTTTACATTGTCAGAATCGTGCAATATTCACCGATATTGAAACCTTCATACTGTATCCCACGTGCAAAGGAACTATTTTCTAACGTAAACATTTTTTTTTAATGAATGAACTAAAGCATATATTTCATAGACGGCCACATACCAACAAATGTTTCATAGACTGACACATACAAACTGCTTTGGCACATTTCGCGTTTACCTTTTTGATACAATGTTTCAAATTTAACTATATATTGACGCTATACAGGTTCCTCGCAATAAAATGCAAGTTATACACATAAACTGTCTTCTTTAGCTGTTAATAAAAATGGCCAAAAATATACTTACAATTTATCCTGAATTTCCTCAAAAATATATTTTCGTAGGTCTGTAAATCTGAATTAGATGAGCCATGTCATGGGTTATCAAGATAGATTACACATTTTGAAATTGTACTGTAATTTCGAGTATATTCCAAGTGTAGTTACATCTTCCTTACTTCACTCAAAATGAAATAAACATTAAATTCTACAGCGTGTTTTCGATAATTGCAATGGAAAGGCTTCATAATTTTCCCACATTGTGATCTGAATTATTCAATGACAGAAAAGAAACACGCATGCCGATGTCAACACAATTCAAAACATTAAATTGGCAGACGCTTCTGGAAATCGATGCAAGTCACTTCAAGTAGATAAATCTAGGCCATAATCAAAAGACTGCGTTGAGTCGACAAAAATACCAAAAGGTATTCATTTCACATCAAATGGAAAAGTTGTTGCAATGCGTATTCATTAACAATAGTACTCCAAATTTCAATTTTAAGTACAGCAAGCGCCATTTTCTTTCGAAACTTACGTCTTGAAAAGGAGCTGAACTAAGGTAAACTTCAAAGTGTTGTAATGCCAAAATTAACTCCCAAGGTCGTGCAATATATCCATTCGAAAAACTCGTTCATATTTTCCCATACAAATGTAATGAAATAAAATAAAATAAAATTAAATTAAAACTAACACACAAACAATTAGTTACTTATGTGTAACACTTGTACGATAAAGAAAAAGATTTATATAATAAAGCTTTCTTTATACCATATGTTAATTATACACGAGGTAAAACAATCGTAAGAAGAACTCTTATGAATTATATAAAGTGTACGTGAACTAATTTTTCTATTCACTGGAAAGTGCCTTTGCAATCATATTCTCGTTTCCTGTGATGTGTATTATGTCAAGATTATATTCCTGTAACAACAGAATCCACCTTAATGATCTGATTTTTGTTTTTCATCTTGTCGATGAATATAAGGGGGGTTGTGGTCACTAAAAACAACAATTCGAAAAGGAGCTGAACTAAGGTAAACTTCAAAGTGTTGCAATGCCAAAATTAAAGCCCAACAGTCCTTCTCGATTGTTGAGTAATTTCTTTGATGTTTATTTATTTCTTAGAGAAAAAGCACACCGGATGATCATCACCATTTCTTTCTTCTTGAATCAATACTGCTCCAACTCCAACATCACGTGCATCAACATATAGTTTGAAATATTGACTGAAAGTTGGAGCTGTAAGAACTGGTGTACTTTTAAGTATATCCTCTAACTTGTCAAAAACCTCCAAACATTTTTCTGTCGAAAGAAACTTGTTTTTCTTGCTCAATACATTTGTCAGGGGTTCAGCAATATTAGATAAATTGGAACAAAAGTTTCTATAGTATCTAGACATACCTAAAAATCGCATCAGTTGCTTAGTTACTGACAAGCATAGGGAATTTAGAGATAGCCTTGACAGGTACAGGGAATTTAGTAATAGAAATGTTACACTTGCACGTCAGAACTGAATTCACTTTTGGATACATTTATTGTTAAACTGGCATCACTAAATCTGTCAAAGAATTTCCGAATTGTTGCTAGATGTTCTTTCCAGATGTCATTGTAGATGATGACATCATCGATGTAAACATAATTTTCCAGACCAGAGGTAATAATATTCATCATGCGATGAAAAGTACTTGGAGAATACTTTATCCCAAACAGCATTACATTATGTTGATAGAGTCCCTCTGGAGTCAAAATGTCCTTTGCTCTTTCCTTAAATGAAATTTGCCAAAATCATTTCAGAAGGTCAAATTTGATGACATACATGGCATTTTCAATATTATCAAGGCAGTCATTGATTCTTGGTAATGAAAATGAATCGGTCTTAGTCACCCTGTTTACTTTCCTATAAGCAGTGCACATACAGAATGTTTTATTTGGTTTCGGAACAAGTATACAATGTGAATTCCAGTCACTTTCACTGGGCTCTATGAAACCATTCTCGAGCAAATAATGAATTTCCTTTATCAAGAATTCCTGTTTGAGAGGTTTCATTCTCTATGGGTGTTGTTTCACAGGTTTAGATTGTACTATTTCAACGTCATGAAATATTTCGTTTGTCCTTGTAGGATCATCTAAAAATAAGTGCTCATATTCAAATAACAACTGTTTAAGTTCATTCCTTGCTTGTTGTTACAAATGCAAACGTGTCTGGTCCGGAGTTTTAATAATTTCCGAATCCCGAAGATTTGTTGCTCAAAAATCAGTAGAATTCGATTGAATTCCTTCACTTATATCCTCGATTGGTGGGACAGGTACAACTAAATTAATTGCTGTCTCTAATAAAGACATTACAATAACATGTAATGAAATAAAAATAAAAAAGAATTTCAATATATATATATATATATATATATATATATATATATATATATATATATATATATATATATATATATATATATATATATATATATATGTATGTATGTACTTATGTATATATATATATATGTATGTACTTTTATATATATATATATATATATATATATATATATATATATATATATATATATATATATATATATATATATATATATATATATATATACATACATACATATATATGTGTATATATATATTCATATATATATATATATATATATATATATATATATATATATATATATATATATATATATATATATATATATATAACAGCTGGTTATATAAATTCATCTTTTCTGTTAGTCGCAACAATTTGAAATTGCTAAACGTTAATTGGCAGGTTTGTTAAATAGTATATTCCTTCTCTCCTTGACTACGTTTAATGCAATTAAGGGATTGATTTGAACCTTCGGCCCTTGTTGGACACTGTCTGTACGTTCGATCTTTGATGAACACCTGGGAGAATTCAACTGTGCTCGACCGCATACATAGAAAACATGCATGATTTATCTCTAGAAACCATTTTTTTTTACACAGATAGAGATAGAGAGGGGGTGTAGAAAATAATAAAAATGCAATATATATATATATATATATATATATATATATATATATATATATATATATATATATATATATATATATATATATATATATATATTATGTGTGTGTGTGTGTGTGTGTGTGTGTTTACATCAACAATAACATATTTCCGGATATACAGTTTACAATTCAATGGAAAAGACCAAACTTCTCATTTGAATGGTTTTCCGTTTCATAATCACTTTATCAAGAGTAGAAATATTCTTTAATGATATGGAGTATGATTGTATGTACTTATTTATTCAGATTACTTCCTTTAGTTTTGCAAAATATGATAGAATGCTTTTTATATTTTTAAACAAAAGACTTGATTTTTCGTGTTAAGTTCTTATTCTGTCAGATTCATTCATTTTTGCATTCCACATTTGTTAATCAATATCACTATATCTTTGCTTGAACATTTTTATAACATTAGTTCCTCTTCTACGCCTTAGTTTTACCAACTTATCCAAAATAATAAGAAACGAGTACATGTTTGGCCTCATGAGCTTTACATAAGGATGCGTGAAACCTATGTAGCTGCATATTTAAACTACTTAAATTCTAGGAAGTCTAATTGACACCCTTGGTTATGAGTAGATTTCCTGAGTGGTAAAGCCTGACCCTCTTTATTGCTCAAACCTAATCGAAATCTTGTGACAATTTTGGGTGAGCATTTTCCAATACAATACAGTACAGTACAATAAGTGAGTGGGCAGAACGATTTCAGAATAATTACATATCAGGAAAGTGAACATATCAAGATATTATTTTTTTATAATATACTGAACAAATCTCTCTCTCTCTCTCTCTCTCTCTCTCTCTCTCTCTCTCTCTCTCTCTCTCTCTCTCTCTCTCTCTCTCTCTCTCTCTGTGATAACATATCAATCGTCAGAGATTCTTATAAAATTGTTATGACAAGAAACTGTTTAGAATGTATCTAGACAACTGTTATTTCTATTATTTTAACAGGCAGCACATTTGAAACATCGGCAGATTGTTCGAAATTCCACGTGTGATAATTTCTCAAGTCTACACTTCCTAGGTGCCTATTCAGATTATTACAGGTCATCGAAAAATTTAATCGATCGAGAGAAAGAATTTTAAGATTAGTATGTTTTGAAAGACCAACAATCGTTGTTTTTAAACAAAACGACGTAACAAAATCAATACTCACATTCTAGATGGTACAAGGTATGTGTGTGTTTGTTTGTGTGTGTCTGTGTGTGTGTGTGTGTGTGAGAGAGAGAGAAAGAGAGAGAGAGAGAGAGAGAGAGAGAGAGAGAGAGAGAGAGAGAGAGAGAGAGAGAGAGAGAGAGAGAGAGAGAGAGAGAGAGAGAGAGCGAGAGAGAGAGAGAGAGAGCAAGGCTGACCTGTCACACCGGTAGCAACCAGGTTATGTTGACATGCCGTCAATTTGAGTTCGATCATTCACTCAATATGATACAATTTTTTTCCCCAGTATAACAGAGTGGCTAATTGCATTTAGCATAAATTTTGTATTTCTATTTCTAAAAGAAAGTGTATAATTTAAATGTCGTATTTAATTTCATTTTGTTTATGTGACTGATTAAATTTTATATTTTACCTACGTGGGTTATTGTTGTTCTATTCTATATCTTTGCTCAGATTTCTGTTATTCCATTCTTGAATGTCACTTTTTTATTGTTTACCCAATCCGAACATCTCTTTGATAATGATTACCAAAGCACTAAAACAGGTGGGATATCATATCATATCTCCTTCCAACACACTACCAAATAGAGAGGAACGTGCTCATCCCTGAACTCCACATTACCATATCAAGTAATATGTATGTATGCATGAAAAAGGCAGGCTAGAAAGTTACAGTTCGTTCCAAACAGGAATCGAACCCATGCCACGATTACCGTTAACTTTACCTAGCTCATTATATAGTGCTCGAACCAACACAACGGTGCGCTCATTATCAAAAAGACTACGCAACTAGGTCAAAGATAAGGACTCGCGATGCACACAAATTTATATACCAAAATGCAAAATATATGTTGAGGTATATGATTATATGAAATAAATATACATTTATTTATGTAGGGTGCAGAGCTATAAGTTGGTTAAGAAGGCGGTTTTGTGGAAGATTTTCAATGGGTGTATAAATATTGTATTGCATCATGTATATAAATAATGGAGGTGAATAAATACGTCTATCAAGATCTTTCGTATATTATTGTAATATAGCTGCTAGTCTTTTTTCCATATTTCTTCCTCACTCACTCTCTCCAAAAACCTGCCGTTTTGATTAACTGGACCAAGTGTCTATAATGATAAAAATGAAGTCACTTAAATCGCCTTTATGACAAAAATTACAGGATTTTGTGAAATAAGCAATATGCAACCTGTCATTTTTCACCCCTACCAGGTTGACTGTCTCTCACTGTAGCACATATCCATACATTTTTCTTTTTTAATTACACGTTTTTCATTCGTAGCACAATAAAGTGACTTACAGTCCACAAAAAGGAACCCCACCACTTAGTATTTCGAAACTCATTCACAATTTAAATAAAAAAAAATAGTTCCCAAAACAAAACTTCATAAATCCGACGAAATCAATAAATTATTACAGAAATGATAAACAGACCCTAATTAATACAATTATTAATACAAATGCAGGAAAATGACGAAAACTGAAACGCTTACTTTTGTTCCCACAACTATTTATAAAAATAGCATGCCCTTTATCCAAAATTTTTGCCATATTAGAAATGCATAATGCACCTGCCATTTATTACAGAATGTCACTAAAATACGGATGGAACTTCAACCAGTTCAATATCCTCTACAAAATCCTTTTTATCTAGACACAACCTGTTGAGCACTGCCTAGTTCATTCGTTACTGGTCTCTCTTCTTCTTCCTCCTCCTCTTCCGTCTCTTTCTCCTCCAGCTCCTTTTTGTCTTTCTCCGCCTCTTCTTTCTCCGATTTTCCCTTATACCTCCTCCTGGGGTTACAAGCAGGATGTTCAAGCATTACTTTAATGGTAGGAAAGTCTGAGGCTTCCACAAGGTCAAGTGGTCTCTCACCCTCCATAGTTCGTATATGTGGATCGGCTCCAGCATCCAGTAGGATTCTGAAACGTATAATAAAAATGCAAATGGTATTATTATCTTCGCCAAAGTAGGAAAACCTATAAAAAAAATTATATGAGAGAGAGAGAGAGAGAGAGATAGAGAGAGAGAGAGAGAGAAAGAGAGAGAGAGAGAGAGAGAGAGAGAGAGAGAGAGAGAGAGAGAGAGAGAGAGAGAGAGAGAGAGAGAGAGAGAGAGAGAGAGAATGCTGTTATGAAAACATCGGTACTGGGTGCGTAAGAGTGCACACACTTAAGAGAGAGAATGCAGTTATGAGAACATCGGTACTGGGTGTGTAAGAGTGCACACACTTAAGAAAGCTGCTATTTTATTGCAAATACGTGTATTTACTAAAGAATTTGCTGAACAATATACGTTCTTCCCGAAAATTGGAACCTGTCACATTAATAAATACAGTTGCCCCACATAGAAATATTGTCCTCGTCACAAGAAAGATTTGAAAAAAAAAGAGATAGGTTACTTTCATAACTTTATGTCTATTGGATTTATGAACCACACTCGACAATTGTTGTACACAATGTTCACATTTCAAGACCCTAGCCTGAATAAGGCATGAATCTGTGTCTGTTGTTTCGTACATCATTTTTAATTAATATGGTTTGTGTTAATGACTCCATTTCAACTGATATAGCCAATTAACTTTGATCCATAGCAATCGCGAAGGCTTTCTACTCTTTTGGCAAAAAGATTTTCTGGTATGTCATATCACTGCCAAGTGATTCATACATACATTCTAATCGCTTTCATCAACATGAACATAACTGTCAAAATTATAATTGCGCTCAGGGTCGTAATTAATGAGCCAGTTGAGCCAAGTAAATATTGTCGTCGTGATCATCACTGATGTTATCCACATTAATAGGGAAACCTGCAACTTCAAAGTACGTCTTGATTGTACCAAAGGTCATCTCTGAACAAACTTTCAAAATCAATTGGATAGCATACAACAGAGTAATTTGCTTACAAAGTTCACTTACACAATCAATCTTTACCACAAGACAACACAGCAGGTATTTATGATACCTAGCATAGAATGCACGAATTATGCCCATATAAAAAGGCTGCAAATGTGAACAACTGTTAGTTCAAAGTCACGTTACTCAGACGTAATCAGGTCAACAGGAATCACGGTACTAATTCAGTTCCCATAGTAAACCTAGGCAAACACCATGATATTAAAAATTCAATAACTTTAAATTTCTGAGTGTCCATGATCAAACCTATATTTATCAGTATAGGTGAAACCTGGATAATAGCTTCTGTGTAGAGAAAAGAATATGAGCCACGGTATTTTCTGGACCTGCATGTGTTTGAAACATGTGCTTTCAATTGCGCACCAAAGAGTCTGGTGCTAATTTTAGTAAATAGTGTTCCAAGCTCTAGACTGTAAAATGACTGGAATTCCATCAGTAAAACAATGTCTATTTTTTCACTTAAAACTAGGATAAGCTCTCAAAGATATTTTCCTTAAAACATAACTTAGATTATTAACCAATCCTGGCCAGCCACACCCATATATACTCTATTAAATGTTCACCCATTTTCAGGCTGGTTCCCATTTTTCCATACTATTAGTCCCGTGTGTCCTATATCCACCCTTGATTTTCTTGACAGCCATAGGAATAGTAGTTCGATATATAAGTAAGCAATGTGCATAGTTCTGCTTGTCAAAGATTACAATAAAGAATATTAAATTATATTGAAAGTTCATTTTCACCTAAAGAACAACGATGCATTTAAGACAACATTTAAATATATGAGCTTTAGCTAAGAAAATCAGAATTTTTAAAAAAAAAATAAAGCTGTCTAATAAGAGTTATTTTTAATACCACAATTTATGTCTCTTCAATTTAAAACTGAAATATATTACTAGCCTTGTCATATTATGTAATTAAGGGCTTAAAGGTCAAGGACCATATATATATATGTACGTGTATTATTACAAAAAAAAGATTTAAATGACAAAAAATACCTAAACTTCCTCCCAGAAAACATAATTTAAAAAAGGTAGACATAAGACCATTAAAATGCAAAATATAAAGTCTCAAAACAGCCACTGAAAGAAATTAGTGGGGTGCAAAGTAATGAGAGATCATCCACATTAAGCATGGTGGAAGAGACGTAAGTGATCATATCTGATGCATTATGTTTCAAAACACAACTTGGAAATATCATATTGCTTACTATAATAAGTCTAACGATGGTAAATTGTACACACACACATATGTATGTATGTATGTATGTATGTATGTATGTATGTATGTATGTATGTATGTATGTATGTATGTATGTATGTATGTATGTATGTATGTATGTATGTATGTATGTATGTGTGTGTGTGTGTGTGTGTGTGTGTGTGTGTGTGTGTGTGTGCGTGCGTGCGTGCGTGCGTATGTATGTATGTATGTATGTATGTATGTATGTATGTATGTATGTATGTATGTATGTATGTATGTATGCGTGCGTGCGTGCGTGCGTGCGTGCGTGTGTGTGTGTGTGTGTGTGTGTGTGTGTGTGTGCGTGCGTGCGTGCGTGCGTATGTATGTATGTATGTATGTATGTATGTATGTATGTATGTATGTATGTATGTATGTATGTATGTATGTATGCATGCATGCATGCATGCATGCATGCATGCATGCATGTATGTATGTATGTATGTATGTATGTATGTATGTATGTACGTATGTATGTATGTATGTGTATTGCTTAGATATGAACCAAAGTGCAAAAAACTTCCACCATACAGTCTATACACCATGTTCCCCTCCACTTGTTGGCAACAGTTGATATATCTGAATATGTGTTTAATATCAAACTGAATGTCACTCTGTAGTTTACAAAAGGTCTTACTTTTGCTTGTTATCCAAAAATAAAACCATATGATTGCAATTAATGTAATGTTAATTACACCTGCATATTTGGAGTCACTGTATTGCTGTTACTGTCTATAGGAATCGCGGTACTAGTTCAGCTCCCATAGTAAACGTATGCAAACACCACGATATTAAAAATTCAATAACTTAAAATTTCTGAGTGTCCATGATCAAACCTATATTTATCAGTATAGGTGAAACCTTACGTCAGCTTCTGTGTAGAGGAAAGGATGAGCCACAGCATTTTCTGGACCTGCATGTGTTTGAAACACGTGCTTTCAATTACGCACCAAAGAGTCTGGTTATAATTTTAGTAATGAGTGTTCCAAGCTCAAGGCTGTTAAAGGACTGGAATTCCATCAATAAAAAAAAACTGTTTTTATTTTTTTTCTGTCACTTTCAACTAGGATAAGCTCTCAAATATTATTTTTCGTATAACATAACTTAGATTATTAACCAATTTTTGGCCAGAAAAAACCATAAATAATCTATTAAATGTTCACCCATTTTCAGGCTGGTTCCCGTTTTTCCATACCATTAGTACGGTGTGTCCTGTATAATCTCCAAGAACATAATGATGTAGTCTCCCCTGCCGACTCATCTGTTTGTGTACGTTATTTATACATCTAATGGATATCTTTCTGGTCACCTACACATGAATTCCTTAAAGCAGCAGTTTTTGAACCTTGCGGAGAACAAATGGTTTCAATTTCTCACCTGTAGCACTGCATGCAAAATATCACTGTTGTGAATGAAGACAAATATAAATAAATATAAGTAATGATTTTTCTCTATTGCTTTGTCAATAACGCCCTGATATTTATTTAATTATTTTTAAAACCCACTAGAAAACATTGTTCTATTGATCTGTAATCAATCGCAATTAGATAATCAACAAATAAACAATTACTTTCTTAAATGGCTTACCTTGAAGCACTTATTTATCAATATATGTAATTAGCTTTAAAAGCTGGTTCTTTTCTTTGGCGCAAGGACTTCAGGTAGGCATATTGTCGGACATAATCTGCGTCAGCGCGTTCCCTTGGGACATTTTCGGGGTCTTTGTTACACAGATCAGACTACTACAGCTTTTGTTAAGCGAAATTAAACTGTAGCAGCTTAAATATATTTCCCATTTTCAAATGAGCTTCGGCTTTATTACGGGCTACTTTATCTTTTTAAAGTGTAAAACTGGAATTTGGGGGAGAAATTTGTTTCGGTGATCCGAGTTTAAGGTTTTCGGTTTACTCGGAAAAAGTTGATATTAAATGCGAAATTTAGGACAAAAATCGGTCTTGAGGGGATTCTAGTATAAAGAGGTTTGGGTTTTGAGGTATTTCACTGTGTTCACATTTGTAATAGTGCCTGATATTGTTGCAAATGACCGTATAATAAATTGTCTTGTGTTTGTGTACATAAGCTGTCGACTGCAAAAGACCATAAATTAACCTAGCAAACCCTTCCTCTATCAGAACATTGCTTCCTTGAAGTAGTATGTCCAACTTGTTGGTTGGGTTTTGTCTGCCATAAAATTAATTTCATTAGCTGACTATGTAATCCGGAATTCAACAGTTCCAACTTCATGAACTTTAAATGAAATCAAATGTGTACTTTTGTAAAAGAAAAAAAAAAAGAAAAAAAACAAAAAGAAAAAACATGTACAGTTTTATTTTCTTCTGTTTAATTATTTGGATTGAATGCTTCAGCATCATCGGGCAAGGTACATGTGCTGTATACTCATATAGCGGTTTTCGCATCTGGAAAGGGTAGGGGAAACTGTATACAGATTGACCGAACGTTGGTACAGATTGTCTATTATATGCCAGTTGGAAATAACACAAGCAGATGTTACCGTCAACATTGCCCAGTTTAGCGGATTCTGTCGAAATCGAATGTCGCATTGTCCTCGCCATTTGTTGATAGAGTTATCATTGTGAGATTATAGAGTATACATATAGAGCGAGCAAATGTTTAATAGCTTGCACATCAACAATTATTTTCAGAATAGAAAACACTCATTTTTCTGAATGCATTTGTTATGTTAAGTTGTTAAGTTGGTTAAAGTGAATTAACCAGTGTATTTCAGTAAATTGAAATGTAGTAGAAAGGCAAATGTTCGTACTTGTTACACACACACACACACACACACACACACACACACACACACACACATATATATATATATATATATATATATATATATATGTATATGTTTATATATATATATATATATATATATATATATATATATATATATATATATATATATATATATATATATATATTGTGGATTGACCACGTAATCCTCATAATGCATTGTGAATTAAGCCAAATACAAAGCTCTATTTACGTAGATCAAACACGAAATGTATTCCTTCCTCGCACATCACTCTTTTAAACCATGTTGCTATTCGAGATGTCCTTTTAATGTTATTATCACTGAAAGTAAACATGCGTATTTTTCAAAGATTTCAATGTCTTTGAAACTTGTAAACAACAATTTGCAAATATAATTATTTGCGAGCATTGCAACAAAAAGCGATTTCTTAAGAACTTTTGTATTTGATGACTGGCTAACAGTTCGTCTTCAGTTCCAATAATATTCACCTCTTCACAAAAGCGTATGTACCATTTCTGGGGTTGTTACAGACCTAAATATTAAGATTATTTTGTCAGGAGCTTAAAAGTTGTCGAAATACAAAGTATTGTTGAATATTTGTCAGATAACAAGAGATCAAACATTATAATGATTATATTAAGACCACCGTGTATTATTAACTTGTTAATTAGATCGATATTCGGCATGTATTCTTTATGAATGGATGAACCATAAGATGACAAAATTTAATTTCAATGAAGGAAAGTGCTTTGTAAAATCATACTTAAATGTATAAGAAATAAGTAATCAACCCCTGCGACCGCGTCACCAGTATAAATTTGTTTGTCTTGTTGGCTGTAAACAATGTGATCTGTCTTGATACGAGA
This sequence comes from Potamilus streckersoni, assembly GCA_016746295.1. Classification (NCBI taxonomy): domain Eukaryota; kingdom Metazoa; phylum Mollusca; class Bivalvia; order Unionida; family Unionidae; genus Potamilus; species Potamilus streckersoni. The sequence continues at coordinate 2,136,676 of JAEAOA010000845.1, read as the reverse complement.
ATAACAACATCGGAATACTCACTTAACAATATCTGGATACCCGTCTGCGCATGCAGCATGAAGCGGGGTCCATGAATCTTCATCCTGTTTATTGATGTTCGCTCCGTGACTGATGAGAAGCTGGACGGCTGCCGAATTTCCATCGAGTACGGCTTGGTGCAGTGGTGTGATACCTGCAATGAAAGCCAGATTTAAACAAATATGTAATGTTTGTGAAGCTATTTATGAAAAAGATGCAAGTAGAAACAGATTTGCAATAACATCAGAACAAGCCTAGCAGGGTTAGAATCATTAGTTTTACACCATCAACGACCCTGAAATAAGCACATGCATGTATCCAAATGTCAAAATGCCAAAATACAACCGTAGCTGGGAACTGTATGGTTTGGATATACGTATAACAGGTTAACTCGATCTAATTATGTTTAAATTGCAAATGAGCCATACGTTGTAGTACGAAAAGCGTCTGGTAAATGTAATATTCGTTCTGTGTATTGCTACAAATCTCGGCTCGTTCAAAGTAACAAAAAGAGTGAAGACATCAAGCTTTGTAAATTTTAACAAAAATAATTTATTTCCCTAGAAAACAGTAGAATATGAAATATGACTTGCCGTTTGTGAATGCAATCTAAAAACAACACTCCTAGAATTGAAACACACAAGTCCTATCACTAAAATGTCCTAAATGAAGTTCAAAGACGGCGGACAATGACGTCAGATGAATGAAATATTGATTTGTCAGAAGTTCCACGTTGAAATTTATGAATCAGGAAAGAATACTCAGGTTAGCACTCTGTATAATTTCCAATTAAAGTCTTTGTTCAAAGCTTTGATGACCAAGCGATTATTTTCCAGAGAATATAAATTATTCTTAAATAACAAATAACTCAAAATTGGCAACAAAAAAAATACTTCTGATCACTTGAATGTATTTTTGCGACTACATTTAGAAAAAGAGTGATATTGAGTATCAAACCCCACTAAAACGTCATTTCGACACTTATGATAGGTCACATGATCACTATACACAAGGCACTTGACACATGCGCCCGGTTAGTCTTTTTTTAAGATCCAATAATTAAAACAAAAATGTTGATTACACAAGGTGTTCACACGAGTGAGATATTTATGACCTTGATATTGACCAATCATTTAAACTTCAGGTTACATCTTCTCTAACTTCAATTACCTTTTTTATGTTGATTTACGTTCTATAGCTTGTTTAATTTCGACGCATGTTGATAGACGTGTTACATCTTGTCTAACTTTAAAAACTTTTTCTGCCTAAGTCGTCGATGTACGTGTAAGATCTTATCTAACTTTAAACACCTTGTCTGTCTATGTCGATGTACGTGTTACAACTTGTCTAATTTCAAACGCCTTTTCTATGCTAATGTAAATTTTATATGTCTAACTTTAATCGCCTTCTCTGTCCATGTTTTGTACGCTTTATATATGGACTAACGTTTAAAACTTTTCTCTGTCTATGTTGATATACTTGTTATATTTTATCTAACTTTAAACGCCATTTCTGTTTATGTTGATGTACGCGTTAGAGCTTGCCTTATTTCAAACACCGTTACTGTTTATGTTGATATACCTGGTACATTTTATCTAACTTTAAACGCCTTTTCTGTTTATGTTGATGTACGCGTTACAGCTTACCTTATTTCAAACACCGTTACCACCTATGTTGATATACGTGGTACATCTTCAACCGCCTTTTTTCTCTATGTTGATGTTCATGCTACATGTTGCGCTATGTGAAGATCATGTAGATATATTGCAAGGTCGAATGGTGATAGCTGAGGAATTCTACTAAACAGTGCCTTTTATCATATCTGGATCATTTTAGAAGATATTGCCTTCCAGACTTTATTAGTGTAGACAAATATTACAGAAACCCTGTGATCACGGAATTTCACGAATTTTGTTGGCCTTGATGTTGCTCTTAGTGGCATTTTTAACACATAACTGTCTATACCATGCTCTTAATGACACATTTAACACACTACTGGCTATATCATGCTCCTAATAGCGTAGATTAATGTAGATTTTAACACATTGCTGGCTGTATGATACTCTTAGTGGCACTTTTAACACACTGCTAGCTGTATCATACTCTTAGTGGCACTTTTAACACATTACTGGCTGTATCATGGTCTAAGTGGCAATTTTAACACATTGCTGGCTATATCATGCTCTTAGTGGCAATTTTAACACATTGCTGGCTATATCATGCTCTTAGTGGCAATTTTAACACATTACTGGCTGTATCATGCTCTTAGTAGCAATTTTAACACGTTGCTGGCTATATCATGCTCTTAGTGGCAATTTTAACACATTGCTGGCAGTATCATGCTCTTAATAGCGTTTGTATCATGTTATTGGCTGTATCATGCTCTTAATGTAGATTTTAACACATTACTGACTGTACCATGCTCTTAGTGGCACTTTTAACACACTGCTAGCTGTATCATGCTCTTCGTGGCACTTTTAACACATTACTGGCTATATCATGCTCCTAATAGCGTAGATTAATGTAGATTTTAACACATTGCTGGCTGTATGATACTCTTAGTGGCACTTTTAACACACTGCTAGCTGTATCATACTCTTAGTGGCACTTTTAACACATTGCTGGCTGTATCATGCTCTTAGAGGCACTTTTAACACATTCCTGGCTGTATTATACTCTTAGTGGCACTTTTAACACATTGCTGGCTGTATCATGCTCTTAGTGGCAATTTTAACACATTACTGGCTGTATCATGCTCCTAATAGCGTTTTTAACTCATTACTGGCTGTATCATGCTCTTAGTGGCAATTTTAACACATTACTGGCTATATCATGCTCCTAATAGCGTTTTTAACTCATTACTGGCTGTATCATGCTCCTAATAGCGTAGATTAATGTAGATTTTAACACATTGCTGGCTGTATGATACTCTTAGTGGCATTTTTAACACACTGCTAGCTGTATCATACTCTTAGTGGCACTTTTAACACATTGTTGGCTGTATCATTCTCTTAGTGGCACTTTTAACACATTACGGGCTGTATCATGCTCTTAGGGGCAATTTTAACACATTGCTGGCAGTATCATGCTCTTGATAGCGTTTGTAACATGTTATTGGCTGTATCATGCTCTTAATGTAGATATTAACACATTACTGACTGTACCATGCACTTAGTGGCACTTTTAACACACTGCTAGCTATATCATGCTCTTCGTGGCACTTTTAACACATTACTGCTATATCATGCTCGTAGTGGCACTTTTAACACATTACTGGCTGTATTCTGCTTTTAGTGGAACTTTTATCACATTACTGGCTCTACCATGCTCTTAGTGGCACTTTTAACACACTGCTGGCTGTATCATGCTCTTAGTGGCAATTTTAACACATTACTGGCTGTATTATGCTTTTAGTGGAACTTTTAACACATTACTGGATGTATCATGCTCTTAGTGGCATTTTTACCACATTGCTGGCTGTATCATGCTCTTAGTGGCAATTTTAACACATTACTGGCTGTATCATGCTCCTAATAGCGTTTTTAACTCATTATTGGCTGTATCATGCTCTTAGTGGCACTTTTAACACACCGATTGCTGTATCATACTCTTAGTAGCACTTTTAACACATAACTGGCTGTATAATGCTACTAATAGCGTAGATTAATGTAGATTTTAACACATTACTGACTTACCATGCTCTTAGTGGCACTTGTAACACATTGCTGGCTGTATGATACTCTTAGTGGCATTTTTAACACACTGCTGGCTGTATGATACTCTTAGTGGCACTTTTAAAACACTACTGGCTATATCATGCTCTTAGTGGCATTTTTTACACACTGCTGGCTGTATCATGCTATTTGTGGCACCTTTTTTACACATTACTGGCTGTATCATGCTTTTAGTGGTACTTTTAACACATTACTGGTTGTTTCATTCTCTTTGTGGCACTTTCAACACATTACTGGCTATATCATGCTCTTACTGTTTTTTTTTTTAAAAAAACACTACTGGCTGTATAATGCTCTTAGTGGTGCTTTTGAAACATTACTGGTTGCATCATCATGCCCTTATCGGCACTTTAACTCGTTACTGGCTATATCATGCTCTTTGTGGCACTTTTAACACATTACTAGCTATATCATGCTCTTAACAGAGTTTTAACATATTATTGGCTGAATCATACTCTTAATGACGATTTTAATACATTACTGGTTGTATCATGCTCTTAGTGGCTTTTTTAACACACTACTGGTTGTATCATACTCTTAGTGGTGCTTTTAACACATTACTGGTTGTATCATGCTCTTAGTAGCACTTGAAACACTACTGGCTATATCATGCTCTTAGTGACGCTTTTAACACATTACTGGTTGTATCATGCTCTTATCGGCACTTTTAATTCGTTTCTCTCTGTATCATGCTCTTTATGGCACTTTTAACACATTACTGGCTATATCATGCTCTTAGTGGCACTTTTCACACAGTACTGGGGCTGTATGATGCTTTTAATAGCGTTTTTAACACATTACTGGCCGTAGCATGCTCTTAGTGGCACTTTTCATACATTACTGGGGCTGTATGATGCTTTTAATAGCGTTTTTAACACATTGCTGGCTGTAGCATGCTCTTAGTGGCACTTTTCACACATTACTGGGGCTGTATGATGCTCTTAATAGCGTTTTTAACACATTACTGGCTGTAGCATGCTCTTAGTGGCACTTTTCACACATTACTGGGGCTGTATGATGCTTTTAATAGCGTTTTTAACACATTACTGGCTGTAGCATGCTCTTAGTGGCACTTTTCACACATTACTGGGGCTGTATGATGCTTTTAATAGCGTTTTTAACACATTACTGGCTGTAGCATGCTCTTAGTGCTCTTTTAACACATTACTGAGTATATAACATGGGTCTGCAGTTTTATCAATAAAGCACGACGAAATTTCTGACAACATGAAATCATCTTAACGGCATTATAAATTAACACAAGGAATTCAAAGGTGACTACATCTCTCCGCTCGATTCGACTTTTCTCACGCGTCTTTTATCGCTTCAGAATCGTAAGAAGACTGAAAAACTACACACAGCCATTACAAAACAGTATCATTATTACTCTCGGACGACCATCGCATGACTCCAATCCGGTGAATTAATCTTTATTTTCACCATTATGGTCATAAACCCTGAACAGCGTGATCATTACAGTGGCCCATTTCTACCGCAAGCTAAATAACGTCATGAAACGAATTTTACAAGATAATATGTTTAACTTATTTTTTTTTAAGACTGCATGGTTTAATAATTTTTATATAAATCTCCAGAACAGAAATATGCAGTTAAAGTTCTGATAGTACAAATAATGGTAAATACGTCTGCGACAGTGTACAGTGTGTAATAAGGTCTTGGTGATGATCCGGAAGTGAAATCTGTGTTCCATTGGAATCAGTACACAATTAATAAAATCCGGTTCAGTACCCACGAATGTAGTCCCAGTCTTTTTTCAGATCACTTTTTCCGGTCTAAATTTGGTGGTGATACTAGAGTTAGATTTTGGCATTCTTGGTAAGGATTTAAAGGCAATTGATTATTCTTTAAAATGTGAGCTTATGGTGTGGTTGTCTGTGTGTATTTCGGCGACAGTGCACATTGAGTAATAAGGTTATGGTGATGATCCGGAAGTGAAATCTGTGTTCCGTTGCCTGATGTTTTGTTTACAATTCAGCCTCTCAAAAAAATGCAGGTCAACCCTTGACAAGAACTAAACCGTAAAGTCATCTTTGAAGGTATTTTAGATTAACATATGATTTGTGTTGATTGTCACACAGTGGAAAGTTCAGTACTGAGGAACAAATGTAGAGACCATATAGTAAAATTAATTGTGTACTATGGCCTGTCAGTAAAAACTTGAAACTGATATAAATTTTTTATTATTAATGACATATACATGAAATTTTAATATGTTATGTATATTGACTTTAAAAATATAAAAATGAAATTAGAAGTAAAAAAATAATTTTAATTTTAAAAATTTAAATGAATTTAAAAAACAATTAAAAAATAAAAAATTTCCACCAAGTCTACACATATATAATATTTTTTGGGAATGATATTAAATGATATCAGCATATATATACTTCTACACCATATACAAGCTCAAATGATGGATATTTGTCAAATTTGATCAGAGAAAATATCTTTATTAGTCAAAATGAGACCCTCATTTAAAATACATGAAGACAAAATTCTACTTTGCTTTGTACCTTTAGGTCATTGAAACTATTTATTTGGGGTTCAAACAGTTAATTTATGTGTTTATGATGGGGTGACTTCCTGAGTAACACATATCTGCTTGTATAGCTATCAGTAATTGTTTATAACCATAGTTATAGGGTATTTAGTGAGAGGACAGAGATGAAGACTTTATACTAGAACCTGTTCAAGTTCTCTACAAAATCATATTAAGCTGTCAGAGAATGAAATACAGGTCAGAGTGGTAAAATATACTTTACCCATTTATATTTACCATTGCATGTAAGAAAACAGCAAAATGATGTAAGTTGAACACAGAATGCATTCCATTTTTTTGTTTAGTTTCTTTAAGATGTTGATTGATGTAGTGCGACATTGTAGCCCAGATGATATTATGGGAATTCTCATGATCCATTTTGCTTTATGCATTATTAATGGCTAATAATATTTGTTATCTGACACTTTAAAGATTACATAAGTAATATTCAAACAGATTATTTGGAATTTAACTTTCTACAACTGATCCTAACATGGTTACATAGCTGACATGAACAAATATGCATATATTTTGTAATGTTTGGAATCAAAAGTTGACATTGTTAGGCTGGCATGGTACCTATAGTGAATCTGGAAGGCTCAGTTTTGACTGTGTGCACTTAAAATATCCCAAGATGTTATTTTCATCATGAATATGCCTCTGTATGGTAACACATTTCAATTTAGTACTTTGACAGAGGGCGGTATTGCAGCATCAGCTGATATTTGATTCCATTGAATCATTGAATCATTGAACTTAATAACTTGGTAGCCAGGACTCTTAAAAATAGACTAAAAATGTTCAAAGAGATTATTTGAATCATGTTTGCACATGTGATTTTAACAAGTACATTGTATATGTCCCACACATGCAAATATCCATCCTTGTTTACAAGTTTTCGGGATGAAAATTTCACATTTAGTTGATGATATAGGATCTATTGGTACCTATAGTTGATCTGTGTGGCTACATTTTGCTATATTCACTCACAATATCTAAAATTGTTTTTCCTTCATGAATAGGATTGCATATAGTAATAAATTTTAATTTGGTACATTGTCATTTGACTTTCCACTATACTGGTATGCATCAATGTTTGCACCAATGATCAAACCTCACCGTTCCAACATTGCCTTAAACTTTATGATACATATTCTACCTGATTAGTTATTTAACCTGTAAATGGCTAAATATGCTTGCAGAAACTTCATCTATTTTTAGGATGCATTTGTCACTTTAATACATGCCCATTGCTTCACATCTTTGAGTGTCACTCTATCAAGTTTACCTTTTTTAACCATATTTGCAACCTGAATGTTATTTTGAAATCACCATATCTAACACATTTTAACTTCATTTGCCTACATCTTCCTTTTTTTAGAATTAAGTGAAACATGTTATATATTTTCAGGTCTAGTCTGGTATCTGGAACAAAGTATTAGAGTTGCATCAATTTGGAAGCTCTACAGTTGTCCAATAGTGATAGCAAGGTCTCATAAGGACATGTGCAGTGTGCTGCTATAAGTGACCAAGATGAGTTCATATCAGTACACTGATATACAGCATCTCAAAGACATGGCTTAGATCTTCATGAGAGAGATTCACATCTTTTTTCAGTAAGGTGAAACTGTATTTTCATATCGCATTGTTGACTTTTGTAGTTATCGGCATTAAAATGGAATGCATATTTGCTATAAAACATGGTAGTGGTCCCATCAAAACTTTAAATTTGAGTGGGATATTAGTTATACAAACAACTATCCAAGTACCTGAAACAATAAATGTGCAACATAGTACCTGTCATTGTTTCTTTAGTATGTACACCTATATGCATCTGGATAGGCATATTGCAATTTGCTGTCAAAATCACTGTGAGCTATCATGCTTCAGTACCCCTGGGATTAATATTATCAGTTGTACAGACCTAAACTACCATTTGTTTTAAAGACCATTTATTAATCAACATTGCTGCCTTAAATTTGTCAAACTGAATGTCATAACTTGTATGAAAATTTATTTTTTGTAAAATAAAAAGTTTTTAAAATTTATATATTTTTTTAAAAATTTTCATTAAAATTTAATATATCAATATTTTTTAATTTCAAGAATATTTTCAGACAGGCCTTATCAAGTATTACAATTAGGTTTTTACTGAATTGAAAAATTCCTATAATTAAGAAAGATATAGCAAATTTAGTTTTGGTTTCTTAAGAACAATTGGACCTCAAATTTCACCCTATAGAACACCAGCACTACACACTTTCTGACAGCTGTCACATGTCTTGCTTGCAAGGAAATTTCAAAAGACTTTATGTATGAAGTTGAAACAGTAGTGGCATGCAAAATAAAATGCAAATATAAAAGTTTGACAAAAACATTGACCCTTTCAGGAATCAGTACACAATTAATAATATCCGGTTCAGTACCCACGAATGTAGTCCCAGTCTATTTTTAGATCACTTTTTCCGGTCTAAATTTGGTGATGATACTAGAGTTAGATTTTGGCATTCTTGGTAAGGATTTAAAGGCAATTGATTATTCTTTAAAATGTGATCTTATGGTGTGGTTGACTGTGTGTATTTCGGCGACAGTGCACATTGAGTAATAAGGTCATGGTGATGATCCGGAAGTGAAATCTGTGTTCCGTTGCCTGGTGTTTTGTTTACAATTCAGCCTCTCAAAAAAATGCAGGTCAACCCTTGACAAGAACTAAACCGTAAAGTCATCTTTGAAGGTATTTTAGATTAACATATGATTTGTATTGATTGTCACACAGTGGAAAGTTCAGTACTGAGGAACAAATGTAGAGACCATATAGTAAAATTAATTGTGTACTATGGCCTGTCATTGCAATTGGGTTTGTTGAGAAGAACTTCACCGTGAAGTCAAGTTTGAAGGTATTTTAGATTATTAGATTATCTCCCCTCGTATAAGAAAGAGTTTTTTCCCCCATCTTTCTGATGGATTTTAAATTAAGAAATATGTGTATTTCTCTTTTGGATACAATCGCTATAACTGTTTATAAATGCCTGATATGTCTCAATTTTTACGGCAAATATTCTTTATGATTACACAAGGACCATACGCCTTTGGAAGTTACATCATGGTCATTGCAACGGATAAAACAGGCCTACAAAGTCTGCTCTTTGCAAGCTGTTTGTTACAAAAGCTACATCAAAGACTATCATTATTAAATATCCAACTGACATAGTGCTTAAATTTACAGCTGCCCTTTAATCCAAACTGACCAAAAAGATATTGTTATTCCAGAGTTATCAAACAATTTGGATTACATGAGATGCTTATAGATTAAGGACACGCAGAGCTTTAAATGTCAGCTCCTCGCACGTAAATCAAATTTGCAAACTTTAGTTATAAAATACATATCTGGCTGGCGAAAGCTTTTCTGTGCAATAATCCGGTAGTTATTACGTTTGTTCGGAAAGAAGCTGTCGGTGTACAGGGATCAAGTTATTCGCTTGAGCGCAGTTGATTTTATTCCTTAGAAACCTTTTTTGTTTCAAGTCATTTCATCCTAAGAAGGAGAAGAAAAAAAAAGAACATAGTTCCGTTGCTTGCCAGTACATATATCATTTTGAACAAATGAAATTTAGAGGATATTTTTTTAACATTAATACTTCATCATGTGGTACAAAAATGAAATTTACAGCGAATTAGCACGTGCGAAGCCAATAGTTAAAATGTAATTTTTGTACCAAAAATTAATTTAAATCCGGGATTCACGCAGGAAAATAAATAATTTATTTTAATCATGTTTAAAACTTGTTTCTGAATTGAACCATTGAAGATGAAATTTACTCCGCAGTGGGCTACCGCAGCACACTTTTTCTTAACTTCACGTCAGTTTCAATCGCATTTATTGGCTGTACTTTAACAAAAGTTAACGCAATATCAGCAATTTGATAAAAGGGAGTTTTCGGATGACCTCTGTTTCAATGCTTAACATTTTGAAGAATATTGCTCTATCCAAAGCAGGCTTCAATAAGCGGTGTAGCTCAGTGTCGTTTATAGTTGTAAGCTTGTTACAGGGACATAACTCAGTCATACAGCAAACGGTGGGGGAGACAAATACCTTCCGCCAAAAATAGCTTCCATATACGGAGTAATGCAGTTTCTACTTGCTGATCAGACTCTCCAAAAAACTCGTTTTTCTTACTTTAGTATAACTTCTATAGGCACACACTATTGAGCATTGCATGGCATAACGAGAAACCTTATATTTTCACAAAAATTACAAATATATCACCTGTAATTTTCTACTTTTTTCGCACTTAAATATATAGTAAATCGCAGAATGCATCTTATAATAAATCACCACTCTTCCTCAATGAAAAATATTTCTCTGTTCTGACACCGGCTGTAAGCACCACTGCTATTTAGTGATTTACTGTTTTTGATATTATCCCTATGCCGACCAGCTCGGGAGAAACGTTTGGGTGTTACGATTCTAATAAAAGAGTTGCAAACACTTAGGTGTTTATTTTGGGGTTTTGGTGATGACAACATCATCTATGACTTGACTGCAATTTAAACTAAGTAAAATTCTTCGTCAAATTGCCGATCTGTGTTTTTGCACAGCGTAAAATTGCCCATTATCACCGGAGCACTTCTATTGTCAAATTTTCAGTTTCTTATGGTCGACGGTTTTGCACATTGCCTAGCTCTTCAATTTTAGGGGTAAGTAAATCTTGCAAGTAGTCCGCATTTCCATGATGCTTAAAGGAGTGTTCAAAGATCTTACGTGCTTATGAGAGAAGTGACAGGTGTATGGTAAAGTTGTTAGCATTTGCAAAATGCACAATGGCGAGAATGTTGGCATATATCTGTTACTATCATGTACTCTGGCCACATGGCTTTGAATATTGTGCTAGTGGAAATTCTACACGAAATAAACATATAGCTAATCTGAATGCCTGCTCCCATGTGCTCGAAAAATAAGCCTAAATTAGTCACATGTACGCTATCCTTAGCAGTTATTAAAGGAGGGAAAACGACTCTTGCCAGACTAGACAATATCAGCATCCGATTCTACAATGAATGAGTCACAAAAAATAAAAAAGAAGTTTAAAAATGTTATAAGATGGTTTTTGTTACAACTTTCCTTTGAAGTCGAAAAAGTGAAAATTATCAAGAGAAGCTAGCAGCTTTCTGTTTATAGACGTACATTTGAAGTGAGACCAAGCTGTATACTTTATAACCCAAATTACACCCATCAGACACTAAAGTAAAGGGAATTAAAAGTTCTTTTAACAATACCTAAGATATATAAGGCCGTTTATAAATGGCCAGGACAACCAGTGAGGATAATCTTGGAATTTTTTTTTCTGTAAAAATCCAACCTTATGCAAAATTCGAAACTGCAGAGAGCACATTAATGGAATTGATATGTGAGGAAAAGCACCGAAAGGTTTGATCAGAAGGTAGGTGGTCAGTCAACCCAATCGCTCTGTCAGGCCTTTCGATGCTTTTGGGGAGTTGGAATATATTAAAGAGATAGACATCTAAATATACATGTAACCAATCAATTCACTAAAATTATCTCTTTTCTTTCCGCCATCGGAAAAAGTGAAAGTCAGACGGGGTTGTGTAATCATGATACATCTCGTGGATAAAATGCAGTTGCAACTTTTCAAAGGCAACTTATTAATGAATAGAAACAAATGCAGTCGACCCTGTACAGAACCTTGTAGTACTCCACATATCTTTTTCACAAGGTTCAAATTACAATGATACATTGTGATCTTTTTGTTAATATAATGTAAACCATTTTTGTGCTGCTGCATAACTTTTATATATGATAAATTTATTGATAAGTAAGTGCAATCTACAAGGTCAATGCCTTTCTAAGGTCAGCAAGAATTGCTTCCTCTAGCATTTTTCGAGTCAAGGGCTGAAATCAATTTTTATAACATGAAGACTGAGCCTATCTCACAAGAATGATTTTCCATCAACCCATCATAAAAATGTATCTCCAGAAATGTGCATAAGTAGGTAAGATATATATATATATATATATATATATATATATATATATATATATATATATATATATATATATATATATATATATATATATATATATATATATATATAATAGATATGTGGTTAGCCACATCTCAATTACTGGTTTATGGATGTAAATACCTTTAGCTTTTTATGTTTTGGGGAAAACTGAGGAGGATATCTTCCAATAACGCACATAACGTATACTGTCAGATCTTGCTGAAAAAAACGATTTCAAAAATCATGGTCCACTATTGTCCAGTATGGTCCAGACCTACTGCTTCGTTTGTATCAATAGTTTTTAAGAATTTCAAAATTTTATCTATTGATTTAGCATAGATAGAACATTATCTTTTCAGTAGCAGTTTCTTAATTTATTGTGATAGGAGTGCAAAATTGGCTTCCTCAGTGACCAAAAATTCATTAAAAGTGTTTGCATTTTGTTCATTTTCTTCAGTGAAGTGACTTTAACAATTTAGTCCTTGAATTTGTGACGACTATTTTCATTTCCTTGTGCCTGCAAACAGTTCATTGAAATGTTTCCATATACAATTAGTATTATTAATGTTGTTTGTTTTAAATTTTGGGTGAAAAATATTTTCTTGAGGAGTTTTGATCGTTTTAGTGACTTTTGTTTGAACTGATTTTGTAGTGTGCTTGTTGGCTTTTATAATAAAAATAATCTTGTGGTTTATGGATTCCAGAATATCAGTAGCTATCTTGTCAGGCTGGATGTCTTTTTCTCATGTTGTTAGTGACAAGTGTTGTCAGCGGTGCATGCTGTCAGTGATAGGTTTTTATCAACGACTTGCATAAAATTTGAGTCCATATATCAAGAACGTCATCAAATATTTTGGAAGACTACTTATATAGTTTTGGAATTGAATATCAGTACAACGCCCATATTATCTACTGGTTTTATTAGTACACGATTTCTTTATGACGATTTTTGAACTTTCAAGCCCGATTTCCTGATAAGGAAAACAGGAAAGTCATCACTTAGACGTATTCCAGGAATATAGACACGTTTTCTTGCATATTCTAATAAATCGGATATTTTCGAGTTTTAAAACTTTTTTGTGTTAGGTTGTCTACAAATTCGGTAATGTCGAAAGGTTCCGCTAAATTCAACCAATTTCGATTAATCCGAACATTCATTAAACCTCTTTACAGACACAATATATATATATATATATATATATATATATATATATATATATATATATATATATATATATATATATATATATATATATATATATATATATATATTTTCATGAATCACGATATCCATCTGCTTTGCAAGATCTTCATTTCCGACTACTTTAGCAATTGGAGTCTATCAACCACACAGTGATGAAAGATTTGCATTTGATTGCTTGACCTGAATCCAAAATGCTTCATTTTCATCTACTTCGAGAGCAGTTGCTTTAAATCGATATAACATATTGATAATAAATCACAACATGCACTAGTGACAATTCACTGAGCATTGTTTTTTCCCTCTTCAAATAGGCATGTCATAGCCATTAACAATCTCTATATAGTTTTGATAACTTTTATGGACCTTTGTGATAAATCAGAAATATACTCATCATTATCACTGGATGATATCATTATCTTTCATTGCTCTAGCTTATTATTGACACCATTAATTTTAATATGTCCAATACAAATACCTTTAGTTTTAGTACGTAGATCTAAGATGCCCTTGTGTCAACCTGACTGGTGTATATGCACGCATGGTGATTAATTCATGGGATGCATTTCTAGAATTTTTGAAACATGGAGGTGTCCACATTATATTTGTATTGGGTAGCAATGCAATCTCTAAGACGGAAGTTTGCCTGTCGGATTAAATCAGATTTCCACTGTTACAAAAAAGGATCTGACAGCGACCGCTTAGGGTTCACGTCTAGTTACCTATTTTATTACAATAATTGCTAATTTTATCAGCCAGTCAGATGAAAACTTGTACCATCACGTTTGGCGACTGAGCAGTATAGAAGAAGAGCATGAATGTGTACCGAACTAGTTGATTAACTTTCAGATTTTTGAAAGCTGCATTTACATTGGCTAATTCAAAGGTCACCAGAACATGACCTCTTAAGCGGTCGTCATCAGATCTTCACGTAGGACAGTGGAAATCTGATTTCAATCATATTGAAAGTTTGCAGATGTTGAAGAGTTAGATTAGCTGGATTTTGTACAAGGAATTACTAAATCACTCTATTCTGAACAACTATTATCAAGGCCATCAAACAGTTTTTGACAAGGAATTTCACATACGTATCACCGAACACGACGGGTCTAATACGCCTGATAGATTTATCCATTGGTACTGTAATGTTCTCATTACCATCACCGTATTCCTGAAAGGTTTTTAACTTTTAACTGTGTTACACAAGCCTCCACACTCGTAACACTGAACTACTCTTCTGTGCCTCCTTGATACACAAAGGAAGTCACATATTTTTGCCAGTGGTAGTCTTGTTTGACTCTGCCATAGCGATCAATGCCGTTGTGACTTGCAGAGATTTATTGTAGTGACTGTTTGAATTTTATTAACTAGCTGTAAGACAATTATTTATGAGAGAGAGAGAGAGAGAGAGAGAGAGAGAGAGAGAGAGAGAGAGAGAGAGAGAGAGAGAGAGAGAGAGAGAGAGAGAGAGAGAGAGAGAGAGAGAGAGCAATATGACTGCCAGATCAGTGCAGCTTGGTAAAAATTACTTTCATCTCTAGCTAATATTGACCTGACCTTTTATTACTCTTAATTGATATGTTTGCTAAATCCCACTTCCCTTACAATATCCTCTGTATAGTCTGATTTAATCTGTTAAAGTAAACTCAACATTCACAAACATGGACCATGAAAACGCATTAACCGGCGCTTCGAATCCTGAGCTATAAGGTCACGTGATTCATCATCATCATCATCATCATCATCATCATCATCATCATCATCATCATCATCATCATCATCCACCTTTGTCATAAAACGGGACTACAAAAGAGAATCTTCGTTTTGAAGGAATAACCTATATTATAATTCTACAATTCATCTCCCTAGGTGATCATATTTTTATGTTTTTCGGGCAGGTTCTGCTTATGCTAATCGAGGAATTTACACTGAAAAATTAAGTACAAATTCACAATTACTGCAGATATGAATAAACTAAACTGTCTGAAATGTAATGATATGATCATAAACCAAATGAAAGAAACTGGATCAAGTCTTTGCATTATACAATTCATTAAAGAGAATTGTATACAAACTAATTTTTATATATCTTTATATATGACACTGATTCCGATTTCACCAGGTTAGCTGGGAACCATGACAAACATATTATATCGAGTCATAATGATGACTCCACCCACAGCCCGTGCCTAGTTACATCACCATAGCCATAGACAACTACCAGGGAGAGAATGCTCTTATGGTTGCAACACTGTTTACTTTACTACCTGATTTGAAACCGTGTAGAGATTGGTGGACAGGCTTCAACGAAAGCAATGTTACTGAGAAAGCCAAATACTGCAAATCAGGCCTAGAAAAAGTTATGGTTTGTTCCTTCAGTGGGAACAATATATAATTCAATGAGGGTCAAATCAGTCAAATGATAACACCAACAAGATAGCACCCTGTCACTTTAAGGAGTTTATTAATCCAGCACTTCCCACATACATAAGACAGTGGTTGTTGTTGGAAACAGAAATCGACAAGTATGTGTCAAATACAGTCATACAGAAATATATAAAGGAATATAATGTATAAACAAAATATTCTAAAGAAAACCATTATCCTGATAAGTAGCTCTTGCAAATGGGAATAAATACCAGATGACCATGTGTCAGAAAAACATGTTGCGTCTGGACCTTATATTGTTCACCAAATAGTGACCTGTACTGGAGGAACACGTGAAAACACCCAAAAACCAAGACTGTGCAGTGGCGTCACTGGGGTTGGTGCTACCCAGTGCGGTAACGCAAGGTGTCGCCCCCATGGACCTCCTTCCTGCACAAACATTAAAAGCTTTTATTGACAGTTATTTTGGTGTCACCCCCTCTGATGGTTTAACCTGGTGCAGTCAGAAACTCCATCCCCCGTTAACCTTCTAGTGACACCACTGACTGTGAGATGGCCTCTAGAAGAGACGGATGTGTGATACATAAATTACGTCATACAGAGACTTGCTGCTAAATGGAATTGTGATGTATCGCACAACTAAATAATTTTCTTAGGCCAACTGAGGGTCAAGTGATAAAGCATCTGTATAGAAAGAGGGACAACACCCATCAATCTGCTGGTGATGTACAAAGGCAAACGGTCATCAAGGTAGTTATAGTCATATATTAATGCGCATATATATATATATATATATATATATATATATATATATATATATATATATATATATATATATATATATATATATATATATATATATATATATATATATATATATATATAAACCCGATATGAAGTTGTTCGAAATGTACCAGTAGCTTACATTATTATCTTACCTTATTGAGGTAAACGCCTATGTACGTATAGTGAGATGGGTATGGAACATAGTTTTAATATTTTTTCATATATTCAAGTATATTGGAAAATAACTATGCTACAAAATTTTTACTGAAGCTTTTTCACATGTATTGCCAAATTAAAATGGCATGTAAGGAGCTTACTTCATTCTTAAGGAATGTACTGCCAAATTGAAATGGCATGTAAGGAGCTTACTTCATCCTTAAGGAATGTACAGCCAAATTAAAATGGCATGTAAGGAGCTTACTTAATCCCTAAGGATATGTACTGCCAAATTAAAATGGCATGTAAGAAGTTCACTTTATCCACAGCCCTTACCAAAGTTTCTAAACATATAGACAATTTACAAGAACCGTAACATGCCGTTTAATGGAAACGATTAGAAATTATACGTTTCCATTATATTCAGATTATGCTTACTAAGTAGTTAACTATTATTATGACATGCATGTCGTACCTCTCAATTTGTGACTTTTCCATCTGTTTTAGTTTTCAATCGCTTATTATATTAAGTTTCAGTATGCAAGATGTTTTTGTTGAATATGTTGAACAAGTTTAGATAACGATCCTTAGGATTGTCAAACTGCCATTTGTACATCACGAAATAAATTCATAATACAACCTGATGTACTGTGTGGACGTGTGCATGGGATATTTCTGTACGGTCAACAATAAGCAAGAAACTGCACGGGAAGATCGGAAGTGTGTGGGCATAAAAATGAGCATGAAACAACCGGAACATTTCCTATGGACGTTTTCTTTACAGCTAGATGGAAGAAACCATGTCCTGGTAACGCTTCACAATATCCAGAACAGCGCCTTTTATCCCCTAAGACATGTATGGGCCCGCCCCTGAACAACACGGAAGTTGAAAAGGAAGTTGCTTTTTTTTTACAAAATCAAATGTACTAATCTATGTTCTATTAACAATCATGTTTATGAAAGTTACAATAATGCAGTTGAAATATAATTTTATCTGTAAATCAACTTCATGTGTAATGTGAATATTAAAATATAATCACCCATATAACTTTGAATTGGCTCCATATCTTGGATATAATTATTTTTGTAAGATGTTTTTTTCTGAAATAAATATGGCTTTTTTGTAGTTAAGGGTGTTAGAACAGCACACGCTTCTTGGACGTGTGCACATATGCCAAAAACAGATGGTATTCAGCTTAACCGACGTAAACAAACTGATTACTTTTGAAGAAAAAAAATATAGTTCCTCATTTGCAATGTATGCTTTATTTAGTGCATGAGCAAACATATACCGTTCTGACTATCACTACACCCGAACGGAACGTCATAGAATTTACTTACATCTTGGATAAATCATAACATATTAAACTAATGTCCAGATGAATAATTACCAATGTCTAACGTTAAAAACAAAACAAATCAACTTAGAGAAAATCGCCAGTAAATGTTTGCTCGAGAGCATTATAAATGAACTGTATGCAGCAAAATAGTTGCCATTTGGATGAAAAACTAAGTCCTGAACTTTACTCTTTAAATCCAGAAGCTAAAAATGTCGCTTGAACCGATTATAATTTTCAGAGTTAGACTGTATTTATACTACGATAAACTTTAATAGCCAATATGAAGTAATGATAATCTCAACAACCTTGGGAAGGACAATTCAATCTTGGAAAGAAGGAGGAAGGACCGTATAGATGTTTATCAAATTTGTATTAATCTTACCGGCATTATTGATCCCACTGATATCCATTTGCAGACTGGCTCTGCGCAGCATGTTGTTCAGTGCCTGCATATCGTTCTCCTTGATATTATCGAGAAATACTAACTCGTCAGGGAACCGGACTTTAGGTCGTGGCTTTTCCGGATCCTGTTTTGCTTGTTTTGATAAGAAGCTTAATCTTCGACTCATTTTTCTTAAATTCCGATTGTGTCACTTCCTATTATCACCCCACAGAATGAGACTGTTTTCAAATGGCACAAATAAAAGAGGTATACACTATCTATATACTACATCCTCTCGCCTTCACTACTGTTAATGAGCCAAACTTGATAATGACTGGGTAGCATGCATTGCCAATAGTTTCCAATGGATTGTTTTCATACGAATGAGATTTGAAGAAGTCAATATGAAGTCCAGAACGTCTTTGGAAGCGAGCACCAGAGGTTATATTCTGGCTGTTTTGGAGCTGAAGTGGATGGGCAATGTGTTGTTCCCAGGGGATCGGTCTGAGCAGCAATAATTTGTTTTGTTTGTATTATCTGCACAGCTAATGCTCATAGGGGATTCTCTCTGTACACGAACAGGGCTGTTTCACCTGATAGCCTCACTGCTGTTATAAGCACTCACTCAACGAGCTGCTAAAAAATCATAAAAGAGAGGCTAATAGAACATAAAAATGCATTTGGAATATGGCAAAAAAATCAAGTACAGTTGTTTTTACCGATACGCTACGTCTCTCTCTCCCCCCGTCATTATTCATTATACGAGACACTGATGGAAGCATTGAATAGTTGAAGTAACGTTTAATTGTTAGTTATCAACGTAGAGAAGAACCGTTTATTTATTTATTTTAATTTTTGGGAGTCTCGTAATTTAAAATAAAAAAGCTTGAAGTCTTGATTTGATTTGAAGAGAAAACGCTACCCCTCCCACTTCCCTGAAAATTAACTAATCGATCCTCCAGTAACGAATTTTTAAAAAAATAATCACGAGGTTAACGTTTACGACAAGATAGTCGGTTACCTGTCATTTATAACGGGAGTTGGGGAGGGCAAAGCGTGATTTTCAGTGATTGATGGGTATGTAAGTCAGTAAGTACCGTGTCAGCTGCTGGAAAATCAATATAATTAGCTTTCTTAAATTAAACCAAAGGGCTCCAGTGCAGGTCTAGCCAACTGTTCGTGCGTCTGTCCAAATGAGATAATACCTGAACAAGTGATTTGGACTTGACAAAGTAGTGACTAATCGGCTGTATGTATGTATGTACGGATGGATGTTCACAAACTACTAACTAATCGGCTGTATGTATGTATGTATGTATGTGTATATATATATATATATATATATATATATATATATATATATATATATATATATATATATATATATATATATATATGCACACACACGCACGCACGCACGCACAGACACACACACATGGATGGATGTTGGCAAACCGTAGGAATGTATAGAAGGAACTAAGAGGGTATATACATCTTAAGCTCAGTATGTCTAAGAACCTGGATGACAAAGAATGACCAATGCATATCTTCTTGTGAAACAGTTCTCCAAGGACTGAAGATGCTCTTAGCCCAAAAAGCGATGCCAATACTTTGACGCATTTTCCTCCTTTCAATTTAGCTTGATGAATGTTGCTCTTTTGATCTGAAGATTTCATCGTTTCAACCATACATAAGAGCCAAAATGGATGGACCGTCGTATGATTTCATTGTAGATACACAAAGAGTAATGTCATCAGAAAGCTACATCTTAATGTTTATCTTTCATCAAGCTTCCAAGTTCATTAAATCCACGCACTACGCGGGAAATACAGCTAAGCCAGTTGCCCTTATTAACTGATTTTGCCAAAGATGTTGCTCTCTTAAGTCAAGTGTTCCTTTTTTGGATGTAGTCTTCCTTTAGCTTTGTTTAAAGATTTGGTCAAATCACATTGAAATGCAATTCTTCCGGTGATAAATTGTAGAATTCGACAGACATGTTTCCCAAATTCAGAATCAGATTAAAATTAAAAAACTTTGGTTGCAATCTAGTTTTATCCGTGAAACTTTTTAGATTTTAGAGCAGCATCTTAAAAAGGCTCTCGTTAAACCATGTAACTGCCGATTAAAAAAAAAACAAACTTATCACAACCTATAACATTTCGAAGGAATCAGAAAATGATGGTTGTAGAAATTTTATTTGTGCTATTGACTTTTCCACCAGCCTTAAACATCTGGGCTGTAAACCATTAGGGTTACTAGAATGTTTAACCTAAAACAGTAATATATATCTGAAAGTACAAAATGATGCGCGAGGAATCTAAATAGGACCAGGACAAAACAACTGAGATTCTGTTCGGTGCAAAAGATGGTAATATGCATAGAAAAATTAAGTAAACTTTTAATTTAAAGTGCAAAGTCAACAAAAAAGTTTTACATTGTTTCAGTATCATAGTAGCAGAAAAACCAGCAGTCTTGTTTCAATTCGTTTGTATTAGTTGATTATTATGACTCTATGGTCTTAAAAAAAAGTAATAGAAAATAGTGAAAAACAGCAATGTTTGTAAAATTCAACAAATAATTATTTTCCTACAAGAAAAAGTGACATTTTAAAAAGAACTTTAATTTAAAATAATGCGAATTAAATCCCAAATAGTCCAAGACGTTTTTCACCAGTCCTAATGAATAAAGTTATATATAAATTCCAGTGGTATTCCAAATAAGATCCAACGCTGAAGGTGTTAATGTACCTGTAGTCTCAAATTTAGTAATGTATCAATGGCCTGAAGTGCGATCACGTGCCAGCAATCATTTGATGAATCACATTAATAAAATCCAAGTTATCCTCGTTTGAATTAACCATAATTCCAAATTGATGTTTGTGTCCAAGAATAATATTTAACACATTTTAATTCCAGAGACTAATAATTTAAATAAGCAATTCCAGCAGAAACAAAATACTGAATACAACAATAATACCGATTTCCGATTCAGATGTTATTACAATGAAAATATTTTTCTTGTCAAAAAGATTATCAAACTCCTTACTGCACCACGATCAAAATTAGTATTTTCGAAAAATAACTATTACTTGATGGTTAATTCCATTCCAGAAGATTACGTTACTAAAATTATAAAAAAGAATATCGTTTACCTAATTGCAGTTGCTACCAAGGGATTGGAGGAATACACCTGGTGATAGACTCGTCTGCATCAAATGAAAACCTGTTCAGTGATTGGGGCTTTTGTCAACCTAAGTTGACTCCTATATGCTTGCAGAGGATTTTGTTTGCCTTGTGCTTTAAGGAAAGCTCTTGGCTAAGGATAAACTGTACAATGCATGGAGTTGGCTACAGAGACCTCATATAGGTTGTTAATCAATTCAGCAGAGGCCAGACTGGAAATGGAGTTAACCAAATTGCTGACCGATAATTTTATATTGATGCGTACGAATATGCAGCATGATAGTCCATTTTTGGTTCATACCTTTTCCCAGAAACGCTGAATGAACTGTTTGGCAATACCAAAAATCAAAGAGTAATTCATAGCTGTACATTGTCCAAAAGCAGTAACAACTGTCTGCTGTGAACGCTTCCCTGATTGAATATGTGTTCTGCAATGCAGAGAGGAGAACGTGATGCTGATTTTTAACCCTGTATGACAGCTGTCTTCGATACCATCTCCTAATTCAACATAGATTGGTAGAACAACCGCTCCCGATCTACTCATATATTTGGATTCCAAGAAATGCATTAGAAGGCCTTCGATAATTTAAAAATATCGGATTTTGCATTATTAAAACGGCTCAGCACATATTCATTTTTTTCAATACAAATCAAGGTCCTGGGGCAGACCATAACATGGACCATACAAGTAAAGGTAATGTTACAGGCTTCGCTTCCGAAAAACGCGCTAACTGAGTGGCTAATGACCCACTGATCAGATATAATGCACATTCAAATCGTCGATGACCAAACAACATTTTCTATCTGCTGTGTCTCGAAAGGAACTTAGTATTTGTTGAACAACAATCTTCGTCCTTTCATGGTAGATTTTAATTTTTTGTGTGAAGTAAATGCTTCTCATACAGGTGAAGAATACAGAAGAAACTACTCTCTTTCTTTCACCGTGCATCATTATCTCCAGCAAAATCTTCGGTTGTCACGTGGCCCCGGGCGGCCAATTATTCTAAAGCGCACATCTTTACAGATCACTGACATCTCAACTCTGCGTTGATTGGAGTCTTGAGCTGAGCCAGCGTGAGTATAAGAGAAAGCGTGCCAGTAGTTTCAGTGGATCGTTGGTTCTTCTTTAGTTCTTCCTCCATAAAATATACTGGCAGCCATGCATAGTCTATCATATGCTGAAAAATGGCATTTAGCTTACAACAATAGCAACATATTGTAACCTTTCGATATGTACGCGTTTCAGACCAGGGACATATTAGTAAGATAGGTCTTTGCTAAAATAAACGGTCAGGATGTTCTGATAACATGTATTTAACACATAGTTTGATACGAAATTTTCGATTTTATTTCTGAGACTGTACTAGACCTGCAAAACAGCTATTAAAATAGTAACCTTATTTCTTACTCAGTAATACGGTCATCGAAGAAATTTATAAACGTTTAATATTTAGGGAGTTTTTGTATTCCAAATGAATTTCTAGAGTGATTATTGATTTGTGAACGAAGCTTCGTGTTGTAAGTTAATCACATAGCAAAATAGTTTACATCAACAAGACACTACTGAAGCGTAGAATGTTTCGGTCCAAATTACTTTACATCAGGGTGTTCCATTAACAAACAAGCAATAACAACAAAACACACAAAACCATCAAAAACAAACACACAATATTTTTAATTAAGTGTATGAAAACGAGGGTTGTGGTAGGGTGGGGAAGGGGCAAGAGGCATTTGCGATGTTGCAGATAAATATGAACAATTTGTCACAAAACAAATCCTAATTAAATTCATTTTTCTTTTATAATTGAGGTATACACAAATTCAATCAAACAACAAAAATCGAAATAAAATTTAAAAAAATAAAATATATTATTAGTTTAAAGAGTCTTGGTGATCAATATATATATATATATATATATATATATATATATATATATATATATATAT
Source organism: Potamilus streckersoni (assembly GCA_016746295.1). NCBI lineage: Eukaryota > Metazoa > Mollusca > Bivalvia > Unionida > Unionidae > Potamilus > Potamilus streckersoni. Next base: position 2,112,957 of record JAEAOA010000845.1, on the reverse strand, counting down.
ATATATATATATATATATATATGGACAGAGAGAGAATAAAACATACTTAAAACATACTTCCTCCACGGTTCTAAAAGAATGAATCTCAAAATCCTATAACCCTCTAATATCCATTTGCAACACCGACAACGTATTAAATAAGTTTGATTAATTTCCAGTAGTAATTTAGAATGAGCTATATTTTTAGAAAGAATGCACCATCGGAGAGAATGATGGAATTATTTAATGCACTAACAATGAATCATGTGGTTCATCATGTTATATACGAGTATCTATATCTGATAATTTTCCGATTTTCGTGAGATTGCAATGATTTATTTCTGATCCCTAATTAGTATGTTAAGAGGATTAAGAGAATAAGTAAATAAATAAATATATAAATAAGTGTACGAAAACGTATGCCGTTTTGCTAGAACGATAAATGATAAATAAGTCTCTCTCTCTCTCTCTCTCTCTCTCTCTCTCTCTCTCTCTCTCTCTCTCTCTCAGGACACGTCAGCCTCTTCAGTGATTGATCAGTCAGTTCCATTTGTTGTCACAATGGGTCATTACATAATGCCCCATTAATTAAAAACATTATGACAAGAGATGGCGTTGTTCATAATGTTCCAACTTGCATTAAGCTAACATGGAAGTTGTAATTTTTACTGTGCTAGTGTTGTAACGTTTCGTTTTGTATTATGGCAATTGATTTGTAATCAAATACACTGTCAGAAAGCAACAAGGAGACTTAGAAATGGAATAATGCAATGTAGAAATTTGATGGGTGTAATTGCGTAAAGCTGCACATGGAATTTGAAGATATTAAACGGCAGTATTCTAATATTAAGCATATCAAATTTAGATGTAAAGATGCAATCTCACATGTACATCTTACACACATATAAAATGTGAAACGAATAACGCAGAAAAGAAAATATAGCGCTTAAACTAATTGAAAATACATGTATAAATTATGGCGGTAATCCAAATTTATTTTATCCGTCCTCGCATGAGCATCATATTTTTGTGTTTACGATCGTTTGCCATGTAAACGGTGTAGAAGAAATGCCAAATATAATCATTGAGTAAAGTATTCACGGGTTAATTTCATGGAATAAATGGGATAAATCTGCTGACACCAAGAGATATAAATTATTGAAAAAATTGCATTTTAGCACATTTTCAACCCCCCCCAAAATTTAAAATCAGAAACGAATGTTCAAATGTCCTTGATATGCACAAATGTATATTCAAGGTCATGCACAAATGTAGATTCCAGGCCAAGGACAAATGTAGATTCAAGGTCATACACAAATGTAGATTCAAGGTCATGCAGACATGAAGATTCAAGGTCATGTACAAATGTAGATTGAAAGCCATATACAAATGTAGATTCAAGGTCATGCACAAAAGTTGATTCAAGGTCATGTACAAATGTGGATTCGAGGCTAAATACAGTGTTACTGTTAGAAAAATTTGTATTTCGAGTGAAAAACTGCCATCGCCAATAGTCCAGTTATGTAGGGATGTCTCTACACTTAAACAATAAACTTAGGTACTACATATGTTGTTTTTATTATTCAAAATGAGGTGTGGTTCATCCGTCAGAAGAGTTCCTGACCTCAGGCCTATTAACCAATCAAAATTTAACACTGGCCTGTAAGTTATGCATAAGTATAACTTGATACGAGTCAGCTCCTTTTGTCGGAACAGAAAGGTGGCTGCTAATTTTGAGTGCTGATACTGATTTCTGTGTTGTCGACAAAAAATTTAAATCTTTGAACGACCAATGCAGGACGAAACGATTTCGTGTAAACGTGATTAATCCGCCTGTATGCCATAACTGTCATATTGTGCCAGATGTGAGGTCTTTTCAATAAGAATATTGACGGAAAAGAAAAGGCGGGATAATTAAGTCAGAAAATAAGAATTTTCCTCAATAATTCAGAGAACTTTGATTAAACATTCCTTACATGTGTGCCTAAACTTCCGCTCAAAGTTTGACCGAACAACGACAGCAATAGATCGGCCTAGCAAGAAATGTCAGCAAGACAACGTGAATTCCTGAATACACTTTGCTATAATGATTATATAAATTAGAATGCCATCAATCTTAAAACAAGAATCACACTTTCCCTTTCGTGTCCAGCTGAGTTTAATCTGCCGTCGTACATAATTTTCTTAAACATCAGTTGAAATTATTACTCCAAAAGTTACAAAATTTGTATTCGATGTTAAAATAAAGTAAAGCCCATCACAATATTGCCTCATACACAAAATACAAAAACGTTCAAATTAGGTCGCATAAAATTCAACCTCTCCGGTGGCCAAGAGGTTTGAGTGTCCACCTCGGATACGAGAGATCGCGATTTCGAACCACGGTCGAGACATACTAAAGACATGAAAATGGTACGGACAGCTGCATCGCTTGGCGCTCAGCATTAAGAAATCAGTGTTAGGACTGGTCAGATAGGTGTCAGAATAATGTGAATGGGTAGGACATCAAGCTACATATCTGCAGCATGATGTCCCAGTGCTAGACGTCGCTATAAACTGCCACACTGCGGACATCGTAGCGATATGATTGTTGTTATTGTTGTTTTAGGGTTTAAAGAAATTTTTCAGCTCAAAACAGGCTACATTTAGAAGACAGTTAACATTAAGAAAACAAAAATGATGGCCATTATAAGTGGTGGAGGAAGAACCCGATTTAAACCACGGAAAGAACCACCGACCCACAAGAAGCTACTGGCCACCTTTCATATCTACTCACATTGGTCGAGTCTGAGGCTCGAACCCACGCAAACAGAGGTGAGATGGCGGTGATCCGTAACGGTGAGCTCTTTAGACTACTAAACCACTTGGGGCCCCGCGATAAGACAGAAAAATTGTTAAAGCTACGTTAAAAATCCAAATCACATCACACATAGAATTCACAAGAGAACATTTTTTTGATAATGTTGACTTTCAATATTCATGAAATGAACTGTTTAAATATATGGAAGTTCGTTAGCATTAATTAACGCCAATGCAAAAATAACACACATGGCAAACATTTTGTCCTCACCGAAATAAACAGCTACTTGACTCTTGCGCCTAGCACTGGGTTCATCTCAAAAGTCAGTTGTAGTATAACTGCATAGATAACAGTAATATATTCGAAAGTTTAGTCTTTGAGTCCCACTCACCCCCGTCTCCTCTGAGATCATATGAATTCATGAAAATAGTTCTTCAATCCAACATTACCACTTTACTGCATATGAAAACTGGAGACCGTTGGGTATGTACTTTTATGCCATAGAACCATGTGCTCACTTGTAAGAGATTTTCGTCCGTTTCAAGTGGTTGGACACCTCACGGTACTACCCCATGTCCGATAAATCAGCACCCCCCACATGATATGTGTCGATGCTAATGAAGTATATGTGGGATTGATATCACCTAATTAATAAAATGTAAACTTTTGCTGCATACAAATATTTCAGGAAAAAACACCTGCTTACAGTTTAGACACATACCGGTATTTGGTAACCAAAGTTTTCCATCCTCTATATATATATATATATATATATATATATATATATATATATATATATATATATATATATATATATATATATATATATGTGTGTGTATATATATATATATATATATATATATATATATATATATATATATATATATATATATATATATATATATGTGTGTGTATATATATATATATATATATATATATATATATATATATATATATATATATACACACACACATATATATATGTGTGTATATATATATATATATATATATATATATATATATATATATATATATATATATATATATATATATATATATATATATATATGTGTGTGTGTGTGTATATATATGTGTGTATATATATATATATATATATATATATATATATATATATATATATATATATATATATATATATATATATATATATATATATATATATATATATGTGTGTGTGTGTGTGTGTATAGTCATCAGCGTGACACGTAACAATTAACTTTAACGTATGGGCTTAGCTCGCAATAATGGATTCCTGCGAAGGATAGGATGTGCTTTGTTTGGGTGCATGATTGAAATTTAATTAGAGTCCTTTCGGATAACGGTCACACATATGGAAGTAAAAAAGCTAACGGAAAGTCACGTAGCGAAAGAAGACAAAGTTGAGACAAGCCAGAAACAATATTGGGTCACTGGAAATAGGTGTGAGAACATAAAACTGTCTAGTTATTAATAAAGGCGAAAAAAAAAGAAGTATGAAACAAATGTCAGTTTCCTAGATATTTCTCTATATGCCGATGCTTGTTTTAGTTCTATAGAACTAACATCCGACGAAATACAAAATATTTTCAAAAGCCTTCATAAGACTTCTGGTCCTGATGTACAAAAATTGTATTTTTTACGTGAGCTAACTAATGAAATCTAACGTCCACTTTTTCAATTTTAAAATGATCTCTTACAGAAGCAACTTTTCCAAACTCATGGAAAGAAGGAACATTATCAAATTTTAAAGAAGGACCAGCTTCCATCATGTCTAACTATATATCAATATCACTACTCATTACTATTGGCAATGTTTTTGAAGGACTGGTTTTCCAATATGGTTTTATTGCGAATGATTCTACAGGTAATTAGTTAATACACCTCTATAATATTGTTTGCATAACAATAGATTTCGGTGAGGAAATTTCAGTTGATGTTTGCGACTTAAGTAAAGCTTCCGAGCCCGTATAACATCAAAGACTCGTCCCTAAATTGATTGCTATAGTTATCAATGCAAGACTTTTACAATGCTCTTCTATCTATCTTACAAGCAGAAGAAGCAGAAGACAAAGAGTGATACTTTTGGGAGTGGTTTCATAGCTGAGATGTATCAGAGTTGGTGTGCCCCATGGGTCTGTTTTAGGTCCCTTACTTTTCTTGATATACCTACACGCTCAAATATAAGTATCTTTACAGATGATATAAATCTCTTTCTAATAGCAGACAATCCCGTCGTCATCTCTCATAACCTAAACCCTGACATGAAAACAATGAGCAAATAATTCCCTGGTGATGTTTCTCAACCCTTTAAACCTAAATTCCTATATATGCTCGACCACACAATCAAGGAGGTCAGCGTTCACAAGTACCTTGGAGTATTTTTGTTTACTAACTGGTTATGGCACAAACAATTCTCCATTAAAAATCGTTTCTTCCTTCGGCTAATCGTAAATGGAGTGCAATATCTATTGAGACTCTTTAAAGTGACCCAAAGAACAACTTCAAAAGCACTTTAAATAACATGTACAATTTAAATAACATGTACACTTTACATAACATGTACACTCATGTTTCCAGACACTTTTCGTGGGGTGGATGAAAATTTCAATTATTCATTTTCGATTTAGAACAAATTACAGTACTCATAATCGGCGTTTGTTTGCGAAACATATAATCGGATCGCCTCACCTCTTTGTAGATGTGGATCTATAAAAAAATTACAAGACTTCTTTTTACGTTTATTACAAAGAACATAGAACATCTAATTTAAAATACCATTTTGTGTGGTGATACAAGGATTTCAAATAAATTAAACATTCATATTTTTAAGGCCTAGCATAAATAATTGACAAGTTCAATAGATTTATTTAAACGTAAATATAACCAGTGGCGTCACTAGGGGGTGGGAGGCTGACCGCACCGGGTGACACCCTCAGAGGCGGTGACACCAGAATGACTGTCTATAAAGTTTTTGAATTTTGTACAGTAAGAGGGTGCATGGGGTAACACCATGAGTTACCGCACATGACTGTCTATAAAATGTTTGAATTTTTGTGCAGGACGGAGGTCAATGGGGGTGACACGACGAGGTACAGCACTGGGTGACACCAACCCTAGTGATGCCACTGTTACTAACATGCATGCACTTCCATTGATCATAAACTGGTGTCAGCACAATTTTCTTCTTTTTCCAAATGATTTGCCATAGATTCCGCAACGGCTCGACTTTGACGGAAGTACTATTCATTTTTAATCTTATGTATTCTTCTTTTTCTTTGGTTCCTCCTCTTTCTTACCTCCCTATTTATCAACTTTTGCCACAATGTTTTAAACATTCTAATGGACAATTTCGCATGTTCACTTCTATCTTCATTTTCTACTCGTCTTTCGTATACTCCTTTATTGTTCGTCCTCGTGCTTTACATAAATTTGATAAACAATACTGTTTCACAAAGATACTCTTGAATTTGAATACTCAGTAATTTGAAGTTTTGGTGATTCAAAAATCAATATCGTCCGCCATATACTCATACATATTTAAAACATTTTTATCGCCAAAGAAGAAGATTCTAAGATGTTGGCTTTTCTACCAATCCATTACCTTCTGTACTGAAGATTTTATCATCTTTAATTACAAATTTATGAAAGAAAAATATGTTTAAACTAAAACAGATTTGTGAAAAATTTCATTATTAACGCTAGCGCCTTTAACTAAGGATGACGCTTAAATAAAGTTCTATATATATATATATATATATATATATATATATATATATATATATATATATATATATATATATATATATATATATATATATATATATACATATACATATACATATACATATATATATACATATATATATATATATATATATATATATATATATATATATATATATATATATATATATATATATATATATATATATATAATAATTACTTTGGCAACGCACGCCAGACAATCTTTATTGCTCAATACATGTAGCCCTGTTTCTTGTACTGTCATATGTATAATGCACACAATTAGATATACGCATTCACATTTATAACGTGTGTACACTGCTGTAGAAAGTAAAATATGCATGCAATTTTCTGGATTATCTACCGTGCCTGCGCAGTAGGTGAGACAGCGTTGTACAGAATTTCTTTTTTGTTCATTCTAAGTAAAGACTTTCATGTTTGTATCCATTTATATGAAAAATGAAGGGAAAATAACTCTAACAACACTATTATCTCATGCAAAATCAATGGAAGTATTGTTTTTTTTTTTGTTTGTTTTTTTAAATTATGTTACGGTTTAGGTCTTCATAATGCCTTTAAATGAAAATAAAACTGCATGCCTTTAGCCAGAAGATGTAACTGGAATAATGCAAATGACTGCTTTATGAGCCAGAAGTTGAAAAGGCCTCCGAATGAGTTTGTACGAATCTATTGCCGGACGACTGGTGTTGTTGACAAATTCAGAAATGAACGCTGAATATGGTTGTATCTTTGCTATATATGAGTTTACGTAGCATGAATTTGCAACATAGCGGAACAATATGTAACAGGTCATTCGTCAAGATTAAATTGCAATAACAATAGACAATCATGTCACTGGCCAACGCTGTAGTGTTACAACAATCTATAATCATGTCACCGGTCAACTCTTATAGCATAATTGTAACTGGAAGTAGTTCCTCAAGAATAGATAATTATGTCATTGGTCAACCATGGAATGCCACAACGATAGTTAATCATGGTCAGCCTTGTAGAGCCACAGGAATGGAGGGTTTAAACAGCTGTTGGCGTACAAGTGAAAAAACACTATATGATGTATGCATTCGTGCTAATTGAATTTTGTAGATAACAGCTCAAAGGTGTGCAAAATTGAATACAAGCAAATCTTGTGCAAAAACATACAGATAGACAGACACAGACAGATTGATAGAAAGAGAGATAAATACACACACGCAGCTAGTTAGAAAGATAGAAAAGACATGTAGATAGTGGGTAACAAACTCCGATGCAAAAACGTTTATAGCAAAGAGTTAAGTTATGTACGAACAATTACAAAATATTTGTTTTTAAAATTAATTCCTATCCGTAATAGCAAACGTGCACTAAAAAGAAATTCCTTTTAGCACATCAAATATAATTATAGATAGCTAAACGGATAGATACTTGCTAAATAGATGAAGAAGAATTCAGATCCAACATACCTTCTTACAGAGCATGGTTTTAAAGTATATCTGAACCAGTACAACATGCTATACGATTATAGCTGGAAATAAAACCTACCAGATCGCATTGAGTCTTGGTGGTCCATCGCACAGAGAGGATTTATCAAATATCAATTTCCTTTTGTCAGACAGGTAATGGCATGTCTTAATATAGTGTCTTGAATTGATAGATGTTGAAGAATCGGATAGGAGTGGGCTGCATATTGATGCAAAGCAATATATATATATATATATATATATATATATATATATATATATATATATATATATATATATATATATATATATATATATATATATATATATATATATATAATGTATCGTATAGATAAGAGATTCTTAACTGTGGTACGCGGACAACTGCTGATCCACGAGCTGAATTCAGATGGTCCATTTACATTAGATAGCTAACGGCTCAATCAACATTAGGAAAGATTAAGGTGTCGGCCAAGACCCCCAAGAACCATTTAGTGATCCGCCGAGATCTTTAGAATTGGTAAAGAAGTCCGCCGAGTTCTTTAGAATTGTTTAAGTGGTCTGAGAACAACTGCTTCACATTTGAAGTGAGTAGACAAAGAATAAAATTTTAAAGTAATTTTTAATATGAAAAAGTTTAAAAAGCAATTTGAGTATAAGAAATTCATTAGTTGTCCAAATGTTTCTATGACTGTGCTTCGATACAGCTAATAAGTAGAATTTACATGGAAAACTGTACACTGTTGCGAAAATAAAAAACGAATTACGTCTCATTGTGATTAAAGTGAGATGGGAAATTGCTCAGAATGTGATGCCATTACCAAATTCCTTTACGAATACACTTTAAAGTTATTGTAAGTGATATTGTACGTTGCCATGTATGTTGCATTGTTTTAAGAACATGAAAATTTAAATTTAAAATTTAAACAGCATAAAGTTTACTCGATATGTAACCTTAAAGGATAACATCTCAATCTCGATAATTAGACTCCATTTTGTTTAATACACCGAAGCCTTTCTACTTTATATCGGAACATATTTATGCTCAATATCGTGTCTAAGTTTTCTTGAAGTTTCATCTTTAATTTGTTGATTCAGGAATGTTGAAAAAATGTTAAGTGCAGTAATTCTTGAAACTATGTGTCTAAAATTACTGTTAAGTTAAAATGTAAAGTACATCTTGCAAGTATATACATTTTTAAATGAATGCATGAGTACGAGAGGTAGGCCTTGTAATTAATTTAAAGTTACATGTTCTTAAACCAATACATCCTGAATGGCAATATACAGCATCAGTCACAAAAAATTAAATTTGTATTATCAGCAGAATTTGGTAATGACATCACATTCGGAGCAATTTCCATTGTGACTTTCTTCAGGATGGGTGATAATTAAGTTCTCACCCTTTTTGTTTTCGTCACAGTGTACAAATATTCATTTCAATTCCACATATATTACCATAGAACACAATTACATAAACTTTTTGGCATTTATATGTATTGATATTTTTGTATTCAATTCCTGCCCCACTCATATCCCATTCTTCAACATCTATCAATATTCTTGCTAATGGAGATGTAGCAAGGTAAATGAAGAACAATCAAGGTCAAGAGACTATATTAAGACACGCCATTACCTGTCTGACAAAAGGAAATTGATGTTTGATAAATCAATCCTATTTATGCAATGGGCCACCAAGACTCAATGCGATCTGCCATTCAGGTAGGTTTTATTTCCAGCTATAGTCGTATGTGAAAGAGTTCGTGTATCCAACAAAAATGTTTTAGCATACTACCATTATAGAAAGGAATGTAAAATCTTTAACATGTTATAATGGTTCTGACATAACTTAAAACCTTGCTCAGTAAGAAAACGGGTTGAATCTAAATTCTTCTTTACCTATTTTTATAAGTAGATCTGTGCAGCTAATTCCGTCTTTATATTGGTGTGCAAAAAATATGGAATCGGGGATGGATCGTTATCTCTCTCTCTCTTTATATATATATATATATATATATATATATATATATATATATATATATATATATATATATATATATATATATATATATATATATATATATATATATAAAACAATACTTGCCTGTATTAAATCAATAGACCTTTAATTAATCATCAATACATTTTTAATAAGCAGGAATGTAGACAGCACATTTATTATTTCCACTCGCACGCAAACAGCGGATAATTTTCCCCATTAAAAGCTAGAAAGGAGACTTCCAGATATTTCGAAAAACCATCTACACTTACAATCTTTTTAATGAGTAAAAAGTTTTTAAAAATCTCCGCAGAGAAAGCGGCCATGTTTATTGATTCAATTAATGGAATTAGATGGAACTGCACTGTCGAGCTGAAAATTAAGATTACTTGCGACTTTATATAACTTGCCACACTATGTAATATCTTGTCTGATTTGAATTTAGTAAACCTACCATATTAACACATTGCAAAATCTCCGACAAAATTAACAAGTGCGGGACTCAAACGACAAGATGTCACATTAAAAATAAAAATGTGCGTGTATGTATGTGCAGAGAGGGTGAGGATTGTTGATCCTTATTAATCATACAAAACTTATAGAATATGTGTGTGCGAATAGAGAGAGCGCATTGGCTTATTTCTTATTATCATACACAATTGAGAGAGAGAGAGAGAGAGAGAGAGAGAGAGAGAGAGAGAGAGAGAGAGAGAGAGAGAGAGAGAGAGAGAGAGAGAGAGAGAGAGAGAGAGAGAGAGATGATTGGCTTATTTTGGATCTTAGCTTGATAATAATTCTTATTCTCATGTGTGGCCTTCGTAAGTGAATATCAGGAAAGTTGGAATACAACAGTCTCAAATACGCAAGATGGCACCGCCGTCCATATTGTGAACAAGTGCCCTTTCTTTAAAATGTAATTGGGGTGTTTACATCTTCCGCAATTCTTACATTTCATTGTAAGTCGTACGTATTACATATTTCGAATAAGATCTGGACATATTTTCTAAGGATATAATGATAAGGTTTTCTATTGAGAGTCTTTAATAATTCATTCCAGCTGGTCATGAAAAGAATTTCGTTAATGATTTTTTACAATAAGCAAGAAAACTTGAATTATGTATCCTTAGTGGTAAGAAATTCCATATAGTAGGTGCTGATACAGTAAATGAGCGTTTGCAATGATTCGACTACGGAATCTGGAGATCCTTGTTAGTCGTCGATCAAAGATTACTTTTCGTATTTGATGATCTTAGTTCAATTAGGTTCGAGATTTAACATGGAGAAAGAACGTTTCAAGACTTATATGTCACGATTTCTTTAAAATAAAGAATACATTTTTTGTACAGACGTGAAAACAAAGCATTCGAGGGACTCATAACAGGAAGTTTCAGTATTATTCGGACTTCCCTTTTCTGGAGGTTATCAATTCTGGACAGATTATAATTGGATTTGTTGCTCTATATGGTACAGCCTTAAAATGTCAGTGGTAATATATAACACGAAAAGTAAAGTTCAAGTGATTGGGGAGGTAGAAAGTTGGAAAGCAATGTTAAGACAGTTATACGTTTGGACAACCACTGCACATGCGTGATCGATATGTGCATTCCGGATGAGATTTTGATCGGTGTAGACCCCCAAGAAGTTTTTATTTTATTTTAGACAATAGACACATCTAAGTTTTTGTGAGTTAGAAGTAAATCCATGATAGTAGACATAAGCTGCTTTGTTCCGATTGTCATACATTTCGTTTAAGAGCTCTTAATATGTATTTAGTTTTGATGACACCAAACTGATATATTGTTGAGGTTGATTTGAAGTTTATTTTTAATGGAGTCTAGAGATTTAACAGATAAATGCAATGTAGAATCGCCAGCGAAAATATCTTTTATAAAATGCGATGGATACAAGGCTAATCTTGGATACATAGTAGGAAAAGGAGAAGCCCGAACATAGATCATAGAGGAACACGACTTAACATGTCTTGGTCCGGAAGTATGGTTACCCATACAAAAAAACTTGGTGTCTGTTAATGAGATACGACGTGAACCAGGCAAATGAGTTTTAAAGAAAACTTTAAGTTTGAAAGTTTTTTAATGAGCACTGAATGGTCAGCCAAACTGAATGCTTTTTTTTAATCGATGAAGATAGCGCCAGAAAGTCCGCCTGATTGTACCACTAGCAGCCATTGGTCTTATAAGTTTTGTTTCTGCACTTTGACATGAATGATTCTATCGAAAACCTCATTGTAATTTATGGATGAGTTGGTACTTGTTAAGATATCTGAAAATATGCCTGCTGACATGTTTTCCGAAACATTTTAAAGTATAGATAGAACAGGTATAGGTAGTTGGAAGGGTCATTCTTTTTATTAAAGGATCGACCCATAACCTGCTATTTCGAGAATTTGCGCAAAATTTCTTTTATATACATCTTTACTATTTGATCATTGATACCAGTGTTTGATAATGTTTGATATTGAATCAACGATTACAGAGAATCTTAGAAAATTCGGGGAAAGCCTCAGTAACCTGGACCATGCAAAATATCTTAGTATTCTGATGGAGATTTATAGCAATTATGAAGATCTCACTCGTGACAACAATTTTGTTTATTTCTTATGAAATGGAATTTTTTCGAGAGACATTAAAGTCCAAGTATTTTTTTTTATATAACGGATAATGAGTTTATAGGCAGACAAAGGCTCAGAAACAAATTCATGACGACAGATTTAATATTTATTTTTTTAGAAACAAAGTTTTTGACTTTGTGGATTTACAAAGTTTAATTGTGTATAATAGATGCAAAATTGTATACTGTACCTGGGAAAAATCCATGTACACAAATACATCAGCATTTGTAGGATTAAATAGACAGTTAGCAGACTGGTTTGCATGCATATCAGACGTTAGACAGGGGTATAAACTGTCACCATCTTTGTTTACAAGTCTCGTAAATGACTTGGCCTCGGATTTAAAAAAAACTTCATAAAGGTTCTGATGTTACTAAAAAGCTAAGTTACTATAGGCAGATAATACATTCGTAGATTTTGTGTCTGAAAATAAAGAGCAAAAGCAATCTAGACTGGATGTAAGAGTGTAAAAGTATCGTGTCCAAATAAACTCCAGTGATTCAAGCTGAATCCACTTTCGTATGAGTATGATACCTCAGGTCGGAATTTCGTATTTATAAACACCTCGGTGTTCATAGAGAACTTGCTTTACAGAAAAACGCAGAATTTCAAGGCAAATGCTAAGAAGGTCAGTTATTTCAAAATTACATACAAAATCTTAGAAACGTGAGATTTTCATGTCTTACACCAATTTTGGATATGCTTCATGGACTTTGATACTTAAACCCTATAGTAGGGGTGTTCAACCTTTCTTGATTAAGGTCATGAGCCGCAGTTCCTTATCATTAATTATGCATATTAATTAAAATGCAATTATATTTTTAAAAGGACTGCTTACATGGCTGCGGGTCGCAGTGTCAAGAACTGTTTCGCATGCGGTCCGCGAGCCTCTGATTGGATACTCCAACGTTGTAGCTATACTGTACTACCTATTATGCACCGCTCTGCTCTAGCTATCAACGTAGACATTGGTAAAAATTCCCGTTGTGTTGTAAGGCGAATTTAAATAGTCAAAAACTGGATGTGACTAATATGTATGAATAATCACAAGCTTACTACGCCAGTAAATCAACATCATCATCAATTCCTTACCTTAGAGGTCGTTGGGGCATCACAATTGACTTTATAACCAATTATCGTCATCTTTCCCTGTTCTCTACAGCCCTTTGGTAATCTCCAAATCCCAAGCCTATCAACTCCTTAATGGGGTCTCCAAACCTCTTTTTCTGTCTGCCTCTTTGGCACCCTCGCACTGTGCCTTGCAAGATTGTTTCTTTTCCAGTCCATATGATATTGAAACGTGATCGTACCATTCGGTTTGCGCTTTTATAGTGGTCAAAGGGTCTTCATAGATCTGATGGCTCGTTGGATCCGGTTGTAGACTTCTTTGTTGGTTAAATGTTCAATCTATGAGATGCCAAAGATCTTACTGAAGTATCTCCTTTCGAAGGCACGAATCCTTCTTTGTAGATCTGATGTGAGCGTCTATATTTCACAGGCATACAGATAGATGGATATGACAATCGAGCGTATCAGCCTTATTTTGGAACTAAAAGCTATGTTGCTTCCATATTGATCTCAACCTTGTTATTGCTGCTATTGTCTTGGCAATCTGCAAAGTGGTTCTGTCAATATGCTAGTCAAAATGCTGCAATAATTCGTCAGCTGCGATTAGAGATGTACTCCAGAGGACTGAAATAAGTACTCAGTTTGAAAATCGAAAGAACTACCGCATATACAAAACTGCTACTAATACGATTTTAACAGACTTTACCCGATAAAAATGAAAAATTCTTAAACTGCGAACTTACTGTTTATTGAAAGAAAATTTTAGTACTGTTTCCAATTTATTCCTTTATTTATCAAGGAAGGAAGGAATAATTCAAGCACAGCTTACGAGAATTTCTGAGAATGGAAATGAGCATAATTGTAAACGAAAGGGTAAGGGTGAGAACCTGTAAGTATTGTGATCGTTATTTATATGAAATTCATTTTCCTATCTCTTTAAATGGAAGATTGCATGGAGAAATACATGTCTCATTGACAATGGTTTTCTAAGCTTGCCGACAATTGAACATACTGATAACAATATCAAGATTTTGTTTAAAATAAACTGCATAATTTCCTTCATTAATGAAAAAAAAATAAACAACAAAATATAATGGATAAAGCTAGTATGTATACGTGAGATATACCGCACATTATATTATTCATTGTGATCACAATATATTAACCATGACACGTGTCCCATGACCATTGGCTTTGATACACGTTCAAGTAAATCTTCAAAATATTCACAAACAAACGAATATCTTTTACCAAATCATCAACAGTAGTAGGTCCGGAAGTAGGCCCTGTCAAAGGCAAAGAAAACAAACAGTCAAAGCTCACTACCTCCTGTTCCTAAGTTTGTTTTTTTTATCACCGATTTATGGGATTTTTTGGTAACCATACTGAAACGGCAATGTGAAGCCAACGAAGACGATTGCTTAACACTTTCCATTTATCACGACAGTCTTTAGTCACCTGTTTGGATCGAGCTTAGCAGGCCATCAGAATTGACACCTTCCAAAGTCATCGATAAGATTCAACACGTACAGCATTCAAACTATACGTTTCACATCACCAATGAAAAATTGACACTGTAACATGACCCACATTTCTCTTTCCAATGGGACGGAAGGCAAAAAGGTGTTATTGGTGGACGAACTTCTCAGCATCAAGCGCAGCATAGTTCAAATTGACAATATTTGCGCATGTAAGTATAGCATAGTTCAGGTTAACAACCCTCAAGACAAAATATATTTTTTGCTCGTGCCATCATGGTGGGACGAACGTATGTCGACTAGAACGTCAAGGCAGAATAGAAAGGAGCCTTGGAGAACATTCGACATTCTGGCTGAGCCAAACGACGAAGTGAAGCAGAAACCCTTTTACAACAAGCGTAGCTATCCAAGGCCACCCTTGTGACAGTCCTGTAATAAAAAATTGCAAGACGTTTTGGGTCCACGCTACACGTTGAAAGTGCACTCTCAAGAAGTGCGTGGAGAACTATTGTTTAGAGACAACGATTTCAAAGACCGAAAATACATTCATATCTATCATCACGATGAACATTTCAATGCCATTACCAGTATCACTGGATTCCTCTGATACAGTTATTATTGTGAGCAATGTGACTATTGCTATAACAATCGAGAGCAAGACAAAAATTGTGGATCGAAATGTGAGTGATGTCTAGCCTTTAAATCCTGTCTTAACGAAGGACTTTAGTACATTGTCCATCTTGTCAGAGCACTTTAGTCAGCCAGCCTGTTACCAACAACGTCTGAAAACTCAAGGTTCACAGCATAAAAGTGCTTGCCAACTCCTAAGATTGTGGCATACTTGTGGACAAGGTATACGTACCAATAGTGCAAAGGTACACGTATGTTCAGGAAAGAAATGATCTCACATTTGTCACCAAATCCTGAACTTGGAACCCAAATGTGACGTTCAAAAACACCAACCATAAAAGGATGAGGAAGAAGATGCCCCGAAGAAGAAATGGAGAATTCATATCTTACGATTTCGAATGAATGCAAGAGACCGGTATTGACATTCCTAATTTTGTGCGTGGCTCACCGAGCGTGCGAGATGTGCATCCAAGAACCTATTTTTGCAATTGCTCCCACTGTAGCAAGATT
The DNA here is from genome assembly GCA_016746295.1 of Potamilus streckersoni. NCBI lineage: Eukaryota > Metazoa > Mollusca > Bivalvia > Unionida > Unionidae > Potamilus > Potamilus streckersoni. Next base: position 2,096,663 of record JAEAOA010000845.1, on the reverse strand, counting down.
TTTGGAGTATGTAAAAAAAATCGTTCGGGGACCAAACAAGCTGGCAGATTTCGATAATGAAGCTTAGATTTCATCAACGAGTCGTGGAGCCAAGAGGACAAGAAACTTTACGGAAATTGCCATCGCAATGACACGGTGATGTCTCACAATTTCTCGGGATACAATGGACAGTTTCTTCTGAAATGCTATTTAAAAAAAACAAAGCTCGGAACGTCCTAAAGTTTCCTTGAACAGGGCCAAAATCATTTCCATGCAATTAGGGAATGCGCAGTTTAAAAATTCGATGAATTACTTTTCCATACCATTTAGTCGATTGCCTAAAACATTTGAATTGACAGAAATGGCCAAAGCCAGTAAACATAGTGTTCTATCCCATTTTCCTGATGCTCACAATTTCAACCATGAAAACATGCACACCAAATAACGAGAAGCTTTCTACACTTGGTACCACTCTCAGACATCGGTCCCCATCGACTTTCCTGAAGAAATATTAAAGTATTGTCGATTCGATGTGGATATTTTGCAGCGATACTGTGGAAAATTTCGAAAACTGTTCATGGAGCACAGAAGGATCCTTTGAAAAAAGTATACACCATTACCAAAGCGTGTTCCTTTGTGTACCTCAAATGATTCATGCCCAAGAAGACCCTGGCTGTTATACGTCCTTAAACGGTCAATTTTGTCAAACGTCAATACGCGTTCAAAGCCCTACGCTGGCTACATTACTTGTGTGAGAAGGAAGACAACTGGATCCAACAGGCTCGCAACGGAAGAGGCGAAAGACCATCGGAGCGTATTCGATGGATGAATGGGACTTAGAAAACCCAAAGATCGTATACAAGTTTAACGGATGCTTAATTCACGGATGTCCATCTGTTACCCTCCAATGCACAAGAAAAAGATTATCAGGTTTTACAACGTACCATGGTAGACTTATACTAGGGCATTTGTCAGTAACGCTTAAAGTTAGAATAGCAAGGATACAAAGTGGTGGAAATGTAGTAACACGAGTATGATCACCGTTTGAAAACCAATACGGAGTTTAAACATATCGTGGAAAAGTTACAGGTTGGTGGACCTGATGAACCTGCGGAAGAATTTGAAAGGAAGAGGGACGATTGCCACCTGTTTGCTGTAACACGCCTAGAAGGAGAAAAGATAAGAAATCAAATACTTGAACTTGTGTTTACTGTATCCTTACGTGTGCAAATATTGTCACCATCAGCAGTGCATCCACAAGTGCTGATGATACACATTGACTTGGACAATATTCGGCAATACAAAGGATTAATTACATGCAAAATCTTGCCTCCCACGGACTTGCACTATCCCGTTTTACCTCACTATTGTCAAGGAAAACTGATGTTTCCCTTGTGTCGTACATGTGCCGAAACGTGCAACCAAGACCAACCTTGTCATCATACCCAGGAAGAAAGCACCTTGAATGGAACGTTAGCCATCGTGGAATAGTTCAAAGCTCTGGACCTAGAATACTAATTGTTAGAAGTGTACATTTACCACTTTCCCAAGACAGCATTACCGCAAGGGTGGCGAGACTCAGAAAGATATTTTCGCAGACTACGTGGATGCCTTTGGAACTCAAACAAGATGCAAGTGAATATCCTTCCTGGTGCAACACTTCCGAAGACCAAAATAATTTCAAAGAGAAATACTTGGAGCAGAAAGGCATCACTTTAGACCACATCGAGAAAAAAGAAGGTCGACAATGGTTTGCCAAAGCGATGTTAAATTGTTTCTGTGGGGAAAATGGCACAACGCCCGTGTTTACCCAAGACGGAATATTTGACAGAACCTTCCCGTTGTTTCAGATAATTTACGAGAAAAACAAATACTTGAAGCACGTGGACGTTCTTTGTGAGAACTTGATCCTGGTCAAGTACGAAGAACTTGACTTTGCAGAAGCCGACGAATTTGGAAATGTCATCATTGCGACCTACGTGACACCCACGCTCGCTTAAAGTTGTACAAAGATTTAGAACTGTTAAGAGCTCGTATACTGTATTTTGACACGGACAGTTGCATCTACATCGATCGCCTGGGTCACCGACACACTGACCGCGAAGGAGACCGTTTAAGAACCTGGACGGGCGAGTACCCTAATTCTACGCTTTGCTTGTGGCCGGCCCAAAATTTACTGCTACGAATACCAGGACCCCCACGGAGACGTGCACACCGAATGTAAAGTGAAAGCATTGACTCTCTGTTATCTCACCAGTCAAGTGGTGAACTTTGAGGTATTGAAATAAGCCTTGCAGTCTGGAGAGGATCAAGATATTAAAGTGAAAACTTACCAATCTAAAAAGATTGTACATTTAGCCACACACCAAATTGTCAGTCGGCCTTCGGAAAAAGTTTATCAAATCGTGTACCAGAAGCGACTGCGGCTTCCCACCCACTAAACCCTACCTTCCCAACACGTCGATATTGGTCAACATATAAAAAAGGAAAACGTCCAAGACCGTTAGTTCATTGTGACTACCATTGCCAAGCGATCAAGTCGAATCCTAACAAACTGACACCATTTAAGTTCGGTGATTCTCAAAAAAGGAGTCTCATGCTGTGTCTTGCGATTGCAGGGTTACCGTATGCTGTGGCTTCAGTGATTCAGTATCACATCAAGTAATTTCGTTTACCAGCCGATTCCTTGTGAACTCTTTACGATTTGTACTGTGAAGTACCACGAAAAACATAAGGGTGGTACCTTCAAATGTACATGAGAGACTCATTATGTTAAAAGCCTTGCGCTTTCATCTCGATGCTTCTCCACCTCTACGGGAAAAAGATATTAGCGAACTTTTAGTCACTGAAAATGTTTACGAATATGCGTGTGTTACATGTTACTTGCACTCTCACTGGCCGGGTGTACGTGACTGGAAATGTTGGGATTTCGAAGCTTGGACAAAAGAAGAGGAAAACCGCTCAAGATTTGAGATCATAACTTCAAACGTTCAGTGAAAATGTAACCCTTAAACCTGTGTTAGTCACAGTGTCAGAATAAGAACCCGACACCGAGGAAAAACACTCCATTCAGGACAGGACCATCAATGACATGGACATCCCCAAAAGGTCATTACAGGAGGACTCCAGTGTGACTGTAACAAGAGTAGAGACTCTAATATTACAATCTGTCCTAGAACACCACACCTTCGTCACCAAAAATGTTGTACAGTGACTTGTTTATATTCCTATTATATTCCTATTTAATCGTCTTGATATGTATTTTATAGATTACTTAACAATTTGGCTTTCATGTATTTTTGTCCTTTGTATTCAATTTTAAAAATGTTTTCAAATAAATGTGTCCTGAAAAAAGTATAAAAGCTTTTGTCTTGTCTGTCTTTGTTTCAATGGTGATATTCCCTGCACTGTGGCTATCTCTGCTGTCTCTGTTTGACTCTTTGATATGCGCTGCGCAAGTCATCGACTATAAAAAGAAGTGACCATCATGCCCTTCAACATAGCCTTAACAACCACAGTTACCAATCCTTCACCAAGTTCTTTTCTGCAAGATTTACAAAGTAACCCTTGTGGGTGTGGTGTGGAGGACGTGTGCCAAAAAAGCAAAATTCTTTTCTGACACTTCTTTGTTGTGTCTTGTTTCATCAGTGCTGCCATTGCCAATTTATGTTTGTAACAGAAGGACAAAAAATAGTATTGTGTGAGGCAAATCCTAATATACAAGCCTGATGAGATTGAAAATGTCAGGATGTTATATTGGCTCAAGACCTGATAGAAGAGGTGTTTAAAGACGAAATCAAGGAGCAAGAAGAATGGACGGAGAAGTACAGACTTCAGAAACAGCAGAGAAAACAACAACAGGAGCGAAACATGGGTTTGTGGAATGCCGTCTGGAAACGGAAGAGTACTCCTTCTTCGGAAGAAGCAGACCCGATCCTTTGGGAAAGCTTGCAGCCAGATGGGAACGCAATCTTACACGATTAGGGAACGCCATAACTGCCAACAAAACAGCCTTTTTCAGGGCTACTCCAACACCTCTGTTCAATTCATATTGTCCCTAGACAGACCCAATACCTTGTCCCTATACATTTCCTATGTTAAATTCCATTTGTTCTTAGACAGACCAACCCATGTTGAAGTCCCATTGACCCAAAAGCGAATACGATTAAATTTAACCAGTCCCCCATTGTCCCGATGGTATCTGCATTCACTCCTATGGTTAGAGTAAGATTTTAGTCTTATCTAGGTGTGTGTAGTCTAGTTAACAACAGCTGAAATTTATATTCAGTACAAAAAAGTCTATTTCATTGCCTGCAAAAAGGCGAAATCGTTCTAAGCAGGTTGCAGAAGATTTAGTTATTTTATATAAGAATAATTCAGGATAGAGGCAAGAGGTCAACTGTCAAGTCCTCAAAATTAGATGGGTCAGAGTCAACTGATTGCATCTGTTGGAACCATGAATGTGTGGTGATTTGAGCCCAACAAAAGTGTTTTGATAATGATGATAATAATAATAATAATAATAATAATAATAATAATAATAATAATAATAATAATAATAATAATAATAATAATAATAATAATAATAATAATAATAATAATAATAACAATAATAATAATATCAATATCAACAACACAGTTCGCCCAGCAATCGCAATTTTCCGACAATCTTAACTGTAAATGGCAGCATGTTTAGGATATCTGTATTCTAGCTGGCATTTTAAGAATTCTAAGCCAATATTTCAAAATACATTTACATCATATACACTGCATACTAATTCTTTCTTACTCGTTATATACGAATGCATTTGGAGTAGACTTAGATGTAATAAGGATATATTTACAAAATGACAAATGAGCATTTTCAATATCATTTGCATCATAAAACCCGCAAATCTCAGCTCCATAATTAAGTATGGGAGCTATCTTCGCATCAAACAGACCAAGCAATCCAGTTACAGATAATTTGCCAAATTTTGAAAGACTTTGTTTCAATATATACAGGCTTCAGCGTCTGCAAAGATATAGTTTTCAGGCACATATACCTTGAGTTTTTTTTAAGACAATATGCATCCTAAATGCTTATATTATGATTCAGTCTTTACCTCTGTTTTGTCCATGGTACCAACGTCTGAGATAGCCACCTCTTATTGTTGTTGTATATTCACCTTTAATTTCCACTTTAGGCAATGTGTATGCAACCCATAGAGCATATTTTGCCACTGGTGAGCAGTGTCAGCAAATACAATTAAATAGTCTGCATACAAGAGAGAAAATAGTTCTAAGGTTTCTACAAACACTACCCTGCTTCCTTCAACTCAAAAGGGTTTCAAATCATTCAAAAAGAAATAAGAGTAAATGCAATAAAACACAACCTTCTCGCACGCCCAAATAGCAATTAAACAAGTCGGTAATAAGACTATTGGACTTAGCATGTTTTTACATCAATATACATAGTTTTAATGATACGTAACATTTTTCCACTAATATTTTCACTAACTAGCTTTTGGTGCAGTAAACGACTGACTCTCTCTCTCTCTCTCTCTCTCTCTCTCTCTCTCTCTCTCTCTCTCTCTCTCTCTCTCGTCTCTCTCTCTCTCTTTTATTAAAGGCTTTTGCATAGGCAATAAATACTGCATTGAAACTACCACTACGTTTTCTTAAATATTTTTGCCAAAAAAATTAAGTATATTAAAGTATATTACATTATCTGTTGTGGAATACCCCTCTCTAACTCCTGTTTGCTCTTCGCCCGGTAATTCGTTTTCCTCCACCCATTCATTTATTCTTTCATTTATAATTGATGTAAATGCTTTACCTAATACAGGCATTTGTCAAATGCATCTGTAATTGGAAGGTGAGTTCCATCCCCGTTCTTCAGAATTGGTATAATGATAGCCGTTGACCAATATTCTGAGTAATATCGAACATGGAATAGTTTACTAAATAATATTGATAATATTGGTGACATTGTGTTGCTCGTACATATAAAGAAATCGATGGATAAATCATCTATTCCCCCATCTTTGTTATGATTTAGTTTACTCAATGCTAGGCGTCTCTCGTCTACAGTGATTGTTTTATCTAAAGTCTCGTGAATGGCTTGAATATTTCCAGTTTCCTGTATATGGTCAACAGAACTGGAAAAATTAAATAATTCTGAGAAATATTCATGCCAAGTTGCAAACATGATACTATTTTTGCATACCAGTACTTAGGTTCTTTACAAGACGCCAGAAAAGTTGTGTATCTTTAGACTACAATATAGATAAAAGACTACTTATTTGTTTAAATTCATATTGCTTTCCCTTGCTTCTTGTAAGAGTTTTATACATACTTCTATAAATTTTATAATCTTCAAGTGATTTAATTTTACGTTTTAATTCTAACAGTTTTAGATAGTTTAAGGCTTTGCTTTTGGCGTTTGTGCAACCTGTATCAAACCAAGGCTGACATTTAACAATTCTTCTTGAAGATGTCACAACTAGAATTTGCTTTCTATTGTTTGCTTTCATTGTGCTTGCTGCATAATGGCAAATATCAATAATTGTTTCGACGCATTCATTAATTTTATTATTGTCATTTAAAATCTTTCCCATATTTTGAGATAGCAGATCTTTGCATTTTTGGACCCTCTTTGTTCCATATGTATTTATTTATTTATTTATTTATTTATTTATTTATTTATTTCGTTACACTCAGAGACACGTATAGCCTTTAGCTCCAGTTCACCCATGTAGATAAAAGAAAATACAATGGGCATGTGCATTGATTGTAATCTATCATCTATGTGGAAGGATCATATTTTTTAAAAAGAAAATATACGTCGGCTAAGACATAATCTATTGTTGAGGCCGACTTGCCATGGATACATGCAAATTTTCCTATCCCTTTATCTTATCCACCTCTACCATTGGTGATTCTCAATCTAGTCATTTGGCATAGTTGTAACTGTGTTTCTCCATAGTGATTTTCTCCCTTACTTCTTGATTAGCCCAGTCATACATTGCTTTCGTCTTATGTATAATTAAAGTCTTGAGTTGGTCAATAATACCATCATATTTAATAAAATCTGGTTCCGTTCAGGTATAGGCATTAAAATTACCTGTAATTATTATTTTATAGTCATCCTATTTTATTTTTAGGTGAGCTAACTCATATTCTAACATTGCATATATATATATATATATATATATATATATATATATATATATATATATATATATATATATATATATATATATATATATATATATATATATATATATATATATATATATATATATAGATAGATAGATAGATAGATAGATAGATAGATATATCTATATATATATATATATATATATATATATATATATATATATATATATATATATATATATATATATATATATATATATATATATATATATATTCTTCTGAGTGAATAGAGTATTCAGTTGACAAAAAGACAAAACCAGAAAGAATGTTCCACTTCAGTATGCTAGCCTTAGACGAAACAACCAAGTAATAATTTTGCCGAACTGTTTCTCTAGATATATTAAAAATCTTGAAGAGGAGTTCACAAACAAAGGCTGAGATCCCCTGAATATTTTTAGCAGATTGTGATTTAATTCTTACGCTATCAAAGTTTTTGTTAAAATTAAACTTATCAACTGTTTCTGCCTATGTTTCAACAAAGCCAATTTTTTCAGCAAAGTTGGTAAAATCTGACCTCTTCTCTAGAATGTTTCTCACTTAAACCAGATATATTCCATACCAAACAACCTGGCACAGAAGTAGAACCGTTCTCTTCATAGAAATTTTGTAGGCCACGGCCAGAGTCCTATCATGTGTCTACAACAACAGAGTCGTTCCTAACCTCATCAAATACGTACGTGCAGCGGTCTATTATTAGCTTGTCATATTTGTACAAAGTTTTTTTTAACTCGTTTAATGGCTTTTTTTCAATGTTATTCTGAATGGAAAATCTTCAGCTATACGTAGGTTATCTGATCTGCTAGCTGCCGCTGTGTCTTCGTTCACAGACGTGGTCTCCTTGACTGCTTCAAGGGCATATTTCATCGATTCTCTATAGCGTCTCATTATTTTCTCTTTGTCTTTATAATTTGAAAATTTTGCAATAACGGGCCTTGGGTTTTCTTTTCATCTAAGCCTATGTACTCATTCAACGCCTTTCCTCTCTGAATCTAAACCAAGTCCATCCATCATATAGTTTAATCGATTTTTCTGTAACCTCCCACTTCTTTTCGCGGATTTCAGTCACACTATAAAACATCTAATTCTTTCGATGAGAATGCGCCTCTTATTGCTAAAGCTTTTGTTCGCCTGTAGTCGTTTTTCGAATTTAATAACTTCTCTGCCAGGTTCTCAATGTTATTGCATACGACCATATTCTGGTTAGTAATTCATTTTTGTTTTTCAGCTCGTCTAGTTAACACTCAAAAGATATTAATCGTTCATCACATTTCATTATTTCATTTCTTATCTCCTGCATTAAATTTCTCAAGCTTGAATCAATTGTTTTTGCAGACTATGTACAGGTATCATCATTCATTTCTTCCTTTCTCTTTACGTCATATTATTTGCTGAGGACAGAGTTCTGCTACGTTAGTAGAGAAATTATGCCCGAATTGGACTTGTCAGACTGGGTTCAGAGAGGAAAGACGTTGAAAGAGTACATAGGCTTAGATGAATAGAAAACCCAAGGCCCGTGATTGCAAAATTTTTAAATTATAAAGACAAAGAGAAAATACTGAGACGCTATAAAGAATCGATGAAAGATTCCCTTGAAGCAGTCAAGGAGACCACGTAAACAATGTGTTTTATGATTTTGCCACCCGTTCCTCAGTAAGATGATGTGGTCTGGTAGTATTGAGAGGACTATATGTCATTTGTGGATGTATTCAGCCACCTTGACTGGTTTTTGAGGGTCTCCCCTATGTCCAGGACCTGGATTAATCTTCAATGCATGCACAAATGACAAGAAAAACGATACACATTTCACTGACAGAGATAAACCACTGATTCCCATTTTTGTGACTGATGTAAATATGTTAAATGAGAGTGCTGATAAAGTTTGTTCTGTTAATCATTAAGTCAGTTTAGTTGTACGTTTCCCACAGAGTGAATATCTAAATGATGGAGTGCATCCAGATTGTAGTGACTTTAGTTTAACCAGTTCGAAATTCGGAAATATTAAAGAATCGGAACCTGATACTTTCTCATCTACATACAAAAGAAAACAAGGGGCCCCGTGTGGCCGAGTGGTCTAAAGCGCTGTCCGTTACGGATCACTACCATCTCACCTCTGTCTGCGTGGGTTCGAGTCTAGAATTCGGCGAATGTGGATATGTGAGAAAGCTTGCCAGTAGCTTCTCGTGGGTCGGTGGTTCTTTCCGGTGATTTCCCGGTTTCTTCCTCCACCATTAATACTGGCCGCCATTAATAGCCTATAGTGTGCTGAAAAATGGCGTTAAGCCCAACAATAACAATAACATAACAAAAGAAAACAAAAAGAATTAAAGCAGGTAATATGTGAATATGAGCACTTGTACCAGACGTTCAAAACAAAATAAACCATGATGTTGAAATTGTTGTTTCTTCACCTGTAAAACAGAATTCTTACAGAATTAATCCTCTCAGGCACGAATGTTTGAAAAAGGAAATTGCATATTTGTTGGGAGAGTGATTTTATTGAACCAAGCAAACGTGTCTGGAGTTTACAGTGTATTCTAGTGCCGAAACAAGATAATACTTCCGCATGTGCACGGACTACAGAAAACTGAACATTATAACAATAACAGACTCATTGTCAGTACCAAGAATTGTTGACTGTATAATAAAATTAGAAATACAAAATATGTCACCAAAGTTGACATGCTAAAAGGCTTCTGGAAGATTACACTTATAGATAAATCAAAAATAAAGTCGGCCCTTGCAACACCAGATGGACTCTACCAATATAAAGTAATGCCATTTAACATGACAAATTCTCTCTCAACATTCCAGCGTTTAATAAACATAGCAACATTTGGTATATATAGCTGTGATAGCTACATCAACAATGCCATTATATACAGCTTCACATGGAGATATCACCTGACGACTTTCCAGAAATTTTTCGTTCACGTGCGTGAGGCATATATAACAATAAATTTAAGTAAAAGTGAGTTTTCCCGAGCCTGTAGTAAAGAAGGCTAAACCTATCTCTTAATTCCAGGTGCTTATCAGTAAAAAGCAATTTCTGGGTATGGTTGGATATATTTTCTGTAAGTGTTAAGACACTGACCAATTTATTGAGCAAGACAATTAAGTTTTCTGGTCTGAAAACCGTAAGGTTTGCGTTTGGTGTGTTCAAGTTCTTTCATCTCCAGATTTCAACCAATTTGTTTACGATGTCTGTTGATGCAAGTGATGTAGGGTTGTTGTTGTTGTATTAATTCAATACGACAAAATGGTATGGATCTGTTTATTTGTTTTGGGTTAATTTTCCGTTGGGAGGGTTATGTCAAATAATAGATATTTTAAACATAAGGTTGAGTAATAAGATCTGACACATGAGGTATACTGCGGCATATAGTCCTAATAGACTCCTGAAGGTGAATATAAGGCGAGAACTGTACAAATTTGATTCATTTCTATTTTGTATTCTTTCCTATTTGGGATTCTTAATCAGTCTTCAGATGTGTTTAATGATGTGCTTAGACAACTTGAGAACATACTTTTCTTACGACTATGCTTTGAAATCACAGTGTTCACTGGAGTAGAACATAATTCTGAGATTATTGTGAAATATTCAAAGGAGTTCTGGAGAATTACATTGTGATACATTTATTGAGGAATAGACATTCATTCGGAACATTTAATTTTTTAGACTTGAATATAACTTTTTAGGATTATTTTTAATTTACTTCATAGTATTGTAAGTTCCTCTTAAATTTTCATTATAACTTTGATAATTAAATTCATTGTTAAATTTTACAAAACGTATTGATTTGGTTGTACTTAGTTCATGACCGCAGAGTCATAACAAGATGTGATCGAAGTAAACACAAATAAGAAAACCTTGTATTTTATTACGACATAATTGTTAAGGTACATGCGTTGTGCTCTGCACCTGGGGAAAATTAAGCTTGCTGAATCAAACCTATACTAGATTAATTGGGACCGTCATAGCTCAGTAAATCAGTACACTGTTGATACGCCATCCAAGAAATATCGTACGGCCAATATGTACGACCATTGAGCAATATATATATATATATATATATATATATATATATATATATATATATATATATATATATATATATATATATATATATATATATGTTTCAAGCTTAATAATCTATTATCAAGACAAGATATGTTCTGGGTGAAGAGGGACTGCATTCATATGACAGGTAAAGAAATACCCGCATATTAATTAGAAAACCCACAGCGGCTCTACTGGGAAAGTGTACTAAAGCTACAACGTAAATATGCCAATGTACATACTCGTATAATGCCAATGTACATACCAGTATATTACTAGCATTTCTTGGACAAGGACTATTGATGATATTTAAATAGGCATGAGAGTTTACCGATGTTTGCAGTCTATTTTCTATCACGAAATGTTTCACTGTTGATACAATTTAACTAAAAGCAACTCCAGAATTGTAATTTAAATATATTAAAGAATAAACTGCGCAGTGCTGAACTCAACTCTTGAAGGGAGAAATGACTTAAGATGGATTGCGACCGCAAGAAATAATGTAGGACGGTACCTGTCTGGGGTAGACTCCTTTAACACAATGCATGTTTTGGTCTCGAAGGCTATATTCAGTTATGCTAGCATTTATCTTGGGATACAAATGGTCGCGCTACTTATGGCGCACAATGAACATACAAAAGACTAAAGCATTACGTCTAAATAAAAAGTGATTAGTCTTCCGTCAAATGTGTACAAGATTTGCTCAGCAAAATAAATTCTTCTTTACCACAAAAATGCCCTGAAACAAACATGTTCAAACTGTTAATGGGTGTGATGCCAAGTGATTGAGAAAACCACCACTTGGCGGTATGACCTGATTGCAAACCACGGAATACACGCACCGTGACGTAGTTTTCAAAAATGGCTGAAGTAATCACTCCGCGTCAAGCGGGAAGCACGTCAACAAATAGGGTCTGCGACAATGACCCAAATGTTAAGCTTAAATTCACACAGCCGAACTTCCGACGATTTATATGCTGGGTCAGTTCAGGAGAATCCTTATCAAATCCATTTGCCGGTGCTATAAAAAAAAAAAAAAAGCCAAAATGCACTTTCATCGCCCCGAATAGTTTTGACATGTGTCTGATATAAATGTTTCTTGTACAACAAACTTAAGTTAGCGTGACATGATAGCTAATAGTCTTCATTTACATCACGCAACAAACATAACAGCGTGACATGATAGCTATTAGTCTTCATTTGCATCACGTAACAAACATAATGTAGCATAACAAAATATCTATTAGTCTCCATTTGCATCACGTCACAAACATAATGTAGCATAACAAAATATCTATTAGTCTTCATTTGCATCACGTCACAAACATAATGTAGCATAACAAAATATCTATTAGTCTTCATTTGCATCACGTCACAAACATAATGTAGCATAACAAAATATCTATTAGTCTTCATTCACATCACGTCACAAATATAATTGTGGCAAACCCCTCCTCAACGTATTTGTGGCGGGTTTACTGGTTTTGGCTTTCATATCTAGAGGTGATCGCCACAAATTCTATCAGCATACACGTGTAATATTTCAGCTACTGCACAAGTTGTGAAGTCAATGACCAACAAGTAAAGAAAAGAAGCAATGCATTGCAAACTTTCATGTACTTGTCAGCATTCATACAGGACACTCGTGCAAGAAAATGAGTTTACTTTTTCAATGTTACTTATGCATAAATAAATTTTTAAAATGTTGGCAAACACATTTAAGCTATGTATAGATGTATAGATGTTACATGACAAGAAATATTAAGTATTGTCAATTTTGCTCAATACAGACAGGCATGTTCAGATACAAAAATAAATCAGAGAGAATATGAGAGCCACTCACTATTATGAAAAGTGACAAGTAGCCAAGGGTATGTATATATTGCAATGGTCACTATACTGAATGATACCAGTTGATTAAACAGGCACAATTTGTAATATAACAGTTCTATGTTTAAAGTTATATTACAGTTGGACAGTAAACATATCGCTAGAAATACAGTCAACACCCCCTTAATATTTCTGGCCCCTCCTCACCAGCTCTGTACATAGACAGAAGGGAGAAACTAACTAAAGCAAAACAACTCGAACTTAAAAGATTTTAATCAAAACAAAGCTAACAGTCTCTTTGCAGTATATATTTAAAATCATATCACAACAAAAATTATTATTATTATTATTATTATTATTATTATTATTATTATTATTATTATTATTATTATTATTATTATTATTAAACTATGTTACTTATTTCATGTTTTCACAGAGTCAATGCCTTTAGCATAAAATGAAATTTTGCTACAAACAGTGTTAAGATCTAAATGAATCAATTGTGAACATGTACAGACAGCAATATGTTAAAGTATGATATATATGTATATATTGTGATGCATGGTTAGACTTTTGTTCTTCCTTTTGTACCACAATAACATAACAATAATCAATGCAATATTATTATTATTATTATTATTATTATTATTATTATTATTATTATTATTATTATTAGTATTATCATCATCATCATCATCATCATCATCATCATCATCATCATCATCATCATCATCAAGATTTGTTTTCCCATATATCTGTATATTTCCTTTGCCACTAATATTATTCACCTGGATCCACGGAGAAAATATATGCTTGTTGAACATCTAGATACACCAGGTCTATGATTACTTTTTCATTTTAATAAAATTCTTCAATTTTACTATCTGTGTAAGGGAGTAAACAATTACACCCAAAGAACATTCGGGTTCTGCATTTCATCACGGTTTAAAAGAACAATCTTGTCATAAAGTTAATAAAGTATTTATATCTACACCTCTCACATTCGGAGTCAGTGTTTAGCATTTAACACCACTAGTTACTGGTGAACCACACCCACCTGACAATCTGCTCTGAAGACATCAAAGTTTCGCCCAAATTCGTGCCCGTCTCTTTTCATTAAGAAATTGAAATAACATTAACGAAATAATAATAATAATAATAATAATAATAATAATAATAATAATAATAATAATAATAATAATAATAATAATAATAATTGCAATAATGATTATAGTAATTACCAGAATGAATGGCTCTAGCGTTACTCGGCCTCATTGTGCCCTATGTCCTCTTTAAATTTCTCGTCCACGTTGTCGTCTTGTTCGGGCTTAAATTGGTACTGTCTAATCTCAGGGAGCAGAATTTTCTTAAGATTCATTACGTTCGCCATCTTCTAGGAGTTCGCCCTCCTCACATGACGAAAATGAGCATGACAAATTTGCCGTAAATTCGCTTGAATCATCACTAAAATCAGCCATCATCACCACATACGCTAAACTTTATGAAATTCCAGACTTTACGTCACTTCCGGAAATCCTATTATCACCAAAAGTATACAAATATTTTCTGTAAGACATCGATACATATACACATTATCTTCATTTGCTTCTCTGTGAGTTAAAAACTGCACTTTTAATGCACATTTCTAAGTTATTTAGCGAAAATGAACATTCTGATATATAGTTTGTATTACACTCATGTAGACCTTTAAGTGGGCATTGATAACTGTCCCGTGTACTCGAGTTCTATTACTTCTTGACTGAATATATGACTAAGCGACCAAATTATCGGTCATTTTTAATACTATTTCTACTACTACTACTACTACTACTACTACTACTACTACTACTACTACTACTGATGATGATGATGAAGATGATGATGATGACGATGATGATGATGATGATGATGATGATGATGATGATAAGAAGAAGAAGAAGAAGAAGAAGAAGAAGAAGAAGAAGAAGAAGAAGAAGAAGAGGCAAAACAAACTAAATTTGATTTTGATGCCGGTCATGACACATGCACGGAAGCATGCACACATTAAAGCATAGAACATAGAGCTCACATAGGATAGCAGGGAGATCTTCGGGCAAAAGATCATAAATGAGAAACAGGGGAAAGGAAACCGGTACTAGACATCTGTCTCTGGCAGAAGTGCTTCCTTAGTAATTTAAATTTTTTGACGTTAGAAACGTTGAGGTGTCAGGCCGGGTACCACGACAAGTACCAAATAAAAATGTTAAGGAAAATATCAACCACAAATTCTTAGAAGCTATTTAAAGGACAGCAGAAATCAAAATAAATATAGAATAATAATAAAAGTACTATAGAGTTAAACCTTATTTTGTTATTTTGAAGTATTATCTGCAACGGTAATGCCAATATATAAATATTGGCATATCTTCAAGGCGCTGAATTTCCGTGACCTCGTATGCAAAATTTGGTATAAAATCAAAGTTTCACATTTAACTGACTGACAATAGAGATAGAGTGAGGCGATTATTGACCCCCACCCCTTTCCCCAATGTACGAGTGCTAAAAAACGCGCCATTTCTCCCTGCGATACACCTTATAATCCCCTGGAACAAGCCTCTTTTTCATATACTGGTCAGCTGTGGCTAAACTGCAAAATAGCTGAAGTTTTGATATAAGTACACAAGCAATCTTTATCCTTGTATTTATCTTGTGATTTGGACCATGTTCGACACTGAGTGTATGTAAGCACCAGCAATTTAATTGATAAATAAACGATTCCCTATTTTGTTATAACTTACCATGTATATAGGTTTAAGTCTTAAGACCTGTACCACTTGCTTACTGAATGAAAATATTTATTCTGAATTATTTTTTTGTGGGGGGAGGGCACATTTCCTGCATGGTATTATAGTTTGATTCCTTCTTTTAATTGAATATTGGGAATAAAACTTTATATATACGGTAGTGAAATGTCAGATGTTAATTGGCCGAGTTTCTTTGGCGGAAATGGAGATGCGAATTTGTTTGTAGAGAAAATTACACAGCATTCACTGTGATCATTCATAGAATTTAAGTCAATGGGTGACAATTTTATTTTATTTTTTTTTTAACTTTAGCACTGTTCTAGTGGTTTTAAAAACTCTGAAATATACGTGAATAATCTTTAATCTTAACATTCTATTTACTGAAGAAAAGAAATGTGTGAAATTAATTATTTCGTCCAGTGCCGGATTTAAACATAGCAGGGACCTAAGCTATGGGAAGTTGTAGAGGCCATATTTGGTATAAAATAAATTTTAGAGACCACTTCTAAGAATTTGTAGGTATTACTAGATCAGGAGGTATGTGTGGAAATATCCCCAAATCGGCCATTTATATATTTTAGGCCACACGAGAAGGGAGATACTTCAAAGGTTACCAGATAACATAGCTGGAAGCCTGCGAGGGGCGTACATATAAAGTACAAAACAAATTAGTATGAACTTCGGGTCACGTGTATTACATCCGGTTCAGTACCCTATAGTCTCATTTTACCTTTAGATAGTTTTTTAATCTCTCCCTTTTGTGATAATAAAAGAGTTAATATTTAGGCAGTCTTGGCATTTATTTCAAGGTAATTGTTTATTATTTAAAATTTGATGTTATGGTGTAGTTGTCTGATTGTATTTCGGTGCCAATGCAAACTGAGAAACGAGACATTGGTGATGATTAGAAAGTGAAATCTGTGATCCATTGGACGTTGCTTTGTGTATTTTATTTACTGCCATTCGAAGGAATCTACCCAGTCAATGTTATGAAAGAATTGAAAGGCTTATTAAAGACATAAGTGTCCGATATGAAATGAATAAATAACAGGAACTAGTCTTTATTGTTTTTTGATCAGTTATGCATAAGAGTATCTTCAATATGCGATTCTGCGTTTGAAGCAATTGCTTTACTTAAGAAGCGGTCGGTTTTTCTAATTGAATAAAATCTATATTATGATCGCTTTATAAGAAGTAGTTGTCAAATGATGAAATCTTTTCCATTTTGGATAAAAATGAGTTTATTCAATTATTGTTATGATGATTGTCAACAAGAAAATTCAGAAAAAAAATTAATGTAAAGGTTGAGGGATAAAACGTAAGGCTGCCGCTCAGATGTAACTATTTTCTCTAAAGAGACATAAGCCCAACTGTGGCAGCAAAAATATCAATACAATAACACAAAATAGAGAAAATGAAATTTCAGCCAGATTGAGTCGATCATTATCCATCGCTTGAATTTATTCAATCTGATGGAAAGATGTTTTGCAACAATTGCAAACAATATCCCAAAGTGGCATGTGTTGGATATTCAACTAGTATACATGTCAATCTAACAGACAAATTCAGGATTTAATCAAACACATCACTTGAAAGTTTTGAACGCCATAAAACCTGTACAGCATAGTAAATGCATGACACTAGCCAGCATGTGCAAAAATTCCTGAAATTAGAGTTACTAATACTGCAATATGACAGGTAATTTTTATTTTAAATAGGAACAAAAGCTCTCTTTAACACAGCCTACCCTCTAGCCCAAAATGAAAAACCATTTTTCTTATATGCTAAAACGCTATCCGTGCTCCAGATGAAAAACAGTTTTAAAGGTCACTGGCCGCCTTTATTATACAAAACATGTGATATTATTATAGTCATGAACAAAACGCATTTGTTATATATGCACATTATAAAATTGTTTTACTAGACTTAAAAATCCTCTTTTTAAAAGACAAAATTACTCAGCAATACCCGTAAACGATCAGTAGTTTCCTCGTGCTAACAATAGATATGACGTTCATTTATCCCTTCTATTCAACCTAGCCATTCATGTGTTTAATTTCACCCCGTAAATGCCTAGGTGATATCTTACGATGTCAGGTCAGGTTATTGTATTACAAAGCAAACCAACCCCGGAAAATGTGCCGATTTTTTTATTAAGAAGTCGGCCGACATAATGAAGCCAGGTCTGGTTCCTTCGGAATCTTTTTAAGTGTGCCGATTTTTTGTTGTTTTTTTTTTTTTTATACACAGAGTCGGCCAACTAATTACTTTCTACCAGTATTAACGGGAATTTTTTTTATATAAAAAAAATGCAATAATAAAACAGTTTTGAAAGCGACACAATCTAGTGTGTCGTGCACGCACGTCGATATAAGATTGAACAGTAAATTAGTTTTCAGTAGTTTCTTCTTATGTTCCATATCCATAGTTTATAGCAGGGGTGCACAGTACATCGATCACGATCGACCGGTCGATCGCAAAGGTAGTGTGAGTAGATCGCGTAGCATTAAAAAAAATAAACGTCTGCCTGTATATGTTTTGCATTTTTGAGGTAGGTAGATCATTTTGTCTTGGTCATTTTATAAGTAGCTCGCATAATGAAAAAGTGTGTGCACCCCTGGTTACAGTATTTTATTTTTCGACAACAATAATCATGTACTTCGTCTTGTGGGGATAAATATACGTCATTTCCTGTTGGCGTCCTCCATAGGTGGGAAATCGTAGCTAAGGGGAAGTAACAGCGTTGTATACTTTTAATTCGAGTAATTCAATTAGAGTAATTCAATTATTATTTCTTCTTTACACTTGATAATTTTTTGGTTCTTTTTACTTTTAATCATGTATTGCAAATCTGAAGTAAAAAGAAAATGCTGGAGTATGGCAGGTGACCTTTAAACTTTTTTGCTAATTATAAGAACAGATCCTCGGCAAGAGATTTTGCTATATCAATTGAAAATATCTTGAGCGAAGAAGGTAGGTTAGGTCTCAATTCCAGTAAATTCATTTCCGTTCATGCTAAAGAAAAATTGTTGGGGTTTTCTTTTATGGATGAAAATGCAGACATCTCATCAAATCAAGACGAGTGTGAATTTTGGGACAAGTGAAAATGTGGGTGGGACAAGTTAATTTTCGAAACTATTTTTCCTGGGCAAGTTGGTGGAAACTATGAGCATCCCTGCAATTGAAACCAGATCTAATCATCAGAACGTCTCTATTATATATTTCAAAAGTTCCTATGGTAAAATACTGTAGATCCAAGAATCTAAAGTGCCATCTGGTACTTACCGCGGTAAATTTATCCAGGACCACGCATGCAGACACAGTAATAAAGACAAGCGCACCATTCACTGTAAACATGTACCCGATACCAAACTGCCTTTTCTGCAAAACATAGACCCGATACCAAATTGCCTTCTTTGTAAACATGTACCCGATGCCAAACTGCCTTTTCTGCAAAACATAGACTCGATACCAAATTTCCTACTCTGCAAGCATATACCAGATACAAAATTGCCTTCTCAGTAAACATATACTCGATACCAAATTGCCTACTCTGCAAGCATATACCAAATACCAATTGACTCCTCTCTAAACATATACCCGATACCAAATTGCATTTTTCTGTAAACATATGCCAGATATCAAATGTTTCAAAGCTTGGCTAAAGGAGTAAGCTTCACTATCGACCAGACGTTAGACTGATGAGCCAAAGTGTTATCAGCTTGTTGACACGTAAAATCTGTCATCCAATATGTCATCAAAATCATCGACCTAAGAAAACGAATAAAAAAGAACAAGAGTTACGCTTGTTCTAAAATCGATGCTAAACTCGCCAACCATTATATCTTAAATGAATATAACTGGAGAATAAATTTATATATGTTTTTCATCCATTTCTCTTGTCATTCAGTCATATAAATAATTCAGGTTTATTTCTCGACTTTCGTGTTTAGCATTTGTTTTGTTTTGGAAAGACTCTTCTTCCCCTGACTAAGTTTACTAGCTCTTTTGAAAATGCGCCGTTATCAATGTTTATATAAAAAAAAACTTACACATACACACCAACACAAAAGACGATGACTGTGAATGGAATGTTTTAGTCACATTAAATGGCATGCGACTGTGAGAGTGAGAGAGAGAGAGAGAGAGAGAGAGAGAGAGAGAGAGAGAGAGAGAGAGAGAGAGAGAGAGAGAGAGAGAGAGAGAGAGAGAGAGAGAGAGAGAGAGAGGTACTTCTCGAGCACTAGTGTTAGATGTGGTAGTGCAGATGATTAAATTAGGTTTTGATAATGAAAAACACCGAAAGTTGTCTGTTGTACATGTCAGCATCAAACCCATTACATCATTATTGCGTACATGGTCTTCCTGAATTGTACATTTCTGTTTTAAAAAATTGGACCTTTTCTTTAAAAAAGGAGTATTCATCAATTTTTCACCCTTTTTTCTTACTTGGATCACATTTAAAAGATAAATAAACTCATGCTTATTTATGTAGTTAAGTTCCCATTTTGGAAAATAAAATGTTGGGCGCTGTCATATTACAGAGGTAAACTTACAATAAATACAAATGCATCGATGCATCCGAGGATATTAGAATGATTTGTTTTGTCACTAAGTTGATTTATATTCACTTCAGTGCTAGATACACGGAACATTGTTCGAGAGATATATTTCCATGAAATCAAACTATTGAAACCATGAAATTACAATACCCCCCCCCGAATTATGTACACTTTTAGTTCAACTTTGCCTTGTTCGTCTTGTGTTGTCTACTAGCACTTGAGTCTGTAAGGATTTCCGATTAAACTTTTAAAGACGATGCTTTTACTCCTGAACTATCACGTGAGAGCAGATAAACTGCGCTTTGTCTTGGCCGAAAACTAAAAGTCGATGTTTCTATTTTAATTTTGACATCAGGGATGTCTTGCAGCAAGTAGTAGAACTGTAATGACGAGTTCAACAGGTAAACAAGCCGACTTGGTGAAGTCACGGACAGTCTCTAATGACAGTGAGCAATGACCAAGGTCAGATAACAGTGATAATACGATACGGTACCTTCAAATGATTTATTTCTTGGAAATACACGAAAAGTTATGTGATTAAATAAAACATGTCAACTGCATACTATATTTAATAATAAAATGCAACATGTACTCTATCAAAACCGTTATAAATTATATAATTATTTCTGTTTAACAAATCCCAATCGTAAACTTGTCAAGCCCTCGTTGGCATTAATTCTACAGGTTCGTGTCACGTCACAAGTGGCGTATGTTCATGCATCTTGTGAACGTAAAATTACTGTCTGTATGCACGTAAGGACAAGAAAGTAGGTAAGGGCATCCATCCTTAATGGCTGCAACTATATGTTTGCCCCACCCTTACCCCCGGAAATAATTCTGCCGGTCTTCCTGTTGAAATATGAGATTTTTGTTAAATATTACTATAAAATATCTACTTTAGCCATGGGTTATTGATCCCCTTCTGTCCACGTAAAAGTGGAACGTGTGAATTGACAAAAAATGGCTACTAGTGAATATGACTCTAAAGTTAGCTGAAGGCAGAAATACTATTTATATTTTTAAAAAATAGCGATTGGCGGTGCAAAAAGATACACAACAATATGGTTGCGTTGTTTACTTGTCTGCTTAAATTATCCCACTACCTTTATTTTGGGTAAAATAAAGAGAGAGAGAGAGAGAGAGAGAGAGAGAGAGAGAGAGAGAGAGAGAGAGAGAGAGAGAGAGAGAGAGAGAGAGAGAGAGAGAGAGAGAGAGAGAGAGAGAGAGACTATTACGTCTGCTCAGCTATACTAAGTCGATTAATAATTACTACTCTTGGAAGGGGTTCGTTCAATTTAGCTCATTTAATACGATTAGCTTGTCGGTGCAGAAATCCCCTAAATGATGGTTGCCGTAGAATATGGAGGTTTCTCCTTGAAAAATAAGAAGCTTCTTCGATAGTACAAATCAATAAGATTAATGTGCCATGATATTATTTTCGTATAGACTCGAGTGTAAAAAATAATTTGATTAAAACATCAATACTAATAATTCCGAAATAAAATCATAAAAACGACAATTAGTACACCCAGTCTGCAAATTTACTAAAGGAGTATACTTAGTCTGCAAATGTACCAGAAGTATGAACAATTAATTCTACTTACAACCAGTTTTATATCAGTCGGAATCCTGTCGCAAGCACAGTCTGTCATATTATACATCGTTCCACAAGTTAAACTTCTTAGCCGATTTTGAAAAGTTTTTTTTTCTTGGTCTTTTAAGGCCAATAAAAAGTAACTGCTTTAAACTGACATGAGAAAATATAACCACATTTGGTACTTGATTGGACTTCCCACTTCTAATCACTTGTCCCACCAGGCAAATATATAATTTCACATTTAACTGTCTATTCTTACGTTCTCTCGTCTAAATGTTGATCAAACTCGCTGGCTCGACAAGAACAAATGCTGAACACCAAAAGCGAAATTCAGCACAAAACAGACGCTTAGCCTATCTACAGATACTGTATGGCATGTACAGCGCCACCTGTTTAAGAAAAATAATACTCGATTGACTGGTACAATACTACTTGGCCCACATTTATTATACATCTGTTTGCTGCTACCGTTATAAACCACCGACCGCGGATTCACTTTGTCTTACGACAACTATAGTATTTTTTTACTTTCGTTTTAGTGTCCAAATAGTTATCATCGTCACACTGTACGGGGGGAAGGGGTCCAATTCATCTGCGGCACTAGCAACAGGTACATTGGTCACATAATGTGACCACGCTTACCAGGAGGCGTATTTTATTAAGCGGTACAGCATTATGTTTATTATTACTGACGACAAATGGACACATTTAATATCTTAAGACAGATTGATTCAACCCTGATTCCCATTAGCATGTGCAAAACGTAGGGAACACATCCAAGATATGTGGTGGTGTGCTAAACAAAGACTGGATATGACTTGGTGTAGTTGGTAATGACCCATGTAACATCAGTTAACTGGATGGTTGATTTTGAGTTAGTAATCCACGCCGCCATTCAATTTCAAACAACATGATGATTGATTATGATTTCACGACACATTAACACAGTCTGTGTTATATAGTGGCACGTCCGACTTTTAAACACATAATTTTAGCGTTAAGTATCAATGAAGCATTATATTTTTTTCTATCATAAATAATTTATACCTTCTGTGTAGATCGTGTTACACTCGAGTCAATCCAAACATCACTGGAAACATTAGGACCAATGTTAACTCGAGTTAGATCATACATCAATGAAACCATCAGGGGCAGTTCCACTCGACTCAATCCATATATTGTTGGAACCATTATGGCTAGTGTTACACTTGAGGCGAGTCAATCCATACATCAACGAAACCATTAGGACCTATGTTACATTCGAGACAATAAATGCATCAATGCAATTTTAACGGCCAATGTTACACTCGTATCAATCCATACATCAATATAAAGAGAAGGGTTAGTGTGTTACACTTGAGTCAATCTATACATCACATTACCGTTAGAACCAGTGTTACACTCTTAGTCAATCCATTCATCATTTGCGCAAATCGGGCAAGTATTACATTCTAGTCATTCCTTATATCAATGGAACCATTAGGGCCAATGAAACCTTTGATGGATTTTGCTCAAGAAAAAGAAAAAAAAACAAAAAACAACAGCACAATGACACACAAGTCAAGGGAAAAATTTGCCAGTTATACATAGTCAGAAGGGGAAGCAATGGGAGTGGGGTGGGGTAGGGTGGGGTAAGGTGGGTTGGGGTGGGTGGAGTGGAGTGGGGTGGGTTGACGTGGGATGGGTGGAAGGAAACTATTAATTATGTGAGAGAAAAGGGCTAAAGTGTATATGATATTAATATATTAGAGCAAAGTATACTTATAGCTATCATCAGGTTTTAATTACGCTATTGATTTGCTTGGCTGCCTGTTCATTTAGAACTTAGTTTCTTTCATGAAATGGCTGATTCTTTAAAAAAAAGTCCTTTTTTTCTTTCATTTCATGACTGCTTGTTAATCCAACCTTAGTTTCTTTCTTGTCATGGCTGCATAATAATCAAATCTTAGTTTGATAATGCCTGGCTGCTTGATAATCAGGTCTTAGTTTGATAATGCCTGGCTGCTTGATAATCAGGTTTTAACTTGATAATGCCTGGCTGCTTGATAATCAGGTCTTAGCTTCATAATGCCTGGCTGCATGATAATCAGGTCTTAGCTTGATAATGCATGGCTGCTTGATAATCAGGTCTTAACTTGATAATGCCTGGCTGCTTGATAATCAGGTCTTAGCTTGATAATGCCTGGCTGCTTGATAATCAGGTCTTAGGTTGATAATGCCTGGCTGCTTGATAATCAGGTCTTAGTTTGATAATGCCTGGCTGCTTGATAATCAGGTCTTAGCTTCATAATGCCTGGCTGCATGATAATCAGGTCTTAGTTTGATAATGCCTGGCTGCTTGATAATTAGGTCTTAGCTTTGATAATGCCTGGCTGCTTGATAATCAGGTCTTAGCTTGATAATGCCTGGCTGCTTGATAATCAGGTCTTAGCTTGATAATGCCTGGCTGCTTCATAATCAGGTCTTAACTTGATAATGCCTGGCTGCTTGATAATCAGGTCTTAGCTTGATAATGCCTGGCTGCTTGATAATCAGGTCTTAGTTTGATAATGCCTGACATCTTATTAATCAATCCTAAGTTTATTTCATCCTAAGGTAGCGTGTTAACCAATCCTTTGTTTACTTAATACTCTGCTTATTAATCGAGTCTTGTTTAATGCAAGCCCTAGTTGCTTGTTATTCAAGTCTTAGTTTAATTCACGCCCTGGCTCCTAGTTAATCAAGACTAATTCATGCCCTAGCTGACTGTTAACCAAGTCTTAGTTTATTTCACGGCATGGATGCTAGTTAATCAAGACTAATTCATGCCCTAGCTGACTGTTAATCAAGTCTTAGTTTAATTCACGCCCTGTGTACTAGTTAATCAAGACTAAATCTAATTCGTGCCCTGACAGCTAGTTAATCAAGACTAAGTCTAATTCACGCCCTGGCTGCTATATCATCATGACTAAGTCTAATTAATGCCCTGACTGCTTAGTAATAAAGATTAAGTCTAATTCACGCCCTGGCTCATAGTTAATCAAGACTAAGTCTAATTCACGCCCTGGCTGCTAGTTAATCAAGATTAAGTCTAATTATTGCCCTGTCTGCTTGTTAATCAAGACTAAGTCTATTTAATGCCATGACAGCTTGTTAATCAAGACTAAGTCTATTTCACGCCCTGGCTGCTAGTTAATCCAGACTAAGTCTAATTCACGCCCTGGCTCCTAGTTAATCAAGTCTTAGTTTAATTCACACCCTGGCTGCTAGTTAATCAAGACTAAGTCTAATTCATGCCCTGACCGTTTGTTAATCAAGATTAAGTCCAATTTACGCCCAGGCTACTAGTTAATCAAGACTAAGTCTAATTCATGCCCTAGGTGACTGTTAATAGAGACTAAGTCTAATTCATGCCCTAGGTGACTGTTAATCAAGACTAAGTTTAATTCATTCTCAGGTTGGGTGTTAATCGAGTCTTAGCTTACTTCTTGCCCTGGCTGCTTATTAATTGTGCACTGACTGCTTGATAATCAAGCCTATGTTTCATTCTTTTCCTGACAACGTGTTAAAAAGCCTTTGTTTATGTAATCCCCTGGCTGCCAACTAATCAGTCCTTATTACATTTCCTTCTAATCTGATAATCATACCTTATTTTATTTAATGTCCTGGTTGCTGGTTAATCAAGCCACATTTAATTAATGCCCTGGCTGTTATTTAATCAAGACTAAGTCTAATTCGTGCCCTGCCTGCTTGTTAATCAAGCCACATTTAATTCATGCCCTAGCTGACAGTTAATCAAGACTAAGTGTAATTCATGCCCTAGGTGACTGTTAATCAAGACGACGTCTAATTCATGCCCTGTGTGACTGTTAATCAAGACAAAGTCTATTTCATGCCCTGACTGCTTATTAATCAAGACTAAGTATAATCCATGCCCCAGCTGACTGTTAATCAAGGCTAAGACTAATTCATGCTCTAGCTGACTGTTTATCAAGACTTAAATCTAATTCATACACCAGCTTACTGTTAATTAAGACTAAGTCTAATAATTAATGCCATGACTGCATCTTAATCAAGACTAAGTCTAATTCATGCCCTAGATGACTGTTAATCAGGACTTAGTCTAATTCATGCCCTAGCTGATTTTGAATAAAGACTAAGTCTAATTCATGCCCTGGATGACTGTTAATCAAGACTAAATCTAATTGAAGCACTGACTGCTTGTGTAATCAAGACTTAATCTAATTCATGCCCTGACTAACTGTTAATAAGGTTTTGGTTTATTTAATGCATTAGATACTTGTTTATCAAGCTTTCTTTTAATTCATGCCCTGGCTGCTAATTAATCAAGTCTAAGTTTAATTCATGCCCAGGTTAAAATTTACATCGATGTTAATGCTGAAGTATACAATAAAAATTACAGTGTCAATTTAGTACATTCTCTTAATTGTTTAGTTTTCAAATGATCATTAAGAGTGTGCTCTTATCCTGGATAGCAACGTGACAATTGTTCAGTCTAATTTGACTCAATCAATTAAATATTAAATTGATGGTCATTTTAAGAAGCACTTGTCAGTTCCTTTAGGTTGACAAAAAAATAAAAGCCTGGTCTATTATTAAACCCTTTTAATGTTTGAAACTTGCATACAATTTCGAGTGAGTACACTCAGTGTCAATATTTAAGGAAGAAATGTACACAATCACTGGCATTTAGAGCGCAATGTATATCTTGAAAGAAAAAGAAAAAAAAAATCGCGAAAACTGTCATTATCATAAAGCCATTGGAAACTACCCTTGCAAATTTTGTGAAATAACTGGGTTACCAGAAGTTAGGCAAACATACTGTTTACTTTAAAACAACAATAACAGTTACTAAAAGAAGAGATCTTCGGACATTAAATGATATTTCAAAGACATTCTTTGACAAAGAACGTGTTTGCTTGAAAAAAAAAGTGTCTCTGATATTTCATTTACTGAAGAAGAAACTACTGACAAAACAACGAGAAACAACTATAACTAAGGAAAACAAATGGGTTGATTTATACAGAGAGGCCGGTTAATAAGGGTCTGTAGTTTTTAAAGATGGACTCAACTTTTAAGAGAATACATACAGTATCCATAAAGAAATTTATCCGTCGAACTTCAGAACTTAATTAGTTTATGTATCTTTAATAGAGTAAAGATTTACATCTTTATTTCATCGTATATTACGAAGAACACCATCAAAAATAAAGAGAATACATCAAATATAGAAAGTAACTGTAATTAAGGGTGAGAAATAATACAGTTACAAATGATCAGACATAAATGTGTATATCGTATATATTTACCATGAGAACTAAAGAAAATTAACTGGGTATATCTTCAGGTCAAAGTTCGTTTCAAGTTATCACAGTGGGGTTACCATTTACGTGAACACCACTGTCACATTTACAGGTCAGCTTTAGATATACCCAAATTATACTTATTATAAAATTCATTATCAAATGCAGTTATTGATTACTTCATTTATTAGCACTTTAAATTTTTATCCAATGCGATGATATAAATATGACCAGTGATAAACCAGTCATAATATATAGTGATAATATACGTAACTACAGAATCACTGACAAAGATAAAACTAGGAATACAATAATTACCAGCATCGATAGTCAAACGTTTATTGTATTTTTTTTTACTTAGTGACAATTCAAATACATGAGATAGAAATGTATTAGTTGTTCATTGCTTAAAGGAATTATCAAATCACGGGTCATCAATCTAAGCGAGTATTCGCCAAATCGGTATTGAATATTGAATCTAAAGGCATGTACACATGCACACCAAATTTATCAATAATCACACACCAAAATGTTTCACAGCCTTTAGTATAAAAACTACATATGCAGAGAAACTTATCGACCACTAAGGATAAGATTGCATGACAAAGAATACATGCAAATTCTTACAGAGATGAGAAAAGTTTTGTCACAATATTGGCAACGAGCCGACATGACTGAAGAGATTCGAGAAATTGTTATCCTATTTTCCATTTTAGAGAGTGAGTCAAACTGCCAGAAGCAATAACTTCTGAAATAGACTAAAACAAATATTTTCATACAGTTTAATTGTGTAAGCACTTTCAAAAAACAATTGGACATGAAATTTAACAACACTTTTCCATTTGGATTTATTAACAGGGAATCGACCTTGAATAACATATAAGTCTGTGACCTTCTTAGATTCTATTTATCCAGCAGTTTATACATTTGTTGAATAAAGCCAGTTTACTTAACTTGCAATCCTGGACTTGGATAGCAAAAAGTCTGAGAAAAAGCTCTTTTTTATTATAAATACCATGTAGACTAAAAAGATGTTCAAAGATAATGATTATTTTTAAAGGTATGTTGGAAATGGTAAAGTAATGCAACGTCACGTCTTGTATATCTACTATATACTTTTCGAAAAATCGATGGCTTCTCTCTAGTACAGACATATTCTGGGGTTTTAAGTTAAACCAAGGTAAGTGGATTCAATCCAATCTTATTTACTCCCAATATCAATGAAATTGAATAGCGTACTTACGAGTTCGTCTTTATCTTCTGTAAGACTGCTATCTATTCTGCTATGCTTGGACACATTAACAGCTAAATGTGTACATGATTCTTGAACACCTCAAAACCCAAGAACCATTGCCTACGATGTCTTGTTTAGTCAGATGAGCCTTTGTTGAATACTGCAATGTTACTTTTTGGAATTGTATCTAATTCCCCATTAATGGTGTATTTGTTACAAATAAACACTAAGACTTGATATAGCATATCGTCGCTAAAGTAGGAAACGGGCACGGATTATAAAAAAATATAAAGCCATGCTTATACGTTGACAAAATATCAAGAAGTTCGTTTCTAACGCGATCAAAGCCTTCAAAGAAAAAAAAATGAAAACTATCAGTATCAGAAAAAAACATTGGAATCTGTTCTTGGTAGATTTTGTGAAATAGTTGGGTTATCAAATGTTTAACATGTACACTGTTCTCTTTAACACAATAAGAACAATAACCACAAGAAAAAATCTCCGGGTCTCGCACAATATAGTATACTGTTGGTTACCCAGCCATATTGGAATTAAAGGTAATGGCAAAGCAGACCGCGCTGCTAAAATGGCCCTATCACTAGAACCATGTGATTTTAAAATACTGTTTACTGATTTTAAACCTAGTATCAAAGACTGTCTACGTTAGATATGGCAGGCATCATGAGATGATGCCGTGAATAACCAACTTCATGCAATCAAGCCAACCCAAGGAGAATGGACTCCTTCCTAAAGAGCCGTCAGTAGAGAGGATGTTGTCATTGCTAGAATTCGAATCGGCCATACTTATTTTTCCCACTCCTACATACTAAAAGGAGAAGACCCACCAGAGTGCATATCTTGCAATGAACCATTCACTGTTAAGCATTTTAAGCTGGAGTGTTTCGATCTCCAGCCTAAGCGTAATCATTATTGCAATGTGCAAGACATTAGGGAACTCTTTGATGCAGTTAGCATTTCTTATATCATAGACTTCATGAAGGAAGTAAATATTTATCATAAATTATAGCTTTTATGTTATCACCTTGAACAATTTTATGTGTTTTATACACCGTCGATAGATTTTAATTACCTTTCATCGTTGTCATACATCATTTGTACTCCCCATTGAGCAGGAAACTTTTTTTTTATCACCGTTACCATTTTATCGTTTTACCTTCAATAGTTCGGTTTCATATCGCTGGTCGATACAAAATCTTTCACCACTTTTAACTAATGAAAAAATTTAACGTTTAAAATGGCGCTAAAAAAAACCTCATTGTGCTGGTGCGCCGTAAAATTTTCAACCAACCAACCAACCAACCGATCTCCGGACTTAACACCTAAACCAGTCTTTTGCAAAGTACGTGTTGGCTTGAAAAACAAATGTTTCCGTTAGTTCAACTTAAGATGACACTAATGAAAACAAAACCCCGATAAATTACTGAAGTCAAGGAAATTGACTGATAAATACAGAGAGGCCGACAGATCAGGGTCTGTTGTTTGCAGTTGGGCTGGATTTATAAGAGAGTTCCTCCGGTATCCATAAAGTAAGTGTTACGCGGAACTTCAGAACTTCATTAATAAACATGTTTTAATAGGCAAGTGATCATTGATAGCTCCAATCACAGGCTTTCAACGTGGAACGCTGGCCTTAAGAGAGATAATCTAGAGATCTGATCATGGGTTTTCAGTGGGGAACGCTGGCCTTGAAAGGGTTCATCTAAATCTCTGATCATGGGTTTTCAGTGGGGAACGCTGGCCATGAGAGGGATCATCTAGAGCTCCGATCAAAGGTTTTCAGTGGGGAACGCTGGCTATGAGAGCGATCATCTAGAGCTCCGATCAAAGGTTTTCAGTGGGGAATGCTGGCCATGAGAGCGATCATCTAAAGCTCCAATCATGGGTTTTCAGTGGGGAACGCTGGCCATGAGAGGGATCATCTAGAGCTCCGATCAATGGTTTTCAGTGGGGAACGCTGGCCTTGAGAGCGATCATCTAAAGCTCCGATCATGGGTTTTCAGTGGGGAACGCTTGCCATGAGAGGGATCATCTAGAGCTCCGATCATGGGTTTTCAGTGCGGAACGCTGGCCATGAGAGGGATCATCTAGAGCTCCGATCATGGGTTTTCAGTGGGAAACGCTTTCCATGAGAGGGCAACCTGATATTGGTTTGCCAACAGTATTCATTCATTACAGATAATCGACTCAGAATGGAAACTATTTATAAACCTGTCCTGTAATCATTGCCTTTTAAAAATATTACATAGCTAACCGAATTGTTCACCTTTTCAATGTATTTAAAGCACCAACTTATAATGTAATTGTTTTAATTCCATGTATTGGTAACATTAAAAAATATATCTGTTTATAATCGTTACTTTTCTGTTTTCCTGCTATATTCTCTGACTGAACATGTATAACAGTACTTACCTATTGTCAGTTCATAACCTCATCGTTTACATGTTTCCGTATGTTCCAATCATAAAGCGTCATAAATATTAAATTATCTTGTCAAAGTAATTATACATTTTTTGCAAAATATAATTTGCAAAGTGTGCTTTTGGACTAAATAGTTTAATGTAACAGAGTCAGTTGACAATATCAGATTGAATCTGTCGCTCTTTTAATTCATTGGAATATTGCAATGTATCGTTATTTACCGTAGGTACTCGCTTATAAGTAGAGTCGAACTGTAAACAACAAAAGATTCTGAAATGTCCTTGCTTAATGCGCATGCTTACAATGATATGTTGTTATGTATATTTAATTTGCATTGGTTGTTAATTAGTTGTTTTTAGATTCTTAATACTCATTATGGATAATTGGCTTTTGGAATTGATATTGTTCAAAAGCAAGATCATTTTCTACCTGACCTGTATTATTGACTTTTTTAATTCTGTAACGAACTAATACAAAGCAATTATTTTTCTGTGAGTATGGGTTTACTATTGTGATTATTATTAATAGAAGTAAACCTATATCTTGGTCGGAGTCAAGGACATTGAGTTTTCCTTGTTTTACTATAATTTTAGTAACAAACATTATAATTATAACTTAGATTTCATCTTGTAAACATTTGAAACTTTTTTGAATGAAATTTTCTATTAGGTAACAGTATTTTGTTTTTAGAAAATGCTAATTGTGACCTAAGGCCAGGTTGAGGTCTATATAATCTTGTTACTGGAAAACAATATGTATTCGTGCTTTAAGATCTAAACATATTCGGCTTCAAAACTTTTGTGTCCAATATTTCATTTGAGCTGGAATTTAGTTACTCAAATTATTCAAGTCAAGTTATTCTTCTATGGAAATACAAGTATCCTAAAATACTCTTGGAAATAGAGACTTGGATTCATAGTGTAATTCAAATCAGGATACATTCTTGGACTGTACTAGCGTGATTCGACAATAAATAAAAAACTTTTGGTACAACACTACGAAGCAGGCCACCACAGACACATCAGCACTTCCAGCGTTTAATTTTTCTTAAATATCACTAAAGTTTATTCAAAACTTTAAATATTTTGACTCGTGTTAGAAATTATATGATTATTTGGAATATTGATTCGCATTACTGTAATTTCGTTTTACAAATTCCACTTTGTTTTCTATTGAAAGAAACTATTTGTTAAATTTTACAAAACTGTTTGGTTCTCATTCTTTTCTATTACTTATTTTAAGATAATAGAGTAATAAGGATATGCTGTTTGTTATACTGATTACTCATACTAAAGTGATAGACCCAGATCTACAGGCGTATGATGAGAAGGAATATCTGGGTCTCTGCAGTTTACGGTTTGACTCTTATAAGACGTTATGTCAACTTTCTGCCTCTGGCCTTAATTTTAAATATATGTGTGTTAAGCATAAGTAAAATACCAATATTCCTTCAATATTTTGTAAATTTCAGATTATATAAGCACAGGAGCATAAGAGATTGTATTTGCTGGAATTATGAAATAAAAAACTATGCACATTGATAGCACGTGTTATTAAGAAGAAAAAGAAATGAAACGTTATCTGCACTCAACCATTGTCGCGTGCAAAGTTTATATACACTTGATGACCTAGTTACTAGTACTGCCTCAATGCTTTTTAGGAAAATGTCGGAACTACTGTTGAGTACGCTTTTTTAAAAATGCACCCATGAATTTCACTTGTTCAAACATGGCCATATTATCAAAAAAATCGACATCTTAAAGTCGATATCACTGTGATATTATCAAATGATTTTATGTAATACATGTAGTCAGAACACATGATAACTATACTTGTCAAGAAACAAGAGATTGAATCTATGGTACCATGTCAGAATCAAAATATGAAGGATGTAAATTTCATTTTCTGGTATCTTTCGCAATTGATAAGTATTGACTTCAAATCTTCGATTTACACGATTTATTACTTTCCGTTGTAACACCTGGTCTTATTTAAACAATCTGTAATCGAGCATGTCCTTTCCTGCTCATGTTAGTGTGCCCTTCTCACCGATGATCCTCGCGCCACCCATCGTCACAAGTGGTTACATAGGTATTGTTTTAATTCTCTCAGGTAAGTTTGTTTTGTTGGAGGGTGCAGGTAACAGTACAAGAGCCGCTAAAGTAGCATCTAATTTTCCAATTGATTTACAATTTATGGAGTACTTACATCAAGATCCTAACAGAAGATTTAACATATGCCATTGAAAATTTATTTTTGAGTATAACCATGACATCAGAGTAATGCCCCTTGCAAAACCGGGCTTCTACATGGCGTCTGTTTATCGACCGTTTCCCGCAATTATCTGACTTAAACTGGAAATTAAATGTATGATAATATAGAGCAAAGAACAAATAATGGATAACATAATATCATCGTAGGCGCTAGCAGGATAGATCAAGAGGGGTCACGTGAACCCCCTTATATATATATATATATATATATATATATATATATATATATATATATATATATATATATATATATATATATATATATATATATATATATATATACAATTTAATTCATGCAAATAAAGCTGAAAATATTTCACAAGTTTCTATTCAAAACGATTATTAAATATTAGCTTTAGTTTCAGACTGCTTACTATGCTAAGTCTCCCGGCTGTGACTGACTACCACCCCCCTTGTAAAAAAAAACTGCGGCCCCATATATATATATATATATATATATATATATATATATATATATATATATATATATATATATATATATATATATATATATATATATATATATATAGCGTTGCATTCTTTACTTAGGGTTTCTTTAACAAAATATGTTACAACTACAAATTCCGTTATCAAAGTTATCAAAGCTAAATTTTGTTAATGAAACCCAAAGTAATGAATGTAACTCAAGAACTCCAAAATTTTATAAAACCGTAGTTACTGGACGTTTGGAAGTAAAACACTGCAACAAACTAGGGACATGTGCTATTTTTATTTACGTATCCGTTTAAAACTTTGTTTGATTTAAGTGATTATTTGATTGATTATGTGGAATCAGTGTTGAGAAGATATTTCTCAAGCAGAAAAATGATTCAGTTATTTGGAGCAGGCGTAATAATAATGCACAGTCTTAAAGATACTTAAAGGTAGCTTCGATTAATTTTGACAACATAGCATCGTATTAATTTCTTACTATAAGAAATTACCTGGAGATACACTTCCATACATTATTTAGTAGTTTGAGATAAGAAACAACAGTGTATTAGGCGCTTGAATAGAGTTTTGTTCTACGTGGGAGGAAATACCAATCTACGGCAGAGAAAGGCAAATAGCCCGTGGAAGTATGAAACTAGTCAATGAGTGGTCGTAAGTTTGATTAGAGAACAATTATTGTGGTAATTAGCGTGTTTACGAATCCTTCAATTGACACCAACTATTGTCTTGAAGTCGTTGGAAACAGCAGAAGTAACTATCCGTATCTCTAGTTTCAAGCAGGTTTTCGACATTGTTTGTTTTGCTTGGTCCTGGTGTGCTTTTAGATGAATTGAGTGTTACAAAACCCTGAAGAACGTAAATCATCGAAACTTAAGTCGAAGAATATATTTCAGCACTATAACAAATATAAAGCAATTTTCTGCAAAGGAATGGACAAATATTTGTCATCCAACTGTCATTTCAGAAACGGAGCTCAAGACATTTTAAGTTGAAGGTTCAATGGTACATTTTTATGGTGATGTGGGGTGGGGTGTTATGAGTGTGAATTCTTAACTGGTCCAATGATTAAAACAGAATGTCTGCACATTCATAAATGGCTTGATGTTATTTCTCAGAAGCAATGTGTCAGTCTATTCGAGAGACTAGCGTCTTTCCTTCTTGAGTAAAATCAATTATTCACAAAAGAATGAACCCAGACTCTAAAATACCAGGTATAGCAAGGTCTATATATTGATAAGATGATTTATAATTATCATTTTGAAGTCTATAACATTCCATGTAGTCTTAAAGAAGACCATAAATCAATATAAATATAGAATAATAATATAAGTACAATAGTGTTGAAACTTATTCCGACGTATTATCTGCGACCGTAATGCCAATATATAAATACATGTATTAGCATATCTTCAAGGCGCGGAATTTCCGTGATCTCGTATGCAAAATTTCCGCGCCTATTCGGTTACATTCGTGATATGACGTCATAGTAGCGACTCTGCATCTTGACTGGCAGTTGTCAGCTTAAAAGACATTTTAAATCCTAGGAAAAGTGTTGAACGTGTGATTTAGGAAGATAGGCAGAATGCCGAGTAAGTGACCACAAAATGCAACAATCAATTCACATATCTTTTTATCTACACCAGCAGTAGCAGACGTAAAACAACTATATAACGGTTTTTATTTATTAACCCGACACCCAAGATTCCTCTAATTTTAGTTCAGCCTCATCCTTTGTTCAACATAAGGTGCCAATCGGGCTTAAAGGGAAAAAAATGTTTGCCTGAGGAAATGAGTACATGTATTTCAGCATGTTGACATAGATGCCACAACAGGGCACAGTTTAAATCAAAACACCTCAGCCCTATATGAAATTGAGATCTTAAACCCCTTGCACGGTCGTGTTTCGAGACAACATAATTTTCTGTAATCTTAACATTTAAATTTTTTTATTAAAAGAAACAACAAAAAAAAAAAAAACACTTCAGTCTATGCCTGTTACATGTAATATGTATAAACGATCATCTATAGTGAATGGAACTGACAAAACTTTCCCTTGGGCAGTTTCAATAGCAGCGATTAAAATAAAAGAAGTCTGGTATAAAATCAAAGTTTCATATTAACTGGTTGACAATAGAAATTGGGGTGAGGCGACTATTGACCCCACCCCCGCCCTAACGTGCAATTGTTCAAGGGACGCGCCATTTCTCCCTTTGATACACCCTATCATCTCCCGCGAGAAGCCCCTTTTTTATATTCTGGTCAGCTGTGGCTAAACTGCAAAATAGCTGAGATCTTGATTTAAGTACACAAGCAATCTTTATCCTTGTATTTATCTTGTGAAAAAGACAGTACGTGTATGTAAGCACTAGCAATTTAATTGATAAATAAACTATTCCGAATTTTGTTATAACTTACCATGTATATAGGTTTAAGTCTTAAGACCTGTACCACTTGCTTACTGAATGAAAATATTTATTCTGAATTAGTTGGGGTTAGGGTGGGGAAGTTTGCACATTTCCTGCATGGTATTATTGTTTTATTCCTTCTTTTAATTTAATAAGGGAAATAAAACTTTACATATAAGGTAGGGTAATGTCGGGTTTTGTTAACTGGCCGAGTTTCTTTGGCGGAAATGGAGATGCGAATTTGTAGAAAAAAATTACACAGCATTCAGTGATCATTCACGGGATTTAAGTTAATGGGTGACAATTTTTTATATTTCTTTTTTACTATAGTACTGTTGTAGTGGTTTTAAAAACTCTGAAATGTACGTGAATAATGTTTAATATTAGCATTATATTTATTGAAGAAAAGAAATGTAAGACATTAATTATTTCGTCCAGTGCCGGATTTAAACATAGCAGGGACCTAAGCTATGGGAAGTTGTAGAGGCCCTATTTGGTATAAAATAAATCTGAGAGACCACATCTAGGAATTTGGAGATATTACTAGATCAGGAAGTAGGTGTCGAAATACCCCCAAATCGGATTTTTTTTTTTTATTATCCCAGATTGAAAGTTGAAAGGTATGAGCTGTCCGGTCTTAGGGGATTTCAGTCAGGGTTTGTGAGTTCATTCAAGTCACCAGCCCCGGACCCGTGCCTAAACAAATTTCTTTGAGCACTGATAAGTACAATACATAAACTATTATACCAGACATGTATAAAATTATCAGATTTGTCAATAAGCTATCTGCAGCCTGCATGTAAAATGCACTGTAATTGAAACATAAGAAGGAGGCTTCTTGATGTTTAAATTAATTACTTACAATTTCTGCTTTGCAGATTTATTGTGTTGTTTTGTGTGGAAAAACTAATGCTTAAGTTAGGACCGATGAAAACCATTCTCAATGCCTTTTTACACCTCCCCGGTAATGGATATTGTTTCACACAAAAGTCCGCCAAGAATTCAGTATTATCACTCAAGTGTTATAGTGATGGATAAATATTTTCAAAATATTAGTCCTTAGGTGGTGTGTTGTGGGTAGGTAATGAATATTAATGAACATGTCATTTACATATACTACGCTTGAATCCCATCCTTCTTAAATGAAATTTATTGCACTGTGGCAAATTTTTAATTTTTACATTGGGCACCGTCACTTAATCTTTATCATATTTTTGCACAGTACATAATGTATAAGTATTTATGTTAAAATTACACTGCTTTTCTCTAAATTTTTGACACACAGTTCAACAGATATAAGGTATGAGCAGCTCTTGGAAACCAATTCATCTCTTTAATGTGCAACCCAAATCTGATTTCCCCTGTATCTCTCGCCTTCTTTCTGTTTCTGGAATGGCTAGTACTGCGTAACGGGACCACGTGATCTGTCGTCTCATTAAAAACTCGGAAAAACTCGGCAATTTACGGAATCGTGGTATCTTCCGCACAATATAATCACTATCCGCCTATGATATGTAATCTATAAACATCACAGTCGAATTAAAATTTGTAGAAAATTACATACATAAAAGGAAAAGTTTTATTTCTTGTCTCTTTTAGTTTCTTTATTATAACAAATTTATTGAATGTTGTAAAAGGTTACTATATCAGTAAGAACTCTCCCCCTCATATATATATATATATATATATATATATATATATATATATATATATTATATATATATATATATATATATATATATATATATATATTATATATATATATATATATATATATATATACATACATATATATACAGAGAGAGAGAGAGCTTAAGCTTAATCCAATGTACATGAAAGCTACGCACGTGTTCTTTCTTTTGTCTGTATTAATATGATTAATTGGACTCAGTAGGACAACTGCGTGTTTTAATTTCTCAATAATTCCCCGTTTTCTTAAACACGTTTTCTTAAATGTTATAAATGTTTTGTGGTTTTGAAAGTTAAAATCTTTAATTACAATAAAAGTATCAGAAATGAAAGCTTGTGTCTCTTGAATCAACAAACGCATTTTCAGATATCTCTTAGTGTCCTCTCAGATAAGCAAATGAAAAGATCTCTAAGACATTTCCACTCCACCCCACCCCACCCACCCCACCCCAAGGTATATCTTTTCTTCGAAAGTTTCACCATATGTCTCTTGAATAGTCTTAGTCAAATCTACTACCGTAATAACAATATCTTCGTTATTATTAACTTTCAATCACACTCAAGCCTTCTTTCTATCTGTGAATGCCTAAAATTGTTCTAAGCACAAACATATGTGGAGGTATCTGGTTACAGTAACAACGGAGGAGTACGTTTAGAACTGTGTAATCTATTTAAAGAGGTGATGATAACAGAATGTACTTGGCTGTGCAGTATCATCATTTGAGTCCAATGAAAAGC
The DNA here is from genome assembly GCA_016746295.1 of Potamilus streckersoni. Taxonomy (NCBI): domain Eukaryota; kingdom Metazoa; phylum Mollusca; class Bivalvia; order Unionida; family Unionidae; genus Potamilus; species Potamilus streckersoni. The sequence continues at coordinate 2,058,121 of JAEAOA010000845.1, read as the reverse complement.
CTGTTGCCATAGTGACAGAAAAAGCAACCAGACCCACATTTATTTATACATCATCTTAGTTTTGAACCAACCTTGACAGAATATGTAGGAGGAAAGAACGTTGAAAATACAACCTCATCTTAGTTCTTACAAAAAGATACCAACACATATGATTACTTCTGGCTTGAACAAAGTAATCTGATTAATTATTGAAGAAGAAGAAATCGATATTTGTGGGAAATAATTGTTCGTCTACAAAGTAATGAACTGGTCTTTAGTCGATGATGGAATAAAGCGACAAATTCAGAGATACTGAGTATAATAAATGGCCTGTATGTATGTATGTATGTATGTATGTATGTATGTATGTATGTATGTATGTATGTATGTATGTATGTATGTATGTATGTATGTATGTATGTATGTATGTATGTATGTATGTATGTATGTATGTATGTATGTATGCATGCATGTATGTATGCATGTATGTATGCATGCATGCATGTATATATGTATGGATGTATGTGTGTGTGCGTGCGTATGTATGTATGTATGTATGTATGTATGTATGTATGTATGTATGTATGTATGTATGTATGTATGTATGTATGCATGCATGCATGCATGCATGCATGCATGTATGCATGCATGCATGCATGCATGCATGTATGTATGTACCTTTTACTACAGAAAATACCACTTTTTAATAAAAGAAGTATCACGATACACAGAGATTTGACAGAAGATGTGGATATGTAAAACTAACGTCATACAATACTGGACAATCTTTATTTTTGGACAAGAGAGAAAGAAAACATCTGTTATAATTAGATAATTGACAATTATTAGATAAAAGTCTTACCTTCACTGAGAAATTCCTTATTCACCACTGCAGAGCAAACAAGTGTTTAAAGTTGTACTCATACTGTAAAGAGGTATGTTTACCTTCGTGTTTCGAAACTTCAAAGGACTTTTAACAGTTATTGTTCTCTAACATCAAAGTTGCCTTAAGGTGGTGAGAAATGTACCAGAAAAGGCGTTGGAGAAGATAAATTGATAAGCACAAGGCTGGCTATATCCGTAGTATACAACCTGCGAGCGAAAGGCTGATGCACGAATTCTTACTGAATAACCCAAACGAGCCTAGTTAAAGCGCCAAAACCAACACGAGCGATATTGGCGTAGAAATGGCGAGCTTGATAAAAGAGATACAGTAGCGAAGTTACGGATAGTCTGGTCCCCTACTGGCATCAGTACACAATTATTAAAATCCGGTTCAGTACCCACGAATGTAGTCCCAGTCTATTTTTAGATCACTTTTTCCTGTCTGAAATTGGTGGTGATACTAGAGTTATATTTTGGCATTCTTGGTAAGGATTTAAAGGCAGGCAATTGTTTATTCTTTAAAATGTGAGCTTATGGTGTGGTTGTCTGTGTGTATTTCGGCGACAGTGCACATTGAGTAATAAGGTCATGGTGATGATCCGGAAGTGAAATCTGTTCCGTTGCCTGGTGTTTTATTTACAATTCAGCCTCTCAAAAAATGCAGGTCAACCCTTGACAAGAACTTCACCGTAAAGTCATCTTTGAAGGTGTTTTAGAATAACATATGATTTGTATTGATTGTCACACAGTGGAAAGTTCAGTACTGAGAAACAAACGTAGAGAGAATATAGTAAAATTAATTGTGTACTATGGCCTACTAAGCAGGGGACCAGACTAAGTTACGGATATTGGAAGGGATAAATGAGGTTTACAAAAGTATTGGCAGATCCGTTTCTGACCATATATAGGTATGCAGTGGCATCACTTGGGGGTGTAAGGGTGACACCATCAGAGGGGGTGACATCAAAATGACTGTCTTTTAAAATTTTTGAATTTTTGTGCAGGATGGGGTCTATGGGGGTGATACATTGAGTTACCGCACTGGGTGATATGGACGTAGGTAACCAGAATTGGAACCTCCTTCAAATGAATTAATGTAACAATTGTACACTTAATGTTTTTAAGCTGCACACATTTCATCTCATTTGGTATGAATACAAACATATTTTAGGTTGTGCCGTTTTAAGACATAAGCTCCCGATAGACGTGCCTAGGGAACCGCGCAGCATGGGTCCCTGTGGCGGCCCAAAAACAAAATTTCGGTATCGGTTGTGTTAGCAGTTTAGTACTATATTAATAAATTTAACACGAACACATGCACATGGAAATGCAATATAATACTCTATATCTGAGACTGAGAGATTGAGGCGCAATTCTGGTTACTTTTAAGATTAGAGTTTGTGCCTAGGGTCCCAAAACTACTTAAAACGGCTCTGTTTTCGGGAAATAGCTTGATGTTTATTTAAGCTTTTGTTTTCCTTTATCTTTATTGGAACTTTAAAACCATATGCCGATAAAAGAAATTTTAAAAAATATGTATGTACAGATTATATATTGATCAATGTGTAGGACATAACGAGCTAGAATGCATATAGTTACAGCAAAATTAAACATGTACATGTATATAGACAGACAAATATATAATATATAAGGGGTTTGAAAATCACAAGATTTTTAGAGAGAGAGAGAGAGAGAGAGAGAGAGAGAGAGAGAGAGAGAGAGAGAGAGAGAAATGATTTATTTCTACTCACAACAGAAGGATTTGTGAACACTTATATTTTATTCATTTATTTAACAATTATTATCTAGTCGCCTTTAAATCAGCTACGTGCATCAACACATTTAAAATCCAACATTTTGAGAATGATTTCAGAACACCTTATACTGTTTGCATGTATCGGTCTCCTGCAATTTTCATGCAACAATAGATCATAAACACCGCTTGTGTGTGCTATATTTTCGTAACATCCACCACGCTTTGAACGAAATCCTCCTTATAGTTAACAATTGGAGACGAACCCTTTAATTTCAAAATACTCACGTCAAAGACATATAACGAGTTGTATTATTGACAATTAATACCCTCACCCCCAAAACTCGATGAAATGCATAAATAATCTTGGTTCACAGTCGGCAATCTGACAAAATGCCAGAAAATAACTTAAGATCGGAAAGTCGTCGAAACCTGGATACGTACAATTATTATGATTCAAATGCCACTGAAAATTTAAAACAGCGTTTATTTGATTTTTTGTGGTCAAAACTTGCTTGAAATAGTGAATATTCACAATATCAACGTCCGCACGAGAAAATGCACGGCTTACCTTGACATTGGCTACACGATGGAAGTGAACAGTGCAGTTAATGAAAGAACTGATCATAGTTACTATCTAGAAGAATACGTTACATCTTTTCTAAACTTAAGAGAAAATCTCCCATTTTATTTGACCACGGTGCCAGTCAGTCAAAACTTCTTACACATGATTCGCACCATATATCACAAACTTCTCACATGCACTGGACAGTAAGAAATCTCTTGGCAATACTCACTAAAAGGATTATTAAAGGAAGAAACCGGCCAATGGGGCTGTACATTAATTCTGTCAAAAACTTTCAGGCAATTTTTACCCACTTTCCCTTGTCAACTACTCAAACTTTCAGTGACTCCCCAAAAAAGTTGTCAAAAAATTACCCTCTTCCCTCACAAACTAGCAATATTGTATACAGCTGGCTTTTATGCTAAAATAGAATTAATAAAATTGAAAGGTCTACATATACATTTGAATACACTTTTTATAACTTATTTAACAGGTATCAAATTGACTATAGCACTTTGAATTCATTAAAAAAATTCGACAATTTATATTCCTATTTTCCTATTTTTCAATTTATTGAATTTATTGTGAAAAATAATTATGTTGACGTCAATTTATTTTGAACTCCCTCTCCCCGATATTAACAATCGCTAAATGTCTTCACCCCCCTCCCCCTTTTTTGACATAATTAATGGACGACCACCTATGGCATTTATGCTAATTGAAGGCAGCACAACCCCCCAATATCTTAATTGTGGAGGATGCCTCCACTGTGAGGATTTGGTTGTGGGGAATTGGTTGGATTGGGTTAGGGTGCTCCCAATATTTTATTTAAACTATTGTAGAAGTTCCACCCAGGCTCGATTTTGGTTGGAAGTTGAGTTAGTAAAAATAGATGTACAGCTCCGTGTCCCCAGTGAGCAATGCCGACGGTTAAATGGTTAAATATTCAGAAAAGGGTGAAAGTCAAATAATAATAATTTAATAACAATTCAATAGTCAGATGATTCAAATTTCCCAAGTACACTCCTTCCGCTCGACCCTTTAATAGCCTATTGCATCACTTGATTCGTAGTGTGAGACAGGTTTCCGCCAGTCCTTGTATTCTACTGATCTGTGTACTCAGTAGTATATAGATTTGATAATCCTATCTCAAAGACCTCCTACCCATCAAAAACGTTATACGTTAACATTTTCATCAACAGTCCTTTTTAGCTCAAAATGATGACTTTCACGCGATAAGGTTTTTTCTAACATATCTCTGAAAAACATTTTTTCGGGGTAGGGATGTCTCTGAGATAGGATCAACTCAACTATATACAACTATGACAGTCTCTTATTTTCTATTATTTTTTTTTAAAAAAAAATGTCAAATTAAACAAATGTATCACTATAATCCAAAAAGACATGTTTGATTTGATCAGACAAATAGATTTTGTAAGAGAGTTCATTCGATCAAATCAGCCTCAAGTTATTCTGGTATAAAATCTAACATAATAATCGATTGTATTTAAAAAAAAAATAGGCTGTTGTATATCACCAAAATATGGATCGGTATAGTTATTCGCGACAAAAATGATATGAGAATAGTGGGTTGGGCAGATGATGTGATGATATTTATTGATATTGTCGAAATTTTATTTAATGACAATACAATAAAAATAAAATATATTTTTAAATCATATTAGTAAAATGGTTTTTACAAAACATAATCACAGCACAACCCCATGTGAACTCCTAGCTTGTCATATAAAATGCTAGGAAGTTCTGTGGCATTTGAATTAATCCACATGTGATCCCCTAGATTGCTATATAACCTCCTAGAAGGACCAGGGGAAATTCGAAAGACGCAAGAGACAGCACAGTTTAACCCAATGTGAACCCCTAGCTTGTCATATGACAATGCTAGCAAGTTCAGGGATTAGATATATGCTTATCCTAGAAAACTAAACAATTTTCCATATGATTCCCTAAGTTGTCAAACAGCATCTTTGCAGGATCAGAGGAAATTCGAAAGACGCGAAACAGACAGCACGGTTTAACCACGTGTCATCCCCTAAGTTGTCAAACATCTTAGCAGGATCAGAGGTTACGTATAACTTATCCTAGGCCTGCACAGTTTAACCCCATATGAACTCCTAGCTTGTCATATAACATTCTAGTAAGTTCAGAGGTTACATATAAGGACGGTTATTTGTGATTATATATGAACAAGAGTATGATTATGATTATATCTTAACTAAGGACTGCATAGTTACATATAAACTTATTTTAATGACGGACATACATATATCTTAATTAAGGACGCCAAAGACATCACAAACATACAAACACACAACACAGACTTATCCTAATTTATCTAACTTATAATAGCGGGGTAACCTTATCTACACTCAACCGAATTTCGTACACCCTCCCAACTGGGCAACACCTGAAAGTGTAAAAGTGCACCCACCATGTGTTTATATGGTAGGTGAGTGTCTTTTGTCTTTTGGATATCAACGAAATTCTCTGGGACCCCACCCCTTTAAAAAGACGTCCAGAGTGTACCCAACTATTTCCTCCTCGAATGTAGTCAGTACGAGAATCCAGCTATTAAGTTCTGTTTTATATATATATATATATATATATATATATATATATATATATATATATATATATATATATATATATATATATATATATATATATATATATATATATATATATATGTTTGTGTGTGTGTGTGTGTGTGTGTGTGTGTGTGTATCTTTTTCACATATTAGCGAAGGACACTTTTAGGTTTCTTTGTCAGTTTCTTTGTCAGTTGATTGTCATCTAAGATGACAGCATACATTTTGCTTCTTAGTCCAACAAGCTCTCTCACCGGCACAAACATAAATTCGTCCTTAAATTTTCCGAAAACTTTCTTGTTCGAATTATCTTGAAATCCAATACATGTTGGATAATCTGATAAATCGAACTCAATCTTTTTTCAAAAACAAAAGCTTCTACAATGATATGACTGTCATAGCCAGGAGTTCTTGGGAATATTTTTAGATCTAACCACAGGAACGAGTAGAAACTCGAAATCAGCGTAAATAACAAAAGGAATATTTAGTTTATTATCATTATTTTTAAATTTTTAATATTTTCTTTTTTGTTTGGCATATGATTTTTCACTTTAACACGGTATTTGAGATACTCGTGTAGTCTTTTGTTGCTAGAAAAACTGCAAACATCTATAACATAAATATTTATTGTTTTTACTTTTACTGTTCTGTCCACCAATTAAGCCGTTAAAGTTGTTTTATTCAAAAGTAATGTCCCTGACAAAATAATAAGTTTATTGTCAACTGTGAAGCATTGTTTGAGATATATCTCGGGAAAACCTTTTCTTTCTCGTCTGGTTCGAAAACAGTTACTGAGATACTGTTTTGTTTTTCAAACTTTGGAATATGATTTTCTGCTACTGCAAAGTTGATACCATCGAAATTTAGTTCATCTTTGTGAGGAAATACTTGTTAACACGATCAGCAGTTTGTTCTTTTGGAAACATCGCAAAAAGAATAGACCACTGGAAACAGATATCATCATTGTTTTATATATTTATACAGAATTTTTTGTTCTTTTTATGAGGGAGATCGACGTACAAACTACCGCGAAGCACGTTACATTTTGCTGCATGAAATAAAATTTATTTTATCACTTTAAATTTCCAACCTGACCCGAACGAAATATTGATATAGGTTGTGTTCATGCATGCATGCATGCATGCATGCATACATACATACATACATACATACATACATACATACATACATACATACATACATACATACATACATACATACATACATACATACATACATACATACATACATACATACATACATACATACATACAAAAAAATCTTTTCTTCCATTCAACTTTCAAACGTTTTTAGGTTAAGTCTTCTTTGTTAAATATTTTCTAACTTTCTTACAGGGCTGAGCGTCCATTTTGTTCCCTGTTTTGATAACATCAAAGTCAGTACTGGGAAGAACGTGACTGCGAAATTCATTCTTTCAAAAGCACTCTTGAATATAGGCCAAGCTCAAGTCATTTTTAAAACCAGTTTTGTGAATTTATATATTGACATATGGATATAAATAATGTATCACTTCCAACGTAGGCATTTTTCCATGTTGATGTTTAGTTTGGGAATATTTTTAAAAATAACAAATATCCTCTTGAATTCGTTTATAATAGCGACAATCTTCATCGCATGTGCCACAAATTGACTTTGGGGGTAATCCAAGTATGACGTCGCGCATATTTTCCATTTTTGACATCCCACTACCCCATGTCACACTTCGTCACAAAAACTCAGACCCATATATGTGATGTCGCAAATCTCCCACCAAACCCCCTTTTTTCACAACTTTTTGTAATATTGAAAAGTAAATGTAATGTAAATCAGTTAGCTATACAGACAAAACAACAACCTTTAATGTAAAATAGTATTTAATTAATTAGGCTTTTACATGGACTGCTTGGTTAGTCAAAAGTTTATAAAATTATTTTTTAATGAATTTTAAACAAAAATAAAAAATGAAATTAAACACATCAATCTCTTCAATTCTTACTAACATTAAAGTTTCATCAAATCCACAAAAATTGTAGGGGTTTAAAATGTGAAGCATTTGTAATTGAATTACATCTCTTCATAGTCACCATTATCCCAAGGTAAGTGAGATGCTCCTCCATTGAACAAACAAGAAATCCATTTGTTTCATGATTAACATCGTTTATTGGAAAGGATATTCCCTCTAAATCAAGCTTATCCTTATCAGTCCAATAGATGCTTTCTCCATTCTCTGTATTTGCTAGTATGACCATCATTTCGTATTGCCTTCTAGCAGCCACTTTCATTGGTCTGATGTGCTTCGATGGAACTGCTGTTTGTTTGTGAAGAACTGATTGGCTGCGCAGCATGACCAGAAAGCTGAAGCACCCGTGGCATATCTTGCAAATTCTCGAATTCAGCACAGATAGAAGTGAAGGGCAATGAAGATCGTAGGGAATTGTCCGGAATGTGTTTGCTGACCGAGGTAGAATGTCTTTTGATTTGAAACTTTGAGTTGCAAATAAGGACATAACTTTGTGCAAGGTTTCGTCTGTTGCTTGTTCTGTAACTTTTAGCCCTTCACATCTTTGAACAAAAGGGTTAATTAGGATGAATAGATCTGTATTTGATCACGCTGAAGAATGAGCTGAGTTTTTTTCGAACACTACATGTTATCGTCACACTTCCGAATCTGATGCAAGTATTGGCTTATGCCCATGAGTGTCATAACAGTTTTGATCTCTACACAATATATCCTATTCCAAGAGCTCTAAATTTAATGGATCCATATTCTCAGCAATGGTTGCGTAACTGTGTAAGGTTAAATGTGACAATATTTAGACCAACGTTTTTTTCCCGGTAAATTCAAAGTTTTTGTTCTCTAACTCGATGTATATGGTCTTACCTCGTTCGCCTAAATGGCTGCCATAGTTGTCATAGGTAATATTACTCTACTCTATTCCCTGGTCAGTGGCGCCATCTTTCTCTCCACTATGTTAAATTCACTTCGTCTCAGCGCATATGTTGCAATGAAGACAGATTCAAGAAATGGTGGATGGCAACCGTAATGACTTTTTGATACTGTGGGTTTTCAACCATCAACATTAAACATGAGAATCGGCTTGACCAATTTATCAATACCAGTCCTGGTTATGGCATCGAGCTCTATCAGACAAATCAACTTTTCAAAGTCAAATGCATGGCTGAGTGTTGATGCGGAGTGTTTTCCAGATCGAATAGCTATAAATGTTGGACCATACAAAAACAGCGTCTCTGTTTATAAGACCGTTGCGATGCATCTCAATGCCGGTATACACCCAGGGAACAAACTTTTGCCGGGCAGCAGCTACCCAGTCATATAAATGACGGCTCACTTTCTACTTATCGTGCATTAGTGGTCCTTGTTTCTGCCGATTATACAAACTAACGAGGTCAGAATTTATTACATCAATTTGGGACTTCAAATGCAGTTGGACATTAGCATTTCTCAGAGCAGCCAAAAGGCTTGTAGAAGGCAATGTTTCAGAAGTAATGACATTCAAGATATCAGTCAGTTGTTCATTGCACTCTAAGTTATCCTGAGTAGAAACATTTTTTTTTTAAAAAAAAACAAACAACAACTGATGGTACTTGTTTTGTCCAATAGTTAATAAGTGATCCTTTTTTTCCCAAATGAGATCGCCTTGAGCAAGACGATTACCTTTACAGCTAAATCTGTGTCCTATTCTTGAAAATATTTCACTGTATAATAAGTTCATCTTGGCACATCATTTTGGTTTTTGTATAATATGCTATCACATAAGCTTTAAATAAAGACTGATATAATTTATTTTTATCCATTGCTATGGCCTGCCGAAAAGTCATGAAAATAAAAAACAATGTAACACTGGACACCTTACGTTGTATGGTTTCAATATCGTAAATATTACTGGTGCCGCTTGCTGGCTCAATCGTCCAAAGTTCTTCTCTCTCCTCATCCTGTCTTTTTAAATTGCTCATTTTAAATGTCATTCAAGCTTCAAAGACTCTCTGTACTAATAGGATTCTTTAAAAAAAAAAGCATTATAGTTATATCAACAAAACGTTTTTAATAAAAAAGAAAGAAAAGAAAAAGCTTACATTGATGTGTTTATTGTCTTTAATGTGCGGCGTCACCGTACGACAAATGGCCCAACCTTGGTGCTGCTCAACCGATTACGTTTGTTTTTGTTTTTGTTGACATGCAAAATATTAAAAGATTAAAAATTCACTTTGGACCGAATACCCTCTTTCAACTTGCCAAACTCGTGTGCTTTGACCTTGTTGGACTGTTGTCAGGATGGTAACAATTTGTTAGCCTATTATTTAACGTTTTTAAAATCTTAGTTTAATCACCAGCAGGCTTGCAGTTTTATTTAGTCTACATTTTGTTTTTAAAGTGTGTACTACATTATATTAAAAAAGAATAACCTTTAATTAAAACATCAAAAAATAAAACCAATTAAAGGTTATAACAATTATCCAATATTTCATCTGAGATAATATTAATATAAGTCGTCCACGGAAGAGTTATCTATTGCAGATAAAAAATGGACTGACGATGCAGTTCACAAAATATTTTTTGTTCTGACATTATTTTTGAACTAAGCCTTCCACACTCATATATTGTGACGTCACATTTCTTTATTTAAAAAAAAAACATTCCTACTCGTCACACTTCGTCAAAAAATTTTGACATCCATCCCCACTGCGTGGTGTTATAGGTGAACGTCCCCCTTCTGTATATTCTGTATAATCTTTCAAATTTCTCTGCACTGTAATAAGAAAGGAACCTTGCGTGGTCTGTGTTTGTGAGGAAATGTTGCGGATAGCAACGCGTAACTATGCAGTGAAATCGATGCCTAGTTTTGATTGGTCAGTGTGCGGAATTTGATTAACAGGTCGGAACCATCCGTAGTAATGTTTGGAGTTTGTAAATGAAAGAGGAAAATACCTGTTTATACAGACACGTTTATTCCATACCATAAGTACTATAACTGACACTGTCAGACCTATATCTAGCATCATATATATATATATATATATATATATATATATATATATATATATATATATATATATATATATATATATATATATAAATCTTATTTCAGATCTCTAACCTGCGAATTCAGCCGTGGGAAAATCTATATTACCATATATTACTGCTTCTAGAACTCTAATTCCCTCTTTTTCTTTCAGACTTATAATTTTTGTATTTGAATTGAAAGTCAGTTTACTATGTTTTGAACTAATCCAATAGGAATAAAATATTTCTATTATTCATGTATTTGAAATTTATGAGTATAATCAATTTGTGTCTTAATTTTCTGATACTACTGCTGCTGTAGGGTTTAACACTATTTTCAACACAAGATAGGCTATACATGGCGGCCAGTATAACTGGTGGAGGAAGAACACTGGCAAACACCGGGATGAACCACTGACCCACGAGAAGCTACTGACAGGCTTTCTCACGTACCCACGTTAGCCGAACCTGAGACTCGAACCAACGCAGATATAGATGGTAATTATCTGGAACGGTAAGCACTTTAGGCCATTCGACCACTCTGGGTCCCTTCTGATATTGTACAAAATTGTGAATGTAGAACTGGGTAAAGTAGGTTTACAATTCTCACGGTCACATCTTAAAAATGTTCTGGGTTTTTGCTGATGGTAGAGTTGCCGTTTGATGAGATACACGTGTTATTGTTATTAACTCTCTGGATATACAGAACAGTTAATAGCTTCAACATAACTGCAAGTAAAACCATTATAGCAACACAAAGCATGTGGTAAAGCTTCTAAAAGTTTTTCATCATTGTGCACATACATAATCCTTCAGGGAGTCTGGTGGTTTTCTAACTCTTGATGATCGAGTTAATGTTAAGTCTGATGGTCAGCATGAGTCACATACATCTCCGCATTTCTTTAGATTTATTGCATCATATCTCTGGTCGTCTGATGGTCGAATATAGGGGTAAATTCTTGCCTGTCTTGAAGAATGACGAATTTCTATTGAACGTTTATTAGTCGTCTCTTCTCGCTCTTATCATCAGTCATGTTTTGTTGATGATTTCATACGGTTTGGGGTTGAATGGAGTTGACAACTTGTCTCGCTTTTCTTGCTTTACTAGAAATTGTTTTAAAAATTTAAAATATGACTTCGCTTTTCGAGTTTGAACTGTATAACTCTTCATTTTTTTCTTTGTCTCAGTATCGGTTTCCTGTTTTGTTGTCGTCTGATTTGATTTGTATACTTAAGAATTTTGCTTTTCACTTTTCGTCCAAGTAACATCTCGGTGGGAGATTTGTTAGTTGTTGCAAGATGTTTGCCTCCGTAATTCTTGTTTCCAACTTTTATGTTCTGCATTAGCTGCTTTAATTGCTTTTCCAAATATTCTCATAAACCTTTTATCTTCGTTGATGCTTGAGACCATACAGATGACAGATGAGATGTTCCTACTCTAAAATCCCATGCATTGTGCAAACTTTATAAACTATTGTCTATTGAATGAAGGTCGATTTTCCGTTTTTACAACTTCTGGTATTCCGAACAGCGAAAAAAATCTTGTCAAGTTGCGGGTTCACAGTTTTTACTGATGGCGAGTAAATAATTTTAATGACTGTATACCTTGAGTAGTCATCAATAAGTACCATTCAGTAGACTCCGGATGGAAGAGGGCTACTGAAATCCATGCTAATCTGACACCAGGTTTTTGACTGGTCGGGCACACCGTGTGTCACAGAGTTGACAACGCTGTCCACAGCAGAGTTGACTGGGACAATGAAGGATGATTTTGAGGATATGCTTAAGTATTTTGATGAGGCTGTGACGTTTGGAAATCGTGATTTGAATAATATCCGTTAGATGATATTTAGTAAGGTGGACAGAGATGAGTATGAGGATGATCAGTGGAGGAGACGATGTCGCAGTCACGGAGACCAGTGCAGAGATATAAGCAACAGTATCATCTCCTTAATTAGTTAAAGCAATTTAATATATCAGCACCACAGCGAGATCAGTTTTGCCAGTTGCTTAACCTGGTGATGAGAGCTTTGCTTCCAGGTCGTCAGAAATGTATCAAATCTGACTATGTGTTTAAGCATATTTTTGAGGTGGTAGGATTTCCAGAGCATGCAGCTAAGTATCAACAAATCTCTGGTAAAATGATGTCAGCAGCTTACGATGAAATTATATCAGAGGCATTTTCGCCTCATGTGCGCAGTTCCTCAAGGATGCAAACGCCGCCGTTGGAATCCACAAATTAAGGTGTCAGAATTACCCAACCATTTGACGAGAGATTTTGTACCTTTGGGTGAAATGACGTTTCGATCCTGTATATGTTTTGGTTGGTGTATTGTAATTCTTGCTCTTAAAAAGAACCTTCGGTGGGTTTTCCTGAGGCATCTTTAAGCGTATATGTGACCGGCATTGTTTTCTTGACTATATCCACCATCGGTCCTTTTGAGTGTGTATCCTTTCTAGGATTTGCTTTATATGTCTGCTGATTCTCACGAGGTCACCTCTCTTAAATTTATGTCTAAAACATACGGCGTCTGTGGCCTCCTGTTTTTGATCATGGTCACTTTGTGGGAATACCGATGAGGCTTCTGCTGGAGACACTTTAATGCTTCGATGCCATGCTTTATAATACTGGTCAACGATCTCTGGTAAAAAAAATCTATCTGTTGGTGTTATCGCTGGTGAATATTTTCCAGCTGTGTTTTATTTAGTTCCGTTAAATCGTTCCACGACATCAGGTTTGTCTTGTTTTTTTTTATTTTTGTTCTGTACATGGTTATTTTTATGAATCCAGTTTGATACCTCTTTGTTGTAAAATTCATTGCCGTTATCAAGCCATAATTTGAGTTTGCAGGGGTACGTACAATGCTGTCAACCACTTTAGCGACAGTGTTTCCTTTTTCGTTTGTGAGGGTAATTTGCTAAATACATACGTATTTGCTAAAGACATCGATGACTCAGACAATACTTGAAATGATCGTTGTATGTTCTGTTATCTATCATGTCCACAAGGTCGGTAGACTATATGTCGTCTACAATCACAGTAAAGACTATGTGACATAAAAAATGGTTGCGAGTAGGTTTTTGTGTTCGCCTTATCGTCTGGATGATCTCAGTAACGAATATCAAGCAGTATGGCAATGGCATCCGCGACGTTATAAGACTTCAAACAAATGTTGACCGTTTTCATCCAGTTGTTTTTCTAGCGGCTACCATGGTCTGATATATATATGTGTCTCGGTAATGTCCATCCTATTCATGATCTTGGAACTTTTCCAATATGTTTATGGATATCAATAGCACAACCTATGATCTGACGCTCACCAACCTGTTTACAATCTCCCGCGCAGATTTTATTCTATCCGAAGGTCTTTGCAGCTCTGGTTCAGATGGCAGTGTCCGAAATGAGAGTGATGCATTTTGTTTTCTACAATAAAGGCATATTAAGTTGCCGGCAACTGCGACACATGCAGCGGAACTGCTGACTGACCCGTCAAAATGTTTTGGCACCTCGTCACAGAACGACTTGACCATGTGGTGATTATTTTTAGAGACCACCTCAGTGGAGTTTTTACTATCCATTTATACTTGAGACACCGCAAGTTCATGACTAGATTGTTGTTGTATTATATTTTACCTAACCATAAAAGGACTATGCAGCTGTAACAGCGCTAAGATTGCTGATTAAGATTGCACAGACACCCAATGAGTTCCTGGTCCCTCGTATGGCAGTTGATCCTTTGAAAACACACCTCTGAAATTCCCAACGCTTGGATAACGCTGCAGTCGCTAATTTCTTCTTTTTTTGACCAAGTATGGCAGCTCCGTTGCCCATGCGGAAGATACCTCTCCCACGTGTAGTTCCAGGAAGCTAAAGTCCCTTACATTACTGAGTAGTCCTAGAAGAAGAGTTCAAGCAATAGGAGCTCGCAGTGGTGAGATAAATCCTGCCTGTTTTTGAAAGTTGGCCTTTCTGTGAGTCAGCATAAGCTTATCGGGACATGTCAATGCTGCCGTACTAAGTGTAATGAATACCTATCTCTTATGCTGAGCGTCCTCAGCCGTAGTTTTTTTCTGCTGAGGAGACGTCGTTAATTTACTGGTACTTACAGCATTGTTTTATTGTATATTATTAAACATCGGATGCTATTACTTGTTATGTCTCCTGTTACCATAGCCAGCATATGAGATGATTATAGCACGTTTTTCACGCATTCCGTTTCGGGAAACACTGTGTTGCTCAGAGACAGCTCCAAAAAATCTGCAAAATGACCCAGTGGAAGCAATATCCAGCTAAATAATTTAGATGACAATGTTTTGACTAATGGGACTATGGTGCTTGCAATAGAAACCCCTGAGATGTTTTTCGTCCAGTCTTTTTTCAGCTAGCTTTATGCTCTGGCGATGTAGTCGCCAATTGCTTTGAAGATTCATTTTGATACATAATATTTTACACAATTGATCGTTGTTTGCATAATGATTTTTTTTCCATTAAGTACATCCACGATCATAAATCGATCGGATGTTCCTAAAGCACAACAGACATAATCTGTACAAGGATTAATCTGTCCACCATATCTCGAAATCGGCTGGGTAATGTTTGAGACGTTATGGATGCTTAGAAACAAACATAGAAATGAAAGATAAGATACAAAGTTGCGAATTCATCAAAAGACACCTACGTACCAGTATTTGTATCTTGGTATTTTTCCATGGGCCTCCATGATCATTAGGTACACACGTCAATAATGTCTCGTGTCTGCTGAAAAATTATACTCCAGTTCTCGTACTGGACAGAGCCGTTTTATGGCATAGGCACGCGAGACACATGTCTAGGGCCCTGCCCAGCAGTGGGCCCAGCGATGGCCCAAAAACAAAATTTTGGTGTTGGTCGTATAAGCAGTTTAGTACAATATTAATAAATTTAACAAAATGACACACATAAACATGGAAATGCAATGCAATACTCTGTATCTGAGACTGAGAGTTTGTGGCTCAATTCTGGTTACTTTTAAGGTTAAACTTTGTGTCTAGGGCCCGCAAACATCTTAAAACGGCTTTGGTGCTGAATGTTGTCTGGAATTGATACAAACATGAATACGAGATAAAAATAAGTATTAAATATGTGTTTGTTTCCAGTTTGATTTTCACGCCGTGCTGCAAACGTCCACAAATACGTTTGCGTAGTTCGCTACCTGAATTAGTGGCCACTCTCCACGACGTGGTCACCTGTGCTCGAGAAATTTGTTGCATGTAAATTTGGTTTTACTCAAAATAAAAGGTTTTGGTAAATAGAGCCAAAATAGCTTCTAATTCGAGCATGTGAGCAGCCGAAGGTGTTATTTGATGCTTCCACAGCGCGAGCCACATCATAGTGAACCTACCAAACTCCTGGAGCTCCAGCTGCACCCTTTCTATTCTTGTACAGCGTGGGAGAATCAATTTCTAATATCAGAATATGTTTAACCCCTCTGAAGACCGTGCGAATATCACGACATATTACAAAAATGCGGCTCAGAGGAAGAATAAATCTATTTTCTAGATTCTAATCGGTCAGAGATCGACGTACTGCATATCCCACATTGTACGTGCCATGTCGTGCAGAAGCAAAATTATTTCTAGAATGATCTCTGCTGAGAGCTCAGTATTACCAACACCAGCCACTGCAAGCATATCTGCCGTCTCAGCAAATTATGTCCGTGTGGTAGCACCAGTATTGATATCTTTGAGCCACCACATGTTGTTCGTACACGATCGCATATAACAATCGCTGAATATCATACATTCATATTCGTATTAGCTTGTGGCAAATAGTCATTGATTTGTTCCACAGTCTGCCTTTTCAGCTGGTATTGTGCTGATTTAAATAACAACCAACAATTGTTCTGAGGCATGATCTGGGCATTAACGACTTATCAGCATGATTTCACACTGATTGTAACAGATTCTAACTATTAGTAGGGACAATTGGCCAGAACATTAATCACAAAATTCTGGATATTTGATATCACAGACTGTCAACAGATTTGGTCCTGTTGTTTATCTTCCCATGGCTAACTGATCCTGGACCAGATTAGGCACAGGATGTTAATAATTAAAAATTCCTTATCTCTAAGTTTACTAAAACAAGAACAGAGTGGGTGAGCAGGCAGTTATGTAGCTGGGCTTGGTACTGTAAGAAACACTGGTCTTAGGTTTTTTGCGAAGATTTTAACTTTATTTTACATAAAGTTGTATGACCCTTTATTGGTGTTTGTGTGTCCTTGGAACCAGAAGGTAACATTTTAGTGGCAGCGGTACGGAATCCAATAACTATGTGCGAGTTATTTGGAATTGTTCAATACATTAGAATTGTAGTTGACAATTCTGAAAGCTGTGAATTCAGCGAATATGTGTGATATTATCAGCAACTGGTTGTACTGTGTGCATGACATTGTTGTTGATTCTAAAGTGCAAAAGTGTGTATCACTGTAACGAGTTTTGTCGTATACGACCAGACATTCGTAGATCAGGAAAGCTAGTCCAGTGGCTGTGAATTCAGTTATAAAGCTTACAGTACGTACATATAGTTTGTATTATTGTCAGTTGCTAATGGTGTCGAAGTTGAGGGAGAAACGGTTGCTTCAGGACAACCACAAAAGAAAAGCGGCAACACAGAATTTAATGGCATTTACAGATACTGAGATTCCGGATTATGAAGTGGAACTTAACCTAAAGCACATGTAACCACCCAAGGAAAAAAACGAAAACCTAAGGCAAAGAATAATGAAAGCGAATTAGAGTAATAAACAGAAGAAGTTTGAATGGGAAATGGAGAGAAAGAAATTTTAAGATTAGAAATGAAGCATTTGGCAATTGAGATAGAAAGAGTAAAACAAAGGTAACACGACGAAAAAAAAACAACTTCAATGCCATTTAAAGTAAAGATTCAGGCATATGACCATGAACGAGAAGAAGGTATTGTGACTTTCCTAGCAGAGTTCGAATCAATTGCAAAGAATGCTTAGTGGTCTGACCAGTTGAAAGTATTACAACTAAGGATTCTTTTGACAGATGAAGCCAAATATATTGCAACTTGAGCTTGTGGCGATTACCTGGAAATCAGGAAAGAACTCATTGATCGCTTTGGAAAGAGACCGCATGTACATTTTATGAGGATGAGTATAAGAATGCAGTTGTCAACAACAGTGTAGCTAGAGTACTGGTTGACTTGTTTGGCGGTTTTGGTTTTTCAAGGGTCATATTAACAGACAAAGGGACCAACTTCACTAACGCCTTGCTGAAACAGTTGTATGAGCTCTTGCTAACCGTGGAGTTACAACAACGCCTTATCAACCGAACGCGAATGGAAAGGTAGAACGTTTTAACAGGACGGTGAGGTCTATGATGAGGAAGTTCTGTATTTATTTGGTGTTTGTGTGTCTTTTGAACCCGAAGGTAACGGCGGAAAAATCTTTTCCATCCAAAGGCTGCATATTTCCTCGAATCTTCAAAAACTTCCAAAGGCTGCATATTTCCTCGAATCTTCAAAAACTTTTTGTGTGGTAGTAAATACACATCATCGTTACATGTATTTATTGTTTTGTGCTTCCTTGCGTTGAGATTAGTGATATTGGTATCCTGATACTCCACATACTCGTATTCCGTCGTGGAATCATCGACGGGAGTATCACCGTTCAGCCTGAAGTTATCGGGAGAAAATTTCCAATACATATTTTGTATACTAATGGCAGTGAGATAAAGTTATACCAGATATAAATATAGCACAGTGATAAAATCGCACTGTCCTTCAGTAGTTGCCCACTGTCTAATCACAATCCTTTTAATACAGATCCTGACATCATTGTAATAACTTCCGAATGAGATTTAGACAGTGCATTCACCTTGTTCTCAAGATCCCGAAAACTCTTTTGAGTTCCACCAGTTATGGAATCATGAGAGGACATACACAAAGTCTGTGTAGGTGCTAACGACTAACGTAGATAGGGTGTATTTCCTTTGCCAGACAGACACACAGGCCTGAGTGATGTCGAAATGGATAAGCCCCAATTGTTGGTCAAATTTTTTTAATGAGTTTAGGTGCGAGAGGTGACGATAAAGTCACTGTGGGCGACACAGTTGATTGTGATTGATATCGCACTTGATCCGGTAATAGAACTCCAATTAGGCACCGGAACCGTCACCGTGTGCGTGTCTGCTTGTGGTTGTTGTTGTTGGGCTTAACGCCATTTTTCAGCACACGATAGGCTATTCATGGCGGCCAGTATTAATGGTGGAGGAAGAAACCGGGAAATCACCGGAAAGAACCACCGCCCCACGAGAAGCTACTGGCAAGCTTTCTCACATATCCACATTCGCCGAATCTTAGATTCGAACCCACGCAGACAGAGGTGAGATGGCAGTGATCCGTAACGGACAGCGCTTTAGACCACTCGGCCACTCGGGGCCCCTTGTCTGCTTGTGGTCTTGACGCAAATATCGCTGAGAGTGCGATTGACACTCCCGTGAAGTCTGAGTATAGTGCTGCCATACGACTTACGATCAGGGCGGATTTTGATCGGGTTATGAAATCTATGCAGATGGTGAATCTCCTGGACTTTTTTTTTCTCAAGCGCTTGTTTCTTTTAACGCTTTTTCAAAATACGTTGTAATCTGTTTCCGGTCGTTTTGAGATACTCCTCTATCTCATTTGCTTGATCTAGTTTGCTAACTCCAGTCGGTGTGTCCCCAAGATACCAAGGTTAAAAAAAAAAATTAATACTCAATGTCATGTACAAGAACAATTACATCATGCACTTCCGCTTAATAGATCAGGCGCTGAGATATGGACTGGTGCTTGATAAAGTTTATCGTGCACTAAAGTTCATCGTTCATCGTGCACTCAAATTTAACCAGACTCCGTGTATGAAATGTTATACTGACATCAATGCATCGCAATGAACTAAAGTTAACACTGACATCGACCAAGATTTCTTCAAACTCATGAACATTTGTTAAATTTTACAAAAGCTTCTTGTCTTTCACTCTTTTCTCTTACTAAATTTAAGAGTATAGACTTGTAACACTGCGTTTTCTGGTGTCTTCAATGGTCTTTCCGAAGACGTACTAAATCTTACTTGTACTTCCGAGCAATCCCAATCCTTATTAACCTACTGTTCTCTGTTTATAAACAGTCTGAGAAAGTATTTAAATAACTGAAATGCTGAATATATATATATATATATATATATATATATATATATATATATATATATATATATATATATATATATATATATATATATATATATATATATATATATATATATAGCTGTGTCGACTGCCGTTTCATCTTAATTTGTCTTGTATGGACAAATTATTGATCAGAATATTTCTCTATCTTTCCCAAGTCAATCCGCTATACCAACATCAAACTTATCGGCTATACTAATACCATTAATAATTTGTAATTTTGGTTAATCTGCTTCGTCTGTTGTTCGACCCGAATTGGCAAAGATCAGTACTGTTCGTGTTATATAAGTAGTCTACGGTTCCTGTATCTTTGTATATGATTTAAGGCTTTATAAAGGATGACATATTGCCAAAAATCACACAGAGAGAGAGAGAGAGAGAGAGAGAGAGAGAGAGAGAGAGAGAGAGAGAGAGAGAGAGAGAGAGAGAGAGAGAGAGAGGAGCAGCAGAGAGGGTGAACCCTACAACAATATATTTGCGACAAAATCGATTAAAGCCTCAGAATGCCAATGGAGCCTTCCTACGAAATCTCATATTTTAACCAAAAAAAAATTAAAGGTCCCATCTTAGCGATTTTGTCGCAAATACATTGTCATAACCACACTCAAATTGCTGCCATCTACGTCTACAAATTTTTGCGACAGAATCGATTAAAGCCTCAGAATGCCAATGGAACCTTCCTACGAAATCTCAATATTTCAACCAAAAAAAAAATAAAGACTCCATCTTAGCGATTTTGTCGCAAATACATTGTCATAACCACACTCAAATTGCTGCCATCTACGGTCGCAAATATGTTGTCATTTCACCCTCTCTGCTGCTGATTAATACAAATTATTTAACCAAATATTTGATCAAGTCCAATACGATATCGTGACCGAGGGTCGTGTAAATTTATTGTTATAAATCCATATGGGACAGACTGAGCATGACTAAAGTAATTTTTAAATCCATTGAAGTCCATATCGGAACACCATGTCTGCCAAATATTTCGTAGCGTATGTGTATCAACGCCATTGAATACAGCAAGAATATTGCAGTTATCGCGAATCACTTTTGGAATTTGAGTATATCGTTGAGTGACATATATCACGTCAGTGTTTTTATGCCTACCTCGGGAAAATATTCTAGCAGGGTTCTTTTGATTATCTAACATTACATCATCGTACACTACAAGATTGTTTATGTCTCCATCGAGATCTTCTACTGATGGTGCATCATCAATATCAGTAATAAAGTCGATTACACTTTCACCTTTAATTTCTGATGCTTTTTCATTATAATCTTTTAGCACTTCATAGCACCGTTGATCATCTACGGATGGGGCAACTAAATATAATTTATCCCACTTCATAAATCGCATTATCAAATTAAGCAGTAATTGTGTTTTGCCTGATCCAGATGGTCCGATTATAATGGCACGGACAGAATTCGGAAGCGCTGCGTGGTGTTTTACCGGTTCTCTTCTTTTAGTCGCTGAAAAATCAATTATATTCATAACGCTATATATAAATTATGGATCTATATTGTGTTAAGTGTAAACAGCGTACTGATTCAACCGATCAGACAACCATTACAACTAAAAACAATAGACTAGCGCTTACTGGTAAGTGTGTAACATGTGGTACAAAAAAATTTAGATTTTTAAAAAAAAGCAACTCGGAGGTGATATTGCCGCAAAACTTGGAAAACTCCCCGGAACCCCATGGGCAAAATACCCCGGAGAAAAACACCTTCCAGGATATAGCTACTGTGGTCCCGGAACGAGATTAGATATCAGACTTGATGATCAAAATCAGCCCCGGCCTGGTGAGTATCCGATAAATGCTATTGATAAGGCATGTCATGCTCATGATGTTGCATATAAAAGCAATAATTTGCAACAAAGACATATCGCGGATGTAAAATTAATTCATGCCTTAAATGCTATTCCCGATAAATCCTTCAAAGAAAAATTGGCTTCATGGTTGGTCAAATCAGCTATGAAAGGCAAATTAGTGTTAGGTGCTGGTAATTGAAAACACCAGTGTTTTTATAGTATGGAATCTATTTATTATTCTCCGAAAGGATACTGGAGGGGTAAAGCAGCAATCAGTAAACTCGCTAACGCTGCAAAAGTGAAAAAATCCACTGCAAAAGATTGGTTATCCAAACAAGCTATATGGCAAATTTATCTACCACCGCCTAAACAAATTAATTATTCTCATTTTGATGTTACCGTACCCAATGAAGTTCATCAGGCTGATTTATTGTTTTTACCACATGACCATGGTTACAAATACGCGCTAACTGTAGTTGATATTGCGAGTCGATTTAAACAAGCAGAACCATTGAAAACAAAGTCAGCTTCTGAAGTCGCTTCTGCATTTGAAAGGATTTATCGACGAGGTCCTCTAAGATGGCCAAATCTATTACAAGTTGATCCTGGCAAAGAATTTCAAGGTGCTGTTCTATCAACAATGAAAACTCATAGTGTTACAATACGACGAGGACATACTGCGTTACATCGTGATCAGGCAATTGTAGAACGATTTAATCGAACTCTTGCAGAACGGTTATTTGGATATCAATATGCAAAAGAATTCATCCAAGAAAAACGATCTCGTGAATGGGTCCAAAGGTTACCGAGTGTAGTTGCAGCGTTAAATAACGAGATTACTCGAACTATTAATATGAAACCAAATATTGCAATAAAAAAAGAATATATTCCCGAACAACCGCAGCGGGTTAGCACTCAGCCACTTCTCGGTGATGTTACTGTGAGATATTTATACGAACCAGGAGAGCTTGAAGGCGGTAAAAGAAGAGCTACTGATCCTATATGGAGTGTTACTACGCATAAAATTTCAACTATAACGCGATCAACTGGTAGACCTCCAATCTACAGATTGGATTCAACTGCACCTCAGCGTGGTTTTACACGCGAACAACTACAAGTCATTCCGGACGATACTCAATTACCGCCACATGGTCTTAACTAGCTCCGTTACGTCTATTACACTCAAGACAGGTCAACATCACATTGTTTCTGACATGACCAAGACTGTTATTTTTTCTGTCTACGGTGAATTGTCGAGGGTCTTTATCCGAATACTGCCAGTGCATTATACAATTGCAACTGGCGCAGTGATTATTCTGTTGTTCTTTTAATGCGATTATTACTTCAGCATCAATATCAAATTCTCGTTGTTTTTTTTTGTCCTGCTGTTTGTAACCAGAGAGTTTTTTATTAATGATGCTAATATCAGTGTTATCATCGTTTGCATTAAAATCATCATCGAAAACAATCCTTCGTAGTTGATTTATTCGTCGTACTCTGGACACTGCGAGATAGACTAAATTTGACCATTCAATGCGATTATCAACTATCCAAACAATTGTATCCGTGATGGTCAATCCTTGTGACGAGTGTATTGTTGTTACATAACCAAGCGTCCATGGTGATTTATCAGCGTATAATGCATCTTCTACAGTATTGATATCAACTAGCACAATATCATTTAACACTAGAATCTGTTTATCCGTCTGGCCTGGAATTTCAACTTCAATATTCTGCTTTCGTGTATCCAATGGTCTATAACACAACGGCACTGGAAACGTTGGGAATTTTTTCTTGTGTAGCTCAAACAACTTTTTCTGAAGTGCGTCTCTGACTATCTTTCTACTTGCTACTACAAAATCATTTGGTTTCCATGTTTCCCAAAAATCATTCAAAGGTGTTTCAGAAATTATTTCACGCGCTACTTCACATTGAATTCTATCGGGTTGTAATCTAATTAGTTTTTTAAACTCACGTAACTGCTCATCGAGTGCTCTATAGTCAGTATCAATTTCTTCGTAATAATCAACAAATCCTTTTAACCAATTATGTGGACTTCTACCAACAAATGGTGGTGGTTGACCATGATCGCCGCACAATATAATTTTTGTATTTTTTTGCAATAACCAATCAAGAAACATTTTTAATACATCTTCTGAAACAGTACATGCTTCATCCCAAATAATAACCGCTGGAATAAATTTCTCACCCATTCGCTCAGGAGTCCAAGCATCGCCCTTGTATCGAAAAAAACTATGATACGTGCAAGCTTCAACATTTCGTTGTTTGATCTCTCTCGCTAGTCTATGGGTTGGTGTGAGTACAATCATGGACGTTCTCTCTCGATATAATTCTATCGCACGTGTTGTCTTTCCAGATCCACCACAACCGTTTAAATAAACTGTTTTATATCTACAAATTGGATCTGATATCGGTGGTGCTTTAGACATAGATTTTTCACTGATAGAATTATCGTTCTTCAGGTAACTACTTTTAATCTCAACGTCTGCTGATTCAGAATAATCGCGTTGTATTTCTTGTTTAATTCGCCATGTTCCCCAAGTCTCTTCGCTATTAGTAAATTTAGTTATCTCTTTGATATATTTTTTATCGACATACATTGAATCAATTGCAACTCTGACTGCTATACTAGGAAATCTATTTATCATTGCAAATAAATTGATAGATGCATAACCCAGCATAGAAGCTCTCAAATGTAGATATGCAGAGCTTTCTCCATCACTGTAAGTAACAATTCTACCTAACTTTGTTTTATTGGACAAGAAGGCTGTTTTACAATTTGCGTATCTATTTTTCTCTACTGCATCTTTAATAACGAAGTCGTATTCGGCATCATCTATAATCAATCGTGAGGATTGTTTTTTAAAGTTAAATTTTTTTCCACCCTGTGTAAATTTACCGATTATTCTTCGGCCGAGATCCTTTGCTTCATTATTTCGTTGATTAAATATCTTTTTTGACCATTCAATAATGTACTCCTCGTCAGCATCAATATGTTTTCTAGACTTATCGATTATACTATCAAGACATTCTGGTTCTGGTAACCAGACATTGGTTTGTTTTCGATATGAGATAATCGCTTCGCTGACAATCAACGAAACTAACACTTTACAATCAATCATATATCGCAATAACACTATTGGTAACCACATCCTTTCAGCCATGTGTCTACCAATCCAAACATAACAACACGGATGAAGTCCTTCAGCGAATTCAAATGATACTACGCAAGCAAAACCGGTCAAATCAAAATCAGGCAGTGGTCCATTAATAGCAACGCGAGTCATTTCATGTGTGGGATGTCCAAACCGTTTAAAATACTCACCAGCGAATCCATATCCTAGAAAACTTCCTGGATAACAGGCAACGATATCAACTGATATCATACTCTCACGATTGTACTTAACGTTCCATAGACCGCCATGATAATATTCCAAACAGCTGGATTGAACATCCTGTAAAAACTCTTTTCGTGTTGGTTTCCAATTATTTTTCTTTCTTGCAAAATGAGCTGCAACCGATGGAATTGTAAAACAATTTGTAAGTAACTGTTCGTAATCTTCGGATTTTCCATTAAAAACGCTAGCGTTTTCACTGAGACTTATTGCTAGATTTTTCATCCTATTATGTAGACTTTCACTACGATATAATTCACCGTTAGGTTTCACAAATTGATTGAATTGACATTCTTCATCTTCAAAACTATGAAGTAGCCATACTGATACAGGGTCGTTTTTACACAAACTAGCAATAGCATCGAATAATCTTTCTTCAGTGAGAATACCATCCTTGGTGAATTCTTCTGGGATATACTTCACTGTTCTGTCTCGCGGGAATATTGTAACCGCGGATGTCCATGCGTGTTTGTTATGATCAATAATTTTGATTGGAGCTCCGTTTTTATTGTATTTCGATTCGTATAATACTTCGCCAGTTATCGTTAAAACGGTTATCGGAAATCTCAACGACTTTTCCAATCTAGCTATATCGGAAATAGTTGCTCCGTTCTCTTTCACTGTTAGCTCCCATTGATCTATTTTTTTATGTCTTAGATCGGTTAATTTATTCCCACGGAGTGCATTTGTAAAATGTTCTAAGACTCTTTGTGCCACACAGTTGAGTGGCTTTTCCGCTGATGTTGACTGTTTCATTGGTGCTAGTTTTCCAATGTCAGGGTTATTTAACGGATACATCCCATAAACGACTGCTGTTTCTGGATACGCTTTTTCATAGTATGGTTTATCAATTCCAGTTAACAGCCCTGGTCTGGAATAACGGCTAACAATGACTGATGTCCCATCTTTGAGAATTGGAACAAATTTGTCTCTTATAATATATTCGCCCGATTCTAATTTGATAATGAATTTCACTCTGATAAAATACCGTTTATTGCCAAGTTGTGATAGTATCATAGCTGCTGTTTCATCATTCATTCTAGCATCAACAACACCATCAATTCTAAATGTTGACCAGGTGTGTGATGCATCATCCTGTTTAAACTCATGAACACAATCTCGTATTTTTCTAATCAGAATTCTATTAGTTATTCTCTCTTTTGGTACGTCTTCGAGAGTTCTATCAAGATTGAATTTAATATTTTTCCGAGGCTTGATTGCCGATAATCTCTTGAATTCTTCATTCATATAAATAAGACAAGTATTTAAATAGAAAAGTTTGTTTATATATAATGAATCACTGCAAATGGCTTATGATTGGATCAGTAACCCCATGCAATAAATCCTGTAGAGGTGAATTCTGTGGATATCACTTACAGAGTGTCAGAAATAATTCGACAGGCCCGTCCCCATGCATAAATTGTGGGGTGGGTGTGAGAGGAAAATCACAATTATGTATCAATTGTGGGGGTAAGCGGTTTAGAGAATTGAAACGTTATTATGATAAACGAATAAAAAACGCCATCATTGACCCTAACCATGACTCTGTCAAAGACAAAATCATAAAAACCCCTCAAGACTACATTAATAGATTTATAATTAAAGCAAATAATGAATTAGACAAATAGTATTATTATATATAAATGGAGCAAGAATTCAGACCACATCCAATACTCGTTAATTATGAAATATCTCGTAATGGTGTTGTTAGACACTGTAGACTAAAGAAACCAATTGGTTTTGTTAATAATCAGGGATACTTGCAATTTACTGCTGGAGGAAAGGGATATCTCTGTCATAGGGCAGTCTTTGAGTGTTATATGGGACCGATTAAAGATGGCTGTGTTATTGATCACATTGATTCTAATATTCAAAATAACGCGATTTCCAATTTACAGTGTATTTCTCAAAGAGAGAATATAAAAAAAGGAAAGACAGGGACTTATAAGTCAGTTGGAAAGAGACCAGTACAGTCATTTGATACAGCGACGAATGAAGAAAGAGTTTTTCATTCAATGAATGCTGCGGGAAAATATTTTGGAATATGTATGCCTTCAGTACGAAAAGTTGCTGAAGGGATTTATCAAACAGCTATCTCAAAGAAAAATGGACATAGAATAAAGTTTTCATACGCATGAAATGACTCTCAATAATTACTATTAATAAAATCTTTTTTTTTTAATTTTGTTCCGTATTTTCCCCTCATTACTACTGATCGTCACGTGACTATCCTACTTTCGATATTGATTCCCGGATATGTAATTCGTCCGAGAATACATGTGAAATTGGATTGAATTAATGATGTGTGTGATCTCATGTACGTATTTAATGGTTAACTCGGTATACGTAATCAGGTATGTACGGATTTTGATTTTGTGTTATTGTTTCTTGTTTCTAAAGACTGTATTGAGAACAGCAGTTAGGGTTTTGTTGGAAAAACCTATACAGGGTAGACAATTTATTTGACAGAGATCCAAGGCCAGGGGTCTATTAATAGATTTTTTAAAAATCCCAATTACAAAGACGGCGTTAACAGCGTTTGTATGAAAATGAAATTACTTTAAAATTACAAATTAGTGAGGTCAAAATAGTAAAATGCGCTACATGTAGTTTAGTTTTAGTGTGGCTACATGT
The DNA here is from genome assembly GCA_016746295.1 of Potamilus streckersoni. Lineage (NCBI taxonomy): Eukaryota > Metazoa > Mollusca > Bivalvia > Unionida > Unionidae > Potamilus > Potamilus streckersoni. The sequence goes on along the minus strand of JAEAOA010000845.1, from coordinate 2,030,210 downwards.
AATAAAATTCAGAAAAATATCATTCTCGATTCAAGAAATAGCAGGTCCTGAATTGACAGGGATCCCCATTACGGAGTTATCTCGTCATGTAAATCCATTATTATTACGATTATTTAATCGTAATATTATAGAAATTAATAAAAAAAATTGCTATTATTTAACAGTTGTATTTCTTGTTTTAATGTTTTATTTAAATACTTAGCTTCCATTGAAATTACTACACAGTATTCATTATGAAATGCTAGGAAAATAAATACACACCTACACATTGACACTGCAGTATTAGTTCAGCTTATATATAATATGAGCCGTAATAAGTTTGGGGCTTTAAAACGAAGCCCACTTTGCCAATTAAAACTCCCACGCCATTGACATGGTGTGGTTGAATTTTTTCAACTGCAACCAGGGTTAATTTCTTGGGTTGCTTTTGATTGGCAAAGTGGGTGTAGGTCCGCCCCGTCGTTTCATGTTTGTATCGTCCTGTACTGTCCCTATCATACCATCCTATCATAATAACCATCCTATCATATAACCATCCTATCATATAACCATCCTATATAATCGCATTGTATATATAACCTATAATCGCATTGTAAATACTCATTCATTGTAAATACTCATTCATTGTAAATACTCATTCATTGTATATATAACCATCCTATATAATCGCATTGTAAATATTCATTCATTGAATCGCATTGTAAATATTCATTCATTGAATCGCATTGTATATATCCTATATAATCGCATTGTATATATGTAATGTATTGTTCAATGTTTGTAAAGAAATCACTTGGATTTCACGTCTAATACCCATATAACCCGCCCTTGAACTCGATTGGGGGGTTAGGGTATTGTATAAGTCTTTAATGTATGTGCCCTTTCTTGCCTCGAAACTCGAATGAGGAAGAGACGGGCATTGTATATGTTTTGTTTTTTTTGTATATAAAAATATTTTAAAGATAAGAGAATACATTAGTAATAATAATAAATGGAATTTCAAGATATTACATCTATCATCACAGAAATATCAAATTTAAGAAATCAAGGAATCGTACTTTCTGAATTTTTGAATGAAGACAGACTTTTGAATGAATTTGAACAAATTGATATACAATTGAAAAATGGAAGATATGTTCTACCTAAAATGTATTCACTGATAAAAAGAATCCAAAAAGCGGTTAATGCTTCTTTGTATAACAATGATATTAATTTATTCATTCGGCTATTTAGTATAGTTGAAGCCATTAGAAAGAAACTCGGGGAACAGTACCAAGTTCGGTCAGAGATTGCTTTGAAAGTGAAATCTATAAGACGTTTGATTGATGCAAGCATTGAAACCGACAATTGAAAAATCGTTAGCATTTCCAATAATGACATCAGAAGCATTAACTACCAGACTAGCCCGTGAGAGGTTAGCATTACTGAAAAAGTTTATACCAATTCGAGATAACGTGCGAGATAAACTACAACTTAGACAGCAAGCGCAGACTGACTTTTCTATTGGAAGCGAACAACTTTTTGCCCCTGTAACTAAAGCCACTAAAGATATGAAACTTGCAACAGAACGTGCTATATACGGCGACATCCCTAAAGAGGGAGCAGTACCTATTATTGATGTATTAGGAAAGATTGCTACAGAAACTGAAAAAACTCACGAGGGAATAAAACAGCTTTCAGGTGAGTTACAAACTCAGCGAGAAATACAACAAATGGGTAATATTGATACTGATGATAACCCCGTTGAAGATGCTAGTGTTTCCACTAAAAAAAGTGTTCCTTTTAACGAGAAATTCACCGATGAAGCTATAGAAGAAATCAGACGAATTCAATTGCTGAAACCTGAAGACTATGCGTCATTTGGTGACTTCGCTATAAAAAGTTATTATAACAGAAGGGAATTTTTAAAAGACGAGTATAAAAAAAACACAATAAAACGAGATCAATGGGTGGATTGGTTATTTAAAATTAATAAAAATGAACCCGGAAATTTAAATAAGGATACATTGGAATACAGAGCTTTTAAAATGGGAGTTGATGCGTATGGTATACAACAACAACAACAACAACAACGAAAAGAACAACAAAAAGGTCGAGGTCGAGGTCGAGGTCGAGGTCGAGGTCGAGGTCGAGGTCGAAGTCGAGGTCGAGGTCAAGGTCGACAATCTCCAGAAATTCAAAACGTTTCCGAACCAGAAAGTACTTCAGGAGAGGGTTATGGAAGTTCTCATCATGATTCTCATATGTGTCCTAGTAATATCATTAATGATATATCACGACTTGAGGTTCTTATGGGAGGTAAGCGAGCTGGGAATAACTCAGTCGAAATAACTAATGAAGCATTTGATATTTGCAGACGATTATTCCAAGGTGGGATAATTGATATTCATACGTATCGAGAACTCTTGGATGAGTTAATGGACGGAATTCCGGGGGAATTTAGTGATTGAAATTGTATTTAGAAATTACAAAGTCATTTCAAATAAGATGATAGTACACTATAATCACAATAAACCAACAAACGTGTATGTAGTGAACTCAAGATTGCCCGTTTATAAGGCATACTACGGTGACGGCCTTGGAAATACCATGGCTGGTTTATTCACAAGAATAGCCCCAAAAGTAGCACCAATTGCTAAACAATTAGCGATGAAAGCCATTGATGTTATTCGTAATAAGGGAATTAACGCTGTTGGAGATCTTGCAGGAACGGCCTTTTCTACCGCAAAGAATAGAATAACGTCATTGGTGAAATCTAGATTCGGACGAAAACCACCACCACCGCTACCTTCAACAACAATGATGCCTGCAAATGTCAGTAAAGTGATAAATAACGCAGTGGAACAAAAACTAGCATCATTAGCAATGACTTCACCAGATAGTAGTAATATTGCAAGTATGATAGCGGGAAGCGGTCTTGGAGGAAATAGTAAAAATGTCAGACGAAAAAGAAATGATAGCATTACTACATTTAGAAAAACGATACGTTTTAGTATAAATGGCATTTAAAAAAATTGCTGATCCAGCGTTTGATATGGCAGCACCGGTGAATAAAGATGATTCTAAAATTAACTATCAGTATTATGCCTATCCTGCAAGAGAGCCTAATCAAAAGGGAAGAGTTGAACTTCAAGTTCAAGATACAAGTAGATACTTTTTGCCGTGTGAGGCGTTTATTGAAGTAGAAGGAGAGCTTGTAACAAATGTTGCAGCTGATACACCATATGGGGATGACCCAAATATCCGAGTTGGTTTTGTAAATAATGGCATTATGGCGCTATTTAACAGTGCAAGATATATCATTGATGGAAAAGAAATTGAATCAATAGAACAAAATGTTGATATTGCAACAACAATAATCGGACTTGCGAGATATTCTGATGATTATACAAGGTCGGCTGGTCCGTCTATGATGTTTGCTAAGGATACTTCTGATCATGCTGACCATATTCAGTTTATTAAAGTACGAACTGCGCAAGCTACTGCATTGGCTGATCAACAACACGCAGCTAATCTAGACCGTGAAGGCCAACCAGCCGCTGAATTCGACATTTTAAAAAGGGTCAATGATAATTTCAATCTAGGATTTGCAACACGAAAAGGAGCATTAAAAGGACAGCATCGACGGTTTTCATGTGCAATTCCGTTACATCACATATTCGGATTCTGTAGAAATGTCAGAAAAGTCATCTATGGAGCAAAGCATACAGTCGTGTTAGTGCGAAAAGAAAATGACAATGATGCAATCTGGCATACTGCTGGTGTTGCTGATGGTAAAGTCATTTTAAAAAAATTGACTTTATGGATACCCGTCTTGACACCAGCAGTTACAATAGAGCAAGAATTACTATCGTTTATGGACACAGGTGGAAAATCATTGCTAAGTTGGCTAACAACAACGACTGATACGAAGCAGGATAATGTAAATGGCACATTTACATGGCACTTAGCATCAAAACAAGGTGTTTCAGCTCCACGTCATATCTTTATAGCGTTACAGGATGCAAATCGAGTGGGTCGACAATTATCTAGTCATATGATATTTGATAAATTAGGAGTAAGTGAAGTTTCGTTGAGAATAAACGGACAACAAGAGCCAGCAGAGATTGTACATCTTAATTATGAAAACAACTACATAGCTCGTGTATATCATAGAATATTGTCGTATATGGGTCGTGATCAAAATGTTGATACTGGTTTGCAAATATCGCAAATTGATTTTGAAAAACACTATCCGATTTATTACTTTTCATTGGAACATCTTGACATGATGAGACAATCTGTTGTTGATATATACTTCCAAGCTCGGGTACAACGCCCTGCTGGTATAGCCGATTATAGAGCAGTTGCTGTCATTCTCAGTGATAAATCAATGTTGTTAGAAGGAGTTGGCGGACGAATGAGACTTATTGATGCACCAGTGGAAAACATGTAGTTAGGATTTTCACAATAAGATCAATTGAAAGTGTAAATTACATTTTAGAATAGAATGACATATAGTATTGTTAATGTCCAGTTGACTGATGGTCAGGTCAAGAAATTGAAATCAAAGTCTGCTAAAGAATGTGGAACTACAATAACGCTGAAACCCACTCAAATGTCCGGTGGTGCACATAAATTATCACTGACAGATCGTCAAATAAAACATTTCAATGATGCGCTAAAGAACAAACGAGGAGTTCAAATTGATTTTTCGAAAGCAGCTATCGCCAGTATGATAAAATCGGGTGGAATATTCCCGCTGTTAGCTGCTATTCCAGCATTGATTGCAGCGGCTGCCCCAGCGGTTGCGAAGGCGGCAGCGTTAGGAGCCGTTGGTACTGCTGCAGGAATGGCCCTGAAAAAAGCTACTGGGAAAGGCTATAAAAAAAAGGAAAGGGTCTAAGACTACCAGGAACTCCACACAATTGGTACAAGGGTACGGGCCTAAGAATACCAGGAACGGCTTATTAGTGGAAAAATCCCTAGGATTTTCACCAATGTCCAATTTTGATTTAATTGATGCTGTAAAATCATTATCAATAAAAAACTTTAGAGGAGTTTTCATGAGAGATCAATTACCGTCAAAACCAATGAAAAATGAAACGGGTATTATCAATCTCGATAACAGCAGCGGAAAAGGAACTCATTGGGTCGCATATGCAATTGATCCACGTGGAATTGTCTATTTTGATTCATATGGATTAGCTCCACCAAAAGAATTCATGCGATATGTATCCACAATAACAAAGTCATCTCCAATTTTTTATTCCACGCTACCAACACAACAGTTAAATGATCCACCGATATGCGGTCGTGAAGTATTAAATGTCCTTGCAGAGATATCTAAATTTCCAAGAAAACCACCACAAGTTGTTGTTAATGAATATACTAGCAGGCAATGGCAAAAACGATAGCGTTATGATTTAGAAAAACGTAGCGTTTTCGTATAATGATTGATATTTGGGGACGACCTTTATCAGAATCAAAAAAAACAGAAACCGATAGCAAATTCGCTGTCGAAAGTGTAAAAAAAATAATCGAAGATGAAATCGCCGAGACATTAAATTTGTCAAGTGTAGATCCTGGGGAAATAGTTGTATTTCAAGATCGCCAGGGCAAATTGAAATCTAGTAATGTTTCATTGGATGATGTCTTAATACGAAGACGTGACGTCGTTGAAGATACAATAGCGTTATATTCAAATGATGGAAAACTCAAACCAGGTGTACTCGTTTCTACAATCACAGATGCATTAAAAAATTTAAATGAAGAACTTGAAAAACATATAACAACATATACTTCCCTTCGTAGAAATATTATCAATAAATTTTTTGGAACACCATCGGTAACCTCTCCATCTCTCGCTGAAATTAAATCCAATTTTGATGAAATTAAATCCAGTATTAAAAATATTAATGATGCTGGATTTAGTATTATTAGAGATAGCATTAATAGTATTAAAAAATCTATCGAGGATATTACAAAATTTAAAACAGACAATCTTCCGCTACTTGAAAGAATAAAGATTCCTCATGAGAGAAATATCATAAATATGATATACACAGTTCTCTCTGGATCATTAGATTGGGAACCTAAAAAGAATACAGTAACCCTCACTGTGTCAAACAAGGGTATTTATCGATTAACAATAGTGTCACTGAATCAGTTTAATATATCATCATCGACTTCATATGGATACAACAACGTGATTTCAACGACTATTGACGTGGGTGAATACAAACGGTTTACAATAACAAGCACTGATCCTAATTTAAATAAGACATCATTTGTATGGTACATGGAGTTTGTAGCTGATCTAAATTAGAATTTTAAACAATTAAAAACCACTTGAGGTTTTAAAATAATATGATTCCATCATCGCAATATCGCTATGATACCGTCAAAGACTTCTTAACAAAACTCAAAACACTCATTGATGAATATGAAATAAAAATTAAAAAGTATCGCAGGAGAATTACCGTAATTGATGTTACAGTATACTCGGTATCTGGTATAATGGCCGGTGCTGGTATTATACTATCTTCAGTAACAATGGTAGCTCCGATTGCTGTCCCAATTGCTATTTCCGCGGTGACAACATTTGCTGGACTTGCAAATGCTATTACTAAAAAAATATCATCGTGTTCTCAAGAAAAACTTAACGACTATATAGTAAAACATCAAGCAGTATCTAACGGTTACTCACAATTATCCTCGTTGATGTCATCATCGATTGATGATACGATAATTACCGAAGACGAATTCTCCGCGATGATACGTATTTATGATACTACGATTAAAAACGCTAGCGTTTTTTCATCTATTGCAAAATTAGACATTGTAAATAATAATAATGTCGCAAGAGATTCAACTACTTCAGCGGATAGCAGAAAATACCACTCCGCGGAAAACAAGCATGATATCAATATCGTCAACAAACCCTAAATTCAGTGTGAATTTTCCCTCGCCTGTTTCAGTAAAGGAAATCGCGTTGGCAAAATTACGAGTGTATCATAGTTGGCCTAATATCAGATCGGTTCCATTTGGCGGTCAGAGACCTAATAATTCTCTGGTGTTTGCATATAGGAATAAAAAAGATGATGACACTCCAGATTGGAACGTTGTTTCAATACCAACTGGGTCCTATCAAATTGAGCAAATTAATAATGAATTACAACGTAGAATAAAATCCATTACTAAAAAAGAATCAAAAATTGCGATAACAGTTCATGAACCAACACTATCATCTACAATTGAAATAGGCTCTCCTGGGTACGTTGTAGATATTTATAACAGTTCAATAAGAACAGTATTAGGATGGCCCGAAGATCCACCTAGAAGTGCTGGTAATTCCACGCCCGAGCCTATAAAATCTGATTACGTCACTGATGAAATAGGACCTGAAAATCCATCAAAAGGATATAAAAAATTCGAGGATATAAACTTCACAAAAAGATATCGACGTAAGAATCAATATGGTGAAGATGTGTGGAGAATTCCATTTTTTAATGATTATATCCCACAGGAAGGTGAAATTCTGGAAATACATGAAACAAGTCCAACATTTGTAGATATTAAAGATCACATCCTTGATAGAATGAATAATGATTTTTTGTCGTTATTACCCTCGTTAAGATCTGGCTTTCTTACACAAGCTGAGTTTACTAGTGTAGTCGCCGCGGGTAATAAAATCATCGATGACATGGAAATATTTAATTCGAGGATTACTAATCTCTTCACTGATGAAAATAGCCCGATTTCAAAAACTAGCTCAGCCCAAGATTATAAAAAAAATATAAATGAAAATCCAAATTATAAATTACCAGGATATAACGTTCCCGAGTTAAAGAAAAAACTCAGAACTGCCATCGACGAAGGATTTAATAAAATCTATCAATCATGGAAAGATAGCCAGCCGAAGCCTATTATCCTCACTCATAATAATTCTCCCGACGGCGACGGTAGACATATCGCACCGAACAATGTGGATATTTCATCGGTGATCGCACTTAATTTAACGTGTGATGTAATCGAAGGAAGTTATCAAATTAATATGGAACAATCAAATCAAGCCCGACAGGGTTACATTCTTTATTCATTTGCACCAACAGCACCCCCCGGATTTTTAATTGTTGAAAATCCGACTAATCCAGTCTATATGCAATGTCAAAATGATTCACTAACTAGAATTAATTTTACACTCACCGATCAGTCAAATAATTTAATTGATCTACGTGGTGAAGTATTATCGATTAGTCTGTTTGTGAAAAGCTAACAAATAATTTGTATTAATCAGCAGCAGAGAGGGTGAAATGACAACATATTTGCGACCGTAGATGGCAGCAATTTGAGTGTGGTTATGACAATGTATATTGCGACAAAATCGCTAAGATGGAGTCTTTATTTTTTTTTTGGTTGAAATATTGAGATTTCGTAGGAAGGTTCCATTGGCATTCTGAGGCTTTAATCGATTCTGTCGCAAAAATTTGTAGACGTAGATGGCAGCAATTTGAGTGTGGTTATGACAATGTATTTGCGACAAAATCGCTAAGATGGGACCTTTAATTTTTTTTTGGTTAAAATATGAGATTTCGTAGGAAGGCTCCATTGGCATTCTGAGGCTTTAATCGATTTTGTCGCAAATATATTGTTGTAGGGTTCACCCTCTCTGCTGCTAGAGGATATGAGAATTTTAATCCTGTGTACAAGAAAACTACTCGTGTGCGCATTGTTGTGTGTGTGTGTGTGTGTGTGTGTGTGTGTATCTTCACGGAATTTATTTATATATCACCAATGTATTTTAACATTTATCATTTATTAAACCTAATAGTAAATGTGATTTTTGTAATTTATCAATATGTATCAGTTCTGTAAGACATAAATTGTTGAATTTTCCATAAAAAGAACTTTATGAAAATTTTCAACTTGACATAAATTGACAGTATTACAAACGACCAGTTATGTTTATGGAGGTGGATTACCGCCATGATTATATGCATGTACTTTCTAATCTTCCTTCATGCATTATTGTAAATGGCTGCTGGCAAGATCGACTTTCATAATTCTATCTATGTATATTGAATTTTTCATTGATGCAAATTGTTGGTGGCAGATTGCAAGTGCTACTTTTCTTCTGAACTATTGTAAACATCTTCTTGCAAGTGCTACATTCATAATTCTAATCATGAATTTTCCGTTCTTCATTTATGCACGCTGTAAATGCTCTAATCGATATTTCCTTCTACGTCAATGTATCTGGCAATTTGTCAACTGCTGAATTGATTCTTTAGTTTGTCGTATGGCAAATGCTAATTACTACAAGGTTTAATATTCTGTTTATTAACTTGCTATATTACAAGTTACACAAACTGCACCTTCTAAATTCATGATTTTAATGTAGCATTAAGCACGCTGCAAGTTATCATCACGGGAGTTAGATTAAAATAATGCCTCACTATGGGAACAGATTGCACTGTGACACGTTAATTTCTTACAATACGACAGTTCCCTGACCTTAGCAACAATTAGGTTATACCACTTTATGGCATTTTTGGAGCTTCTTATTTAAAATATAATTCGAAATATATTACCGCATTACAGTCAGCTGATTTCTCAAAGCATTCATTTTCCAAAGAGCGCTAACCTGCAAGAAGAACAAAACAAATTAAATGCATCAAATTGTATCTATCTATCTATCTATCTATCTATCTATCTATCTATCTATCTATCTATCTATCTATCTATCTATCTATCTATCTATCTATCTATCTATCTATCTATCTATACACACACACACACACACACACACACACAAGAAGAGGTAAGGTAAATATTCAAATTAAACGGACTTCTTATATATGTATGGCATAGATGATACAATAGCCATCAAGTATTATCACTAGTTTCGTTGATAAGAATCTCATCTCTCCAGTTTAATTTTATAATCTCCACTTCTAATACATTATCTAGAGGCGAATGACTTGAAACAAGGCCAAAGTTTTAAAGTCTATAATGCTATTTACAGCTCATTCTATTGTAGCATCCAACACAAATACACACACACACACACACATCTCGCATAAACATCTTCATTTGTCTAAATTTATCATTATTTTATTCTATTTAAAATATAAGTTAATATTGTCATGACACAAAAATATCAACACAATACGACTATGTAATATAGCAAAATAAATAAATAAAAACTATATTTAGTCCTGTCTTTAACTTTTCCTAGGAAGTATTACAGAAAATTATAAATGTAATGTAAAACGGCATTCATCGAGCTGACATTATTAGATGAATTAGTCTTTAAAAAATCTACATACAGGTAGGCAATTATAAGGAACAAATACCTGGATTGCATTGTTACATTGTTCTTAAAGATTTATTTGCCAATTTTTTTTTTTGTTCTTCACTTTCCCATGAATAAAGTAGTAGGAGAAAGTAAGAATCCGAGCTCAACAACCCCTCTCCCCACCCCTCCAGACCTCCAAACAAATACAAAATACCTAGGTAACGTAATAGAACACCTGTTGCAATCAATAATTGCGTTAAGAATCCGAGCTCAACAACCCCTCTCCCCACCCCTCTAGACCTCCAAACAAATACAATAGAACGCCTGTTGCAAAATACCTAGGTAACAGGTAAAATTTAATTACGTGATCTTCCAGAATAAGCAAAATGATGTGTCAGACTCAATCTTCCAAATCATTACGATTTAGCAGAGCGTGGCGATTGTGGACTAAATTACGCATTAGAATTCCAGTAAGGTAAGTGGTATTATATCTTAATTTTATGTTATATCATACTTCTTTTGATAATCTTTCTCATATTTGCTGATCCTCATGGGTAGAATATCTGTTAACATGTTGTCAATAATACGAAATTCACGTATTAAATCGTCCATACTATATTTTACTCCTCGTAGGTAAGATCTTCTTTGATCAAGTAGTTTTTTGTAAGTTATAATTGATGTTAAGCAGCCGTGCTTTTTTATCGAAATTTTAGGTTCAACTTTTTTACAAGCTGCTGTAAGAGAAACACCAACACCGGATATGATTAACAAAAACGGGTTTAATGATATACCACTTGAAATTATGCCAGAACTAGTCATTAACAAGGGTAGATATGATATTACTCGAAGGATCTTGTTATAATATTTGTAGCATTTTTTTACGCACCAAAGTTTTTTGTGATAATATTTGTAGTATTGTATTAGTGCGTCAACATCCTGTCCTGGAATATCTTTTGAAATATGATTGAAATCAACTATACTTTTTTTCATTATAATATTTGTTCACATAATCTCAGGCTTGATTAAGTAACTAGTTGAGGTGTTTCAGCCACAAATTCCAGACAATACCAATATGACGCAGCAGTTAATTTTTTGTCATCTGCTATTAGCATAAAAGTTTCTTCAACATCTTTGTTTAACACAATAGACACGGTTCCAGAGAAATTATCAGTCGAGTGACGCCATGGAAATAAGGTAAATATATTAAACTTTACACTGCTAAACACAGACAATCTATACACACCAGTGACCTCTGCAGTATGTTTGAGAGTGTTATTTTGCGGCGACCAAGTAGACATTCCAGAAGCAACAGTATAAACAATATTTTTAATCTGCTTGTGAGGAATTTTAATCATACTCGTTTTCTCAACAATACTAGGAATTCCACTAATAATATCGTTGAGTTTTGTGTTAATATTATCGAGTGTAATATCAACAGACGGCGGACTTCCAAAAAATTCGTTATTGGTTTTGTTTATGTTTCTGCGAAAATTTAAAAACGTGGTGATGTGATTAGTAAAATCAGTTTTGAACTTGGTGATTTCATTGTTGATATCATCAACATATTTCTTTGTTACAGCATCAAAATCAAACTCTGGTGTTCTAAGGTTAGTAATGCTATTATTGTTCATGTTGAGAAACGCGTACATTATACTACCACGCACCGACACGTACTTTGATTCCTGATCATCAACATATTTCTTAGTAGCAGCGTCATTATCCTCAGTTGGGTTTCCAAGGTATGTGATCTTGTTCTGGTTCATAACAATGTTTCTCGTAAATAAATCACCTGCTTTTCTAACATAATCGTTAACTGACCTACCCGAATCTTCTATCTTACCTTGATTATTAAAAGTAACAATATTATTAGCAACTGCAGTAGGATTTCGTACTAGTACATCTGATAGTTGTACATTACTCGTCTTTAATCGTCCTTGTTTGTCCTGGAAAACTACAACTTCATTTGGATCTACACTTGCAACTTTTAACAAATTGTTGATTTCATTTTTGAGCTTATCAAGAGTCGCATACTTGGATAAGTCACCCTGGTAACCTTCTGTTAATAAATCTACTGCTAATGTTCCAAATTTTGTATAGTAGCTCATTATACATACCGTTCTACACAAAATTGTTGGTTTAATATAACATAAAATTATACGATGGCGAAGATAATAAACTTTGACACCGAGCGATTGGTGAAGCATAAACATAACAATGAACTTCCAGACTGTCATTATCTTATTGTTGGGCGAACTGGATCTGGTAAAACAAATTTGTTATTAAATCTTTTACTCAATAATAACTTTAACTATGATAAGGTGTATATTTACACCATCAACCCCCAACAAGACAAATACAAATTATTAAACGAGTATAATGATAAACTTCGTGATGACCTTGGCATTGGTGATGATATATTTTTGATAAAACAACCAGAAGAACTCGTTCCAGTGAATGAACTCGATTCGTCAGAGCATAAGATAATCGTCTTTGATGATATTCCGCTAAACAATGAGGAAATTAACAAGATTAGATCATATTTTTCACTATCACGTAATAAAAGATGCAATTCTGTTTATCTTGCCCAAGGTTTTTATAATGTTGATAGGTTTATTAGGCGAAATACGGGTTGTTTCATATTATTTCCCGGACTAGATAATGTAGATGTGAGAAATATTGCAAACGAACAATGTGGTGATGTTACAAAAGATAAATTTATCGAATTATATCATCGAGCAACTAAAGATCGATATAGTTTCTTTTTATTTGACAAGCTAGCGCGTGATCCAACCAAGATGTTTCGTTGTTGCCTTGAGACGTTTCTATGATATAATTTTGTAAAGCGTATAAAAATAATGGACAAACATCAACAGAAAATCGAATTACTAAAAAAGTTTCTCGAAACTCGTGCGGCTTTTAAGAAAAAGGTGGAAGAAGCTCGACGTGGACAAGTTCAAGCAGAAGAAGAAAGAACCAAATTTTTCAAACCTGTTACTGAGGCGATGCTTGGCAAGCAGCTAGAAATACCAACATTGTCTCCGGAAGAACTAGCAAAAATAAAAGAAAAAGGATTGTTAGGTTTACTAGGAGAAAGATCGAAAGAAGAAAATAAAAAAATTGCAGAAGAACTTGTAAGAGACATTGTTGATCCTATTGCACGACAGGTTGAATTGGATAGATTAATAAACAACCCTCTTGCACTTCAGCAAGCTATAACAACAAAGGCTGTTAATCCCGACGAGTTAAGGAGGTTAATAGAAAAAGTGTCAGAACAAACTGAGGAATTAGCTGAGAAACAAAAAACGTTACAAAAAAGTATGATAAAAATAATGCCTCTTGAGGATACTATCATATTTTATAGAAAGAAAGCTAGGGTAGAAATAGACGATTCTGAGTATAACGAGTTTATGGAAAAATATGATATCACTAATATTAATAGTATTCGAGATTGGCCAGAAGAAAAATATGATAATTTGATGGAAAAATTAGAAAGAATTATAGAAAATGGTTTACGTGTTGATGAAGAAATTAAAGATCAAAAAGATAGAAAGAATTTTCTAGTATTATTTGATCAGATAAGAGATGGAATTATAGCTGAAATTTTTCTTAAAACATCAAAACGATATCGAAATAAACCAGGAGGTTATAGTAAAGGTTGGGATTTTAAAAAATCGTTTGATGGATATGAAAACAAGCGAGATAAAAGATTACCGGAAGAAAGAACTGGAGGTGGAGTTAAAGTTTTTACATCAAACGCAGACATAGTCGATCGGCTAATGCTGTTGATATCCTCTAAAGAAGCTGGTAATGAAAGTGTAGAGATTGATAACGAAATTATTGATATACTTGATCATCTAAGATCGAGTGGATTACTAACATCATCCGAGTACGAAATTTTACACCGCGATCTTATCTAAAATATTAGTATAATGCAAACAACATTATTGCTTGATTCATCACAAATAATAGGAAACAGCGCGAATTTTACAGTAAATTACAACCCACCAATAGAACTAGATCCTGCAAAACAGTATGAGATTGGATTAATTTCTTGTACTTGTTGGAACGCCATGCCGAATATTAGAACTGAGATTAATGATGAAATTTTAATCGTTAATGTTAAACAATCTCCAACATCACAAAAAGAGTTTATTGATATACAATACAAACTACAGATTCCACAAGGAGCTTATAACATTACTGATCTAAACAGAACAATAAAAGAGCTTCTAACAAAAGCTGGTGGGAATGCTGACAATTTCGAATTAGCGGCGAATTATAACACCTTACGAGCTAGGATAACAGTGAAAAGAAATATGAAAGTCCTCTTTGAAGAAAGAAGTTTTGGAAAGATGTTAGGTTTTACTAGAGTTTTATACTATACCACCGGTGAAGATAAATCTTTGACATTTGATGGAGAACTACCAGTAGATATCACAGAAGTAAATACAATACTCATCAATTGCTCTATCGCATCTGGATCTTATACGTCAAAAGGCAACCGCGGGCAAACGATCTACAGTTTCTCACCAGAAGTCCCACCAGGTTCTCTCATGCAAATCAATCCGCGACAGATTATCTACTATCCAATAACACCTGAGAATCAAATTACAAGCATTACAATGCAACTCACAGACCAATCTGGACGACAAATAGACGTGAACAATGAGATAGTCACGTATTACTTACACCTACGCACTGCCTAGGCATGTGATTTTGTGTACATAATTTTATAAAATGAGACGAAGAAAAGTTTATCGAAGAAAAATCGTAGGTGGATTTTTTGGAAATATATTTACAACAATTGCAGAGAATATTCCAGGAATCGCGCGTAAAGTAGCGCCCATTGCACTTGACGCCGGTAAAGCTTTCGCTACAGGGGCGGCATCTTCAGCAGGCACTGCAGTAGGGCAAAAGATTGCTGATAAGATTAAAGGACCTTCCCCATCAGAAATAAAACGAGTAATATCAGATATTGCGCCAACAGAAGAAACAAAACGAGCTATGATAGCTACAACAAAAAAATTATTGTCGCCGAGTGGTGAAGAAATAGTACGTAAACTTGTAAAGAAAACAAAACCGATGACCCCTGCTGCCTTTTAATTTTGTGTAACGATTATAAAATAAATGTCAGCTAAAAACTATCTCGATCTTGCAGAAGAAATTGATACTGACGATGCTGTAACAGAATTAGAGTATGTCGAGTATCTCGATGAGAACTCGAACGAACCGAATAAAACTGGGGTTAGAACTTTTAACACAAGAGACGAGGTCGTGTTTCTACTACCCCATAAGGCAATGTTAGAAGTGCGTGGCTGAATATTAACTGCAGCAGGTGGTGATATTGCAGCTGGAACAGAAATCGCTCTCGTCAATAATGGTTGGAGCTTGTTTAAGAGTGCACGATACCAACTGGCCAATCAAACCGTAGAAGATATTTCGATGCACTTACCCATATCGAGTACAATACTAAACATCGTTTCGTTTAGCAATGACTATTCCAGATCAGTTGCTACAAATATGATGTGGTTTAAAGACATCTCGTTAGGAACCTCTGGCGAGTTTATTTCAAGTGGTGTTATTACACACAGAGCTGATGCCGCTGCAGATGCTATAATTGTAAGAAATTTTCTTATTGCTAATGCTAACAATTTTGGTATAGCCGCACCAGGTGCAGCTGCTGATGCAAACGCCACAAGAGTTTCACTTATTGCCGCTTGTCATAATCTTGGTATAACTCCACCAGCTGCAGCCGCAGATGGTGTTGCGATGTTAAATTTAATAAACGGTGTTATTAGTGCACGTAACATAAGATATAACGAGGGATTTGCTAAACGAAAAGCATTTGCAGCAGAATCTCGCCAAATAACGATGATGCTTCCGTTAAGTACAATCTTTGGATTTTGCCGTGATTATAACAAAGTGTTTCGAGGAATAAAACACGCTTATATTAGATCGAGCTGATCAAAACGATTGCATAATGCGTGCTGTTGGAGTGGCTGAGGGACAGTTTTCTATTACAAGATTAGCATTGTGGATGCCTCGGGTTGTCCCTTCATTAGCTAAAATGATGGAGCTCGAATCTTTACTAGCCACCTTTACAAAAAAGATACACTTCCAACAGAACAGGATTTATCAAACAGCCATTCCCAACGCGACTGATTACACGTGGCGTGTAACGACCACGCCCAGCGAACAACTACCGCGACACTTGTTCGTCGTATTTCAACGACAAGCACGTCGTAACCATCAGGAAATGAACAACTCCGTATTCGATAACCCAGACGTTAGACGAATATTTGTGAGAGTAAATTCCAAACAGTATCCCGAACGTGCAATCGAATGTAATTTTGCCGTAGACGCCACCAGAAACATCTCTCGGCCGTACATGTATCTTATGGAAGCAATGCAAAAATATCAGAACGCGGACAGTGGATCTCAAATATCAATAGAAGAGTTTCGATCGCTCTATCCCATCTTTTACTTTGACGTATCAAAACATTTGGAGCGTGTTGTGGGATCGACTGCAGATATTGAGGTCACGTGGACACTGGGCGATGTGCCAGGTGAACAGTATAACGTATACGCGCTATTGGTTAGTGATCGATTTCTGACCATCGATTCAATCAAAGGAAGAATGACAGTACAAGTTTAATCTAACAACTTGGATATAACATTATGAAAACCAAATACACAACTCGAGAAATATACCTAACATCTGGTCAAGTTGAAAAATTATCAGCAGCTGTTGCTAAACGCAGCTCTGTTTCTTTGATGATCTCTCCGGAAACTTCAAATAAAATTGCAGTAAAAGTCATGCTAACGCAACAACAAATCAATAAACTCGATCGCAACAAACCTTTTGTGCTGAAATTATCTGTTTCTCAGGTAACTGCAATGTCAAAAGAAGGTGGATTTTTTGGACCAGCGTTATCAGTAATAGCTAGCAAAGTTTTACCAGTACTTGGTACACTTGGACTTGCGGCTGCGTCAGGAGCAGTCTCTGGCGCAACGAAGAAAGCAGTCGAAGGTCGTGGTATCAAACAAATCTATCGTTAATTTTATGTAACAGTATAAAATAAAATGCCAACGAAAAAGTCGCCGATAAAAACAAAATCATCGAAAAAAAAGAAAACAACAAAACGCAAACAAACAAAACAAGGAGGAATTATTCCTTTCGCTCCACTTCTAGCGGGACTAGCGGGAAGTCTGCTGCCAAACTTACTAGGAATCGGACGCGGATTAACTCTACCAGGGACCAGACGTTATTGAGCAATTTTGACATCATTGAAAAATTGAAGGACGTTGTTGGATTTCGAGGAGTATTTTCCAGGATGAACTCGATGACGTACCAACAGGCGGTTCTTGTGTTGTAAATATTGAAAACTTCAATGATGGCTCTGGCACCCACTGGGTTGCTGTCCACGATAACAATTATTTTGATTCGTTCGGACTTCCTCCAAGCGATCTCATAAAAAAATATATTTTTAAAAAATTTGATAAAATAAATTATTCGTCTAATCAACTACAGCCGATTGGAACATCAGCTTGTGGTTATTATTGTATCATGTTTGTCAGACAAATGCACCAGAGTAAAAGCTCTGGAAGTAAAAACTTTTTAAAGTTTATTTTACAATTTGATGAGCTTCCTTCTCATGCGAATGATAATATTGCAATCAATTTTATCTAAACTCCTTGATATAATAATGTCAACATACTGTCTCAAATGCAAAACTAAAACAGATAACAAGGATGAGATGACGGAAAAAACGAAAAATAATAGAACGATGTTAAAAAGTATTTGTGCAATCTGTGGTAGAAAGAAAAGTATGTTTTTGAAAAAACAAGTAGGATCTAGCGTTGATAGAGTTATCTTGATCGACGATTAATTTTATGAAACAAAATAAAATAAAATGAAATGCAATTGTGATTGTGACAAAGATCTTTGCATAGAACAAGATAAAATCATTACGTACTGTCAACGTTGTAACAACAGAGAAATAATAGGGTTAGGTATAGATATACATAAACTAATTGGTAAATTACCAAAACCAAAAGGCGGTTGGACTTTGCCTGGTCATCGGTATACAGGTCCTTATAATCCGCTAGACCAACAACTAGATGAAAACGACAATCCATTGCCAGGCCAAGAGCCTTATAATCAAGTGGATGCAATAGCAATGCGTCACGATATCTGTTATCGTGATCATGAAAACTCGAAAGCAGATTGTGATAAAGTAATGTTAGACGAATTACATGATATGGAGCCAACAAATCTACGAGAACGTTTTGATAGAAGATTTGTTCAAGGAATGATAGGAGCAAAATATAAACTCGGACTCGGAAAAGAATTATACGATGATCTTGCAGTCGAACTACACAGACCTAAAAAAAAAGTTTCCGAGACGTAAAGTTGTTGCAAACGCTGTAGATGATATCTGGGCAATAGATTTGGTAGATGTATCTAATATGGCTCAGTTTAACGATAATAAGAAATATTTGTTTAATGTCACAGATGTTTTCAGCAAATACGCTTTTAGTGTGCCAGTTTCAGATAAAACAGGAACGTCAATCACTGATGCGTTAAAACAAATAATAACGAGTACCGAAAGAAAACCAAACAAAATCTGGACTGATCATGGAGCCGAGTTTTTTAACAAAAAGTTTGAGCAGTTTCTAGAACAAAATAATATTAAAAAATACGTTACAGGAAACGAAGGCAAAAGCGTTGTTGTCGAGAGATTTAATCGCACGCTAAACGAAAAATTACATAAACATATGACAGCTAAAAACACCAACAGGTACATCGATGACCTTTCTCAAATCGTAGGCGAATATAATAACACGAAACATCGAACCATCAAAATGTCACCCAATGACGCTATCAAAAATCCAATATTAGCAAACGAAAACATGTACCGCAGACATAAATTTAAGGTCGGTGATAAAGTTAGAATCTCTTTGACTAAAAAGATATTTGAAAAAGGATTTACTCCAAACTGGAGCGAAGAAGTATTTGTTGTTGATAAAGTACTCTTAACAGTACCTGTAACATACTCGTTGAAGGATTCATTAGGTGACCCTATAGTAGGTAGTTTTTATGAGCAAGAACTACAAAAAACTGAACAAGATGTTTTCGTTATCGAAAAAGTGATTAGGAAAAAAGGAGATAAAAGTTTAGTCAAATGGCGTGGGTATAGTGATAAATTTAACAGCTGGATTCCAACCCGGTCGATTTTATCGACTGTGAAATAATGCTATTATAAATTTCCTCATACTTTCGTTTGATAGATTTGCATTTTACTGGTTTACATAATGATATTAGATATTGTCTGCGATCGTCAGAGATCGTCATAAGATTAAAAATCTTGACAAAGATGAAATCAAATTTTATATTTTTCTGTCGGTCTGGAATTTTAATGTTTAAGAAAGGTCTGATTAACTGTAAAAATACCTGCTGTTCGGTAACGGTAAAATTAAATTTTATAATTTTTTTAGCAATGTGATACTTGACATTATATTTTCCAGTGGTTGGTCTGCTATAATTATATCTGTTAACGACGGTGACTATTTCACCATCATCAGACTCGTTGTTATATAAAATATCATCTTCGTTATAACCAACAGATTTGTCTATCATATCATTAGAGATTGTGGAGACTTTATCGCTGATATCACTAGTATCTTCTTCGTATAGTTGAACGAGTCGTTTCATCATATCCATATTATAATATACTTTTTATCTAATTTGTTGTTATAAGATGACTGACAAGGTAAAATATCACCAAAAAGTTAATATAATAAACTACCACGAACTGACCGAAGCGGTAAGAAAATGCCTGTCAGGTTATAGTTCATATTCCGTTGACGTTATTGTAATGCAAGGTGATTCTCATAAAATATTACTAACAGAAGCAGAAAAAAATAAAATTAATGAAAGTGCAGTAACGACGCTAAAATTTGATTGCGATGATATTATAGCATTTGCTCATCATTGTTTGACTAAAACCGAATTACAAAATATTATTAATCATCATATCTAAAAATAATACTAGCATCATATTTGTTTGAAAAAGCTGATTTTGTTGCTCCATCAGCTACAAATTTTACTGCTCTGGGATTTATATTATAATATTTCGCCGCAGCTGTAATTGATTTGAATTTGATCTCCTCATCCGTTTCAAGGTTTAACGAAATAACAGGTTTTATTGGGCATCTAAAATTAATACCACCACCTCGTCCTTTTCTCACATTTTCCTGTTGGGTCACTAGCTCCAGATTTTCCAATCGATTGTCTGTTTTTACGTTATTGATATGATTAATAACCCGACCATTGGGTATAGATCCGTTGAACACCTCGTAAACAAACCTATGACCAGTATAACAAACTCGATCTGTCGATGTTCCTCTAACAGTTACTATAAGATATCCCATATTGTTCATAGAACTAAGAACTTTTTTAGTTTTTCTGTTTCTAATAATACCGCGATCGTTAGCCTCGTATAAATCAAAGACCGGATGCGGCTGAAACTCGTCTTGTAAGGATAAATTTTCAATATTATCATCAGTGACTTTACCGTTATAATGATATACTCGTTTCCCCTCTGGAATGTCATCGCAAAATAACGTGTAAATAAAATCTTTTCTAAACATCGTAATTCTTTCAGTATTATCTCCCTTTACACTAATCGTATAACCCGCTGACGTTGCTTTACCAACAGATATTCCAGTTTTGATATTAATAACCGAACCAAGTGCATTTCCAGCGTACAGGTTGTACTTCGGATAAACATGATATACCTCTTGCTCACGTGCGCTTGTCAGATTTACTGTCATTATATTATAGGTGATATTTTTTATCTCTAATTGTTGTTTAGCGCATGCGCAGTGTGCGGTAAATTATCAATTAGAGATTATATTATAATATAATAATGTTGAAATTGCGTGATATAGCCAAGAAGAGACTTATTGGAGAACCTGTTAAAATAGCGACTGCTTTTGCAGGTTTTGATAATAGTTATCAGTTTGATAATCAAAACGTTTTAGTAAATTTTTCTGAAACAAATCTCTTTCATCTGCTACAGACGACTGTAAAACGTGAGCTTGAAAAACACAAGGGTCTAAGATTGTTAGTGCAATATCACGTTATATTTTCAAAACTACTTGTGACGGAAGAATCTACTAACAAGGAAATTGCAGACCCTTACATCAACGCAAAATCTAGACGTGTTTTACTTGGTAGTGATCTTTTGTCACTATCTAATGAAATACACCAAGAAATTTGGAAAAAAATAGAAGAATTTACCGAATTAGGTTCGGGTTGGAAGTTTGAAATGATTAAGGAAATTTTGTTTCACACGATGAAATATGACGCATTACGCGGTAGTTCGTATATCGACCTGCCACCAAAAATAAAAAATAAACAGTGCTGTATAAACATAAAAAACGTCGATAGCAAATGTTTCCAATGGGCTGTTCTTTCCGCGCTATTTCCAGCAGAAAAAAATGCTGATCGTGTTGAGAAGTATATCAGTCACGTGTCAAGATTAAATTGTGCTGGTATTGACTTTCCAGTGGCAGAAAATCAAATACCAAAGTTTGAAAAGCAAAATAATATTTCGATTAACGTTTTCGGATTAGATGAAAAAGAAAATGTCTATCCGAGGTATATTTCAGAAAAAGCTTCACAATCGACTATCAATTTACTGTTTTATAAAAATCATTACGTTTGGATCAAAAACTTTAACAGACTAGTTGGAAGACAGTATAATAAAAATAACAACAAAAAGTTCTTTTGTTATCGCTGTTTGCACGGTTGTAGAGACAATGAAACATTACAAAAGCATTTGCAGTACTGTAGTGACGTACAAAGAATAACAATGCCATCTAAAAAAGATAGCGTGTTACAGTTTGTCCATCATAATCACAAACTAAAAATTCCTTTCGTCATATACGTCGATTTCGAATGCTTACTTCAACCTGTACTTGGCGTAGAAAATGATCCTAACCAATCGAGTACAAGAAAAATTCAAAATCATGTTCCATGTGGAGTAGCGTACAAGGTAGGTAGTTTGTTGCGCTGATTCGAGATTATCTAAACCAATCCAACTCTATCGTGGTAAAAATCCAGCTGTCTGGCTTCTCAAGCAATTGATCAGCGAAGTTGATCATATAACTTATCGTTTGAAAAGAGTAACTCCAATGTTAAAATTAACACCTCAACAAGAATCCGCTCACGAGCAAGCGAAAATTTGTTATATTTGTGAAAAAGCTTTTGACCCTGACAATGTCAGGAAAAAAGTACGTGACCATTGCCATTTGACCGGACAGTATCGTGGAGCGGCTCATGACCAGTGTAATTTAAAATTTCACGCTCCAGATTTTATTCCAGTTATTCTTCACAATTTTCGAGGATATGATAGTCACATCATTGTAGAAGCTTTTGGTGATCCTGAGATAAAAGCTCATCTAAAACTCAATAATGTCATCAAATGCATTCCAAATAATTTTGAAAAGTATATGTCAGTTACGCTAGGTAAATTACGTTTTATTGACAGCCTGCAGTTTATGGCAGCATCGTTAGATGAGCTAGTAAAAGGTTGTAGTAAATTTAATAACCTAAGAGACTGTTTTGGAGATAAATTTAATCTATTAGCTAAAAAAGGAGTTTTTCCATACGAATACCTCGACGACTGGAGTAAATTTGATGAAACATCTTTACCTGGCAAAGATAAATTTTACTCACAACTTAAAAATGAAAATATCACTGATGATGAGTACAGGTATGCACAAGATATTTGGAAAGAGTTTGATTGTGAGACTTTTGGTGATTATCACGATTTGTATTTGAAAACTGACGTGTTATTATTAGCAGATGTTTTTGAAAGTTTTCGAGAAGTGAGTTATAATAATTACGGACTAGATCCTTGCTGGTATTATTCTGCCCCCGGACTGTCATGGGATGCTCTGTTAAAGTTTAGTAAGGTAAGGTTGGAATTACTGACTAACGTTGATATGTTCAATTTTATTGAAAAAGGTATCCGAGGCGGTATTAGCGTGATAACAAAGAAATATGCTGAAGCAAACAACAAATATTTGAAAGAGTATAATCCTGACCTTCCTTCGAAGTATATAGTTTATCTAGATTGCAATAACTTGTACGGGTATTCGATGGCAGAACCAATGCCGTTTGGTGGATTTCATTGGATCACGGCTGATCAATTTCTATCAGAGACAGAAAAAAAGATACCCGACGATGTTTCGTATTTCGTTGAAGTTGATCTCGATTATCCAACTTCGCTACACAAATTGCATAACGATTACCCTTTCTGCGCGGAATCGATGATTATAGAATATAGTTTGTTATCAGAAGAACAACAAGCGTCAGCATTACCAAGACAACATTCTATGGTAAAGAAACTAGTACCAAATTTGCTTCATAAACGTAATTATGTTTTGCATTACAAAGTTTTAAAACAAGCAGTCGATGCTGGTCTTGTGTTGAGAAAAGTTCATCGCGTACTAAAATTTAATCAGTCGCCGTGGATGAGAGGTTATATTAACTCGAACACTTCAAGAAGAGCTGCGGCAAAAACTGATTTTGAGAAAAACTTTTTCAAACTGATGAACAATTCTGTTTTTGGTAAGACGATGGAGAGTATTAGGAAACGCGTAAATATCGAACTAGTCAATGATGTCAATCGCAGAAACAAACTTGTGTCAGACGATGATTTTGTGAGCATGAAAATATTTAATGAGAATCTTGTTGCGATACAAAGAAGAAAAACAAATCTAAAACTAAACAAGCCGATCTACGTTGGAGCTTCAGTGTTAGATTTATCAAAGTGGCTGATGTATGATTTTCATTATAATTTTGTTAAAAATCAATGGCCGGCTAGTAGATTATTATTTACTGATACTGATTCGCTCGTATATGAAATCGAATGTGAGGACATCTATCAGGATATGCATGATAATAGATATCTGTTTGATCTTTCTGATTACCCACGTGACAGCAAATTTCATGACGACACAAATAAAAAGGTTATTGGTAAGTTCAAAGATGAAATGAACTCGAGCGCTATCAAATACTTTATCGGATTACGTAGTAAAATATATGCCGTATTGTTAGACAATAATAAAATAACAAAAAAAAGCAAAAGGTCTGCCTCGTGATTTTGTTAAAAAGTTTATAAAATTTGATGACTACAAGTACGCGCTTGATGGTGGTGTTAGTTTTATAAGAGCTATGTCAATTCGGACAAATCATCATAAGCTCGAAACAGATGTCCTTATCAAACGCGGTTTGAGTAATTTTGATGATAAACGTTATTGCGAAAATGGGGTAGATACACTTGCACTTGGGTATTGTCATGATGATAGAGATATACTTGACATTATCTTTGCAAACTAAAATTTTATCTAAACTTAAGAAATAATGTTTGAAAATTTGACAGTGACAAATAGCTACAGTAGCAAAATCAAATATCTAATGATGGACGACAAACCATTGACAGTTGAAATTAATAATGAAACATCAGGCATATGCTTTAGTGGTACCCGTGACAAGTTAAAACTTTCGCTCATCAGATCTGATGACAACGAGTATTTTAATTATCTCGAACAATTGTATCAAAAGTTGCTAGCGGAATTTAAAAACTTTCACTGTCCGATTAGTCAGCAAAAATACACCAAACTTACAACTGATCTTGATCGGTCAAAGGTGTATTTTATCGACAAAAATACCCTCTTAACAAATCACAAATAAAAGATTTGTTTGAGTCCCGTCGTTATGTGAGCGGTAAAGTAAAGTTTAGCCTCTATCACCATGATAATGAAATATTTTTGATATCTACAGTTGAGACATTAACAGTTGGTAATGAGGTATAATACCACTTACCTTACTGGAATTCTAATGCGTAATTTAGTCCACAATCGCCACGCTCTGCTAAATCGTAATGATTTGGAAGATTGAGTCTGACACATCATTTTGCTTATTCTGGAAGATCACGTAATTAAATTTTACCTGTTACCTAGGTATTTTGCAACAGGCGTTCTATTGTATTTGTTTGGAGGTCTAGAGGGGTGGGGAGAGGGGTTGTTGAGCTCGGATTCTTAACGCAATTATTGATTGCAACAGGTGTTCTATTACGTTACCTAGGTATTTTGTATTTGTTTGGAGGTCTGGAGGGGTGGGGAGAGGGGTTGTTGAGCTCGGATTCTTACTTTCTCCTACTACTAATAAAATATGAACAAAGACAAGCGTGACAATTTTTCTAATTAAAAGGATTAGACATACACTCATTATTTCAAATTCTGAGGAATTAAACCGTAAATTCTGGATTTGCCTGGATACATTTCTTATGTATACCATATACATTTGTAAATTATGCCTCAAGACTATTTCCTAGTGACCGTTTTATGAGTCCCCCCACCCCAAAGTCATAACTGAATTCAGCATATACACTGTACAAAAACGCTCACGGTTTTGGAGAATTTGTTTCTTGCGGCAATAAAATAATTTGTTAGCACATGATATGAGCAAAAACCGTGAAAAGGATTATATTTTATTTGCTAATTTGTTTTTATAGGATGCTTTGATCTTCACAAAACTATTATATTTATAAATCTGAGATGAAATTTTAAAATCGTCTGTTCTTTTTTATATATTTGCCTAAATGGATAATGTAAAACTCATATATGGGTCCACTTTAGTGACAAAGAGACCTTAATGTTAAAATAGGGTATATCAATCTGGCGAGAATCAAAATTGGAGATAAATATTGGGCTTGTTGAGTGACAAGAGAAATGGAACAGGTGGTGTGACGTCATTGTACTTGAAACAATGTTGCAAATTCCTGACTGAATATACCCACCGGTAAGCACAAATACAACAGAGACAGAGGCAGAAACATGGTTAGAGACAGACATACACAACGCACCCATATATATTGATGAACATCAATCACACCTAAAATATGAAATTGACTTAAACATTTTTATGTAAAAAAGTAAGTCTTTCCCACTAAACATAATATAAAATCGATTAAAAATATTTTTAGGAAAGAAAGAATAATCGTTTCGAGGCAGTGAAGTGGCTCCGAAAAAAAAAACAACGTTGGTTTTTAAGTTAACATCATTTCGTTAACATAGAGAGCATCACATAGGATATTATTATCTTTCTTAAACTTCGTCTAACCTCTGTAACGTAAATGAGGCCTCGCTTAAGATAACCGTGTTTCTACATACAGATCCCTCTCTTCCAGACGCTCGTCTCGGTGACCCGGATGATTGTCCAAGATGATTTAACATACATGGATAAGTCTGTACAGAATAGCATCGATGATACGAGTAGAGGATTCAACGTTTGACCACATCTTGTGACAAGAACAGGTGAGGGGAACTTTTAGCGGAAGAGCGGATCGAAACAAATTTACATTGTTCACCAATCCCAACATACGTTACAAAATTCAGTCACCGTACGGAGTCTGTCTTCCAATCCGAAGAGAGTTACCTGTGACTTCACATTCCCTACATATGTGAGCTAGCGTCTTTGCGCAGTAAATCGATGCGACATTGGTTGTTTTTTTTTAAACATAACGGAAACTAAGAAAATAACGTGTCAAAAAAGCCAAAGTACGTTGGAGAGGATATCCTCCCAGTTCTGACTCTTGGATCGACGCTTCGCAAATCATCGACTATTAAAAAAGTGACGATCAACACAGCTTCAGCTACTGTAGCGACCACTCCTTCGCTCAGTTCTTCTCTGCAAGATATACAAAAGCAACCCTTGTGGGTGTGGTGTGGAGAACTTGTCTTTTTCTGTCAAATCTTTGTGGTGTATTGTGTCAGTGGTGCTGCCATTGTCAATTTGAGTTTGCAACAAAGAGGTAACAGTTATGGACTAATTTACTCAGCAGCTACATCGGTTACTTTCTTCCCAATCCGTCCCCGAAATATTCCTCTCACGGGAACAACAACGGGAGCCTTGCGTCCAATGTCAGCACCCATTCCAACAGTCATCAATCCAATCATAACAATCCTCTTTTAGACACTCCTCTGATTTCCAGTGACCCATTGGACACTACAACTCTGGAATTATGAATAACCAATTTTACTTAACGTTACCCAATGACAGTTCCATGGGGGTGTTTCCCCAAAACACCTTATGCTATTTCACAGCCAAATTACCTACGGTCATCCAAATGGGTCATATTGTGAAATGACTTTAGGGGAAATGATTCATCCTACACAAATCCTAAATATGCGTCCAAACCAAAACACTTTTACGGTGGAAGTTCATGACAAGCAAGTGCAGCAAAACTTGGATGAACACACCACTGCAAGTGACTCTTTGAAAACAAGATTCCAAAGCTAATTAGTTAACCTATCTGTTATCTCTAGGCTATTATCTTAGTGAAGAACATCTGATGAACATGATTGCTACTAAACTTAATACCGTTTTTGGCAAAGTCTTGGAGAAAACCAGAAAAAGTGTCACCCTCGAGTACCATAAAATAGCTCGTCTCCTACTGATTAAATTTTCAGAGGACAAATTATTGGCCATTACATTTTGACCTTAATTGTATGACAATTTAAGTGGAAATACCAAGTGGATCAAAATTAAAAACGAAATACTAGCTGTTACCGGCAACTTGGATTTTGCGAAATATTTTCGATTTCCTGTAGAAATGAACCAAGGACTGAATTTGATTTTAGTGTACTCCGATGTGGTGTAGTACAACGTGGTGGGGCACACCTCTGTACCGTCACTGCGTGTCATTCCTTTCAAAATCGATTCAGTCACCAACGCTGATGAGGATGGTGAAAATAACTATCAAGTTCACCGCGAATATGTACATACTCACTATTTGCCCATCAGTAAGTCACATTTCGACATTGTCAACATTGCAATCGAAGATCTTGGACAAAATATTCCTTTTCACCTAAGGAAAAGTTACAGTGAAACTGCATTATGGAACACGATTACTCTATCCCCTTGTTAGTCTTGTATCATGTGTACCAATGAGTCGCTTGACAACGAGGACATGGTTTAGAAAATATGCTTCAATCGGCCTTTCATTCGGAGGCTCCCGTTTTAAAACCAATGGTGACATGGGGATTGCACGCCTTGAAAGATGCAGTGTTGACGAAAGGTGAAGAATTTATCCAAAATGTCATCACTGACAAACAAAATCCCAAAGAAGCTTTATTGTGAGGAGTCAAAAATGTTATAGATCAAACGGGCAAAGACATTTTGGGCCTACGAGAAACTTCTATAAATGCCCTGGACGCTGTCGAGTAAGGCATTCTTACTTCCCTTATGCTACAGCAAGTAAGGACAAGGCAATAAAAGACGACGAAGACACGTATTGAAAGGACTTACACATCCGAGTTAAGAGAGACTAAGAAAAGAGAAACCGTCCGAGACTACGACGCTTTTGATTATTTAAAAAAATCAGAGAAAATGATGAGAGTTGGAACTAGATCTGGCTGCAATGCCACACACCATGATGACGATGCGAGAAACACAATCGGTCTAATTTCATCCCGTCTCCTTTTTGACGGATCCAGCGGCCATCCAGTTTGAAATAAAAGGACAGCCGGAATATTATCTCGATCTGAATAGCAGTTACTTGTACCTGACACCGAAAGTGATCAAAAGGTACAACACTCATCCGGGAGCCAACGCTAGAGTAGCTCTCATGAACAACTCCATGCATTCCTTGTTCAGCGAAGTGGATGAACAACAAACTGGAGAGCAGTAGCATGGATACTTACCGTTACCGAGCGTTCCTGGAAAATCTCTTGACGTACGGAAAAGAGGCCAAGAACACTCATCTGGATGTTTGTTAGGTTTGGAAACCTGATACCGTAGGTGACGACACGTTTAACGACAGAGCCCTGACAGCAGATGGCGATCCTCACAATGTGGGCTTTAACGACCGTCGAAAGAAAATCCCGCAAGGTCGTAGTATAGAACTGATGGATCGTTATAGTATGGACATGTGGTGCAAGACAAGTATTTACTCAACGGAATGGATATTCGCCTGAGACTGTCATATCAATGTCAAGTTTATTACAAGTATACAGGTTTTATGGCAAGCGATATTAATGTTCAAATTAGAAAATCACTTGATGTTGGTGCTAGAACGTTCACTATTGCGTAATGCTAGCGTAACAAATATGAAAGACAGATTATTGATTTCAATCACGTTTAAAAAACTATTCCAAAATCTAACCTTGACGCATTAATACAGTACTATAAATACTATCACAAAAACACTGGTGCACAAAAAATGCTATAAATATTATAGCAAAATAATTTCGTATTTTCCGATGTTGCTAACATGCTCAAGTACAGTCTCTGGCGGGGCAATCTTAAATCCTTTTTTAAATCCTTAAATCCTCGTTTTAGTTAATTTATTTCGGGAATCGGCGTTAGGTTATCAACTGCAATGAAGCGAATCGAGCTACAACTCGAAACAAAAACATACACCTGCAAAACAGCAAGTACGACATCAAAATCTATTATCTCAAATCAGATCTTATTTGCTTGGTGTAAAATACGTCATGGATGTGTTTAGTAATAGTTAATATAATCTCTAATTTTCTCTAAACTTTGCAAATAACACAGTTTTGCGTAAATATCATGTCTTGTAGTAGAGGAAAATGAGTAGTTTTTTAATCAAAGACACCAGTCCCCAACAAATCCTATTTTGTCACAAATTTTGGCTATAAACCTTGCTATATTTAAAAGTCTAGTGGGTGGTGACAAGATGGTAAACTATTTGGTTTTTGGGTAAGTTTGGTCTTTCGGCCAGAAACCACATTTCCTCTACTACTCAGTCTTTAATCACCTATCGTGCTTTATCAAAATTATTACGTTTATGTGATTTAAATTGCTTGTGTGTAATGTTTATTCTCATTTGTCTTGCATAACCAAATTACTGATCAGAATATCTATCTTATGTCTATCCGCTATACCAATGCCATTATTAATTTATAATTTTACTTAATCTGATACGTCGGTTGTTAGACCCTAGCTGGGGACAAAGTTCAGTATTGTTCATAAACTTGATCATTGCGTTATTGTGTCTATTTTAAATTGTTTAACGTGCGTTTACCTTTATGCTGTTACTGTTTGCTTAACGGCTTAGTTTTGTTTTGTATTGGTGTTTGGTTTCTTTATGTTACGTCACGGCTCGTTCTATGTAACATAAAAAGAAAAAGTGCACACAACAAGCTGTATAAATTTTAACAGTGATACAATTTATTTTACTAGAACACAAAAAAAAATGTAAATTTAAAAAAAAAGACTTACGGTTTACAGGAAAGATCCAAATTTTGTTCAAAAATAATTTTAAAAAATATAAGTCCTGAGAAGAGTTCTAAACACATTCTGAAAGTATGATGTTCCGGTCAAAAAATGGCGGTTGACCACGTCAGACGAAGGCTAACAGCAAATTCCAGAATTTTCACAATAAGCAATGTATGTGTTGTCCCGTTCCAATATTAGCAAGAAAATGCCCAAATACATAATGTTGCTCTCTAGAAAAATTATAAAGACGAAGTGAAAAGTATGTTCTTTAACACGGCATGTTATTTTACGTAGACATAATGACAACTTCTGGCACAACAAATTAGAAGTTGTATAACAGACTCGACTACGACAGTCTGTCCCTGACTGTTGACTCTCGAACAGGACAGTATGTACGTGACTGTGTATGAATCACAAAAACTCAAAGCATATATGGGAAGGCTAATGCGTAGCCTGAACTGCACGCGCACGAGGAAGCATGCAATTTCCCAGTACTTCTGGATTCAGGAAAGCCTGGCCCAGTATCGACCAACGTTTTCGTGGCTATTCCTGAATGTTTATTTGTAATGAATTTTTGTCATCATACACAGCACGTGCCAACATGAATCACATCTACGACTCGAGTAAACTTATCAAAAACATGTTAGACGATATAATGAAACAAAATAAAATAAAAAGATTTATACAAAATTGATTCTTTAACGCTCATGAACTCCAGGGTCGTAACATTACTTATATGTTTCTTTTGACATTTGTCTGTTTCGTTTGCTCTTCGTTTGTTGTATTATTATCCTATTATTTTATATACTTCGTTTGGCATTTGTTTGTTTAAGACTTTTTAAAAAATGATATCAACAGCTGCCTCGCGTTGCGCTCAGCATTAAGTGGTTAGTTTTTAGGACTGGTCGGTCTGGTCTCAGGATAATGTGACATCAATATAAATTGTCACACTACAGACATCGAACAATTTGACTGATTAATTGTGAAATCTACGTTAAAAATCTAAATCACAGATCACACACGTGTTTGTTTGTTTTATTTGTGTTTTCATTGTTTCTTTTATATTTATATGTTTCTTCTTTGCCTCGTTTGATTTATTATATTATTATTTTAGATACTGTTAATTATTTTGATGTTTGAGTGTTTCATTTGTGTTTGTTTGCTTCTTTTCACATCTGCCTGTTTCCTTTTTCCTTCCTTTGTTTATTTAAGTATTGTACGAGTTTTAAATAGTTTGTTTTGTTCTTTAAATCATTTTATTTCTTAATAAATCATATCATTTAATATCAGGTCATCTGGAATCGGAATTTATTATTTTATTTTTGGGTTTCAATCATTTAATTTCATGCTACATCATTTCATATCACACAGCATCATTTGGAATCTGAATTCATCATTCCATTTGTTGGGTTCAATCATTTCATTTCACTCTACATCATTTTATTTAATACCACGTGATTTGGAATCTAAATTCATCATTCAGTTTTGTTCGTTAAATCATTTCGTGCGACACCACATCATTTGGAATCTGGATTTATCATTTCATTTCCTGGGTTAAATCATTTGATTTCTTACTACATCATTTGATTAATATAATTTTGGCGGTGACGGCTGCCCTTACATTTTATTCTTAATTTTAATTGTAATGTATTGGCATATCGCGGAAAGTTACACGGCGGCTATATACCTAATCTAAAATCTACAATTTTCAGTAAGTAGATGTGAAGATTTTGAATATACAGCTTTTGTTGAAATTTCATTGGACATCTTGTGGTACTGAAACTATACTACACCAGCAAATCATAAAATCTGATAGCGGAAATGGAAAAACGAAATTCAAATTACCAAAGATATAACGAGCATATGTACACGCCCAGGAGGACTCCAGTCCAGACTTAATAGACACTAGTCTTAAAATAACGGGATATTGTTTAAAAAATAATAACATATAACCTTTTTATCTAAGTTTATTTATGGAAAAAAAAATAATTCATATGAGTCAATAATACAACAATTTAGCTATGAAAGCATTAGACAACCAGCATAATTTATGAATTATTATTTTTACGAAATAATAATAATAATAATAATAATAATAATAATAATAATAATAATAATAAGAACAATAATAATAATAATAATAATAATAATAATAATAATAATAATAATAATAATAATAATAATAATAATAATAATACCAAAATTAATATCACGACTCGGGATAAGAAGTTTATTTTATTATAATATTTTTTAGAGATTACGCTTTCTTCCTGTTACCATGAGTGAATTTATTTCGAGGTCGTTACGGCCTGTACACATTTAAACATTTATAAAATCATCCGGATTTAACCAGGGCGACTTGATACATCTCATAGAAAAAACACGTAATTCCGTATACAGGTTGAGTTAGTTGTTATTGTTGTAGACCGGAAATGGCAGTTTGAAAAGTAATTCGGTACTGATGGCCATGAATTTAAAGTTCACACATAAAAGATTATATCTGATATTTTTTGGGGGTTTAAAACTGCATTGAACTTTCATTGGCTAACACTTGTACTGTCAGTTTCCAATACTTTGTATTTGATAAAATACATGCAAGATTCAGCTTCTAACGAATTTTATTTGCAACTCAATGTGTGCGCGACAGTTTGTAGTTACTTGTCCCCCCCCCCAATTTGTTAAGTTTATGCAGAGATCAGAAGAAAATTTTATTCTACTCTTTGTCAATTTTGGAAATATGTATTCGAGTGGTGTCGATATTAACCAAGCACAGCTAGCTGATAAAACTCGTGGTATCGTATAAAAGAACCAAATCTACAGCTCTCTATCTAATTACGACATGTTAGTTTCTAATTAATTTCTGCAATGCTTCAAGATATAGTGAAATATGACTTGTTATTAACCTAATTTCTGTTGAAATTGAACTTGAAATCTTTTCAGTCATCAATATTCATTTGTAAAAGCTTTTTAATTTTTAATAGTAAACAATAACCAAAATATATTTTTGCTTACAAACAGAAGTGTAGTGAAACATATATACAATCAAGAAAATGCAGCACTAAGCTCGTCTTTTGCCGCTGCATATATCATAAGTCTGATCAATTTGTTTAACTGTCAATAGGTTCACCATCAAATATGTATACTGGAGAAGTTGCAAAACAAATTATTGAATGTTCACTTACAGTCACCTCATAAATGACCACCATGGGCTTTTGTGTGTAATAACTATTAATACTGTAACCACAAACGTAAAATGAATGTAACGATGCTAAAATTCTTTAGCTATATTTAATAGCACGTCGTATACCTGCAAACACGTCTCAAATGAAACAAAATACATTATTAGCACAATTCAAAATGCAACACTGAACTCAGTTATTACTTTTTCTTACAAAATGCTGCTGAAAAGCTAATGTGGTTTACAACTCACCTACGATTAAGCATGGAATTAAAGATGTTAAGCTAGATAATTCACTTCTATTATCCAGTTTACAATTGAGAGCAAATAACAAAAGTTTAACCCAAGAATGAGTGCTTTTGGTCTAAACTTGCATTTCTGGAAAACCAGGACAAAAAAGTATTAAAGTAAAAATATAACAGTTAGACTTGCACCATATGAGTTAGCAAAATTAGTCATCAATCGATCGAACGTCTCAGCTGCCTTTTTATAAATGAGCAAAACGACACCAAGTGCTTCTGGCTTGGAGCATACACTGCAAATTATATCCTATAATGATAGCAATTTTAGACTGTCAAAGATTAAGTAGACTGGAAATGATAGAGGGATCGAATAGTATAAAGGTGATAGAAATATAACATATCATTTTAAGTTCTGCGCTTAGCGCTGGTTTGCATGGCGGAGACCGCATAATTCTTTGACGGGAGCACCGTTCAACTCGTCCTTAAAGGGTCAAGGAATGTTTTTATTCAATCTGGATGCCAAAAGGTTGTCCCTGTGACTGTCACTAGTCTCATAAATGTTCTCCTTTATGTCACTGTAACGGTTTTCTGTCTCAACGCGTGGATTTAGTATTACTAAGGACTTGACTCATTGTATCACTACATTAAGGAGTAGTCTCATTGTATCACTACATTTATTCTTCAACTTGATGCAAAACTCAAACGTGAGAAGTTATATAATTCTAAAATTGTAAATCCATGATGAACTGGTTTGCATAATTTGGTTTTTATATTTCTAATACTAGGGCATCTTCAGTAAGCGTTCTCCTTGCAAATGATAAAACGAACTGATATTTGAAAAATTATTTTCATCTTCACATATTTTAATTCTGCTACTTTCTTCATATTTTCCAAAAGGATACCAAATACATAGAAATTCATTATTTTGAAAACTTCTAACTCGACATCATTGTTAGCTTCTTGTATCAACTTTTGTATTCTGTTTAACGTAGGAATTTAACAATGTCTGTTGTTCAAACAGCAAAACGCTGCTTATTGTTTTTATTTATAAATCTATTTTTATGTAAAGCTTGAAGCTTCTTTGTTGTTTGTTTGTGTTTGAAAGCACGTCACAGGTACAGTTGGTTTTGTATCCCAGTAATCATTTATCGACTTCAATTGCAACTCTGATAAATCATTTTAGTCCAGAATTAATAAATCTAGAGTTAATTAATAAATCTGGGGTTACTGGCAATAAAGAAAAAAGGCATGCAAATTGCAAGGAAATCTCCAAATTTTATATCTATAATTTGATCTGTATCAAAATTGTCTTATATTTTGAGCACATTTTCGTCCCTGGATTTAATTTATTAATTAATTTCCTATTTAATGTTTGTTTGTTTCTTTGCTTGTTTTGTTTTCTTGTTAGAGACAGGTATTGAGACATCACCCACCTAAAAACTTTATAAGTATCTTTATAATATAATCAAAGATCTCAAACACCGCAAAAGTCTGTATTCAAAGATTTACATAATGAAACTCGGAGTTTTGTTATGATTATTTCGAAGAAACATTCAAGAGGTTTAAATATGAGTTAATTTTATATTTCGTTGTCCACATATAAATTATCAATTTTGATTAATGTAACTGGAAATATTTTAATATATTCCACTGCCACTTAGTTTTAGACAAACAGTTAATTCTTTTAGTCACTATAAAACCTGTAACATTTTAACCTTTCACCTTCGAAAAATATTTAGTCAAAAGTTAAAATGCCTCATGGCCGATTCCTTTATTTCCACAGTAAAATAAGGAAATACTGTTCTTCGTCTTACTGCTTTTGAGTTTCCTAATGCTACAGACTTTTTTTTCTGGCCAATAGAAACACAGACTTACAAATATATTATATTAGTGGGTGGCCACTCTGATCAATCTAATCAGTGTTTCAAATTAGCTAGTTTGATATGCCCCTGGTTAATATATAAACGCTACCTGTTCCAACGATAATGTTCAAGATGTACTGAACTTTGCATATGTTGTACTTAAAGCTCTAAGTGAAATCGAGGAAACAAACTCTCGAAAGAATGATTAGGATCATTACAGATTTGTTTCCCTTATGACATGACCGATCACCGAAATGTATAGAAGTTTTCATTTATAAAATAAAACCTCCACAACTGAAAGACCTTGTCCTTTTAAAATAGTAGGTTCATATAATTTGTTCTGTTCGATATAGTTTTGTAGCTTATCCTTAAATTCACATGTACTGAAGATAAAATACGGTAAAGCCCTTTGTGATTGTAATTAGCTGTTCATTTATTAAGTTGCTAATTAATATATCGATGCCAAACAACCGAAGAAAGAATTGTTGCCTCTCAAACTGAAAAATCCCTAATATGCACTAATAACATTTTAAGAATTTTCAAAATCAGAAATAAGATCTAAATTAAAGTTATTGTATCATTCGAACAGTCTTATTGAATTCCATTGTCTGGTTTTAACAGCAATTTTAATACATTATTGGCATTATCATACAGAGGATATGGGAGCAAATTTTCGTTCCTAATAATACACTGAAACATTTGGCCTGGGCCGGTTTTCAATATGTGACACTTGGTTTATGGGTAAATTATCAAGTTTTCTGGTCGTTTTTCACTGGTTTTTCTTGCATATCAATGGGTATTAAGTCAAATAAAATATTGAAAAGTCAAAATATAGATTTTTAAAGATTCTTTTTTGGCAGTGTCTTGTTTATATTGAAATACTATGAATCACTTTGAATTCCAGGGATTCTAATATCTATGTTTTTCTTGTTCAAGTTAAAGCACCTATTTATTTCAATACCAATTGTATTTATAGCACCGGAAAATAGCTATTTATTTTTCTATATATTGAATGAAATTTTAATACAAGATGATGAACAATGAAAATTAATTTATCACAATTTAATTCGCATGCAATATTTCATAAACTTCAAAGCCCCACACCAGTGCAGTAACTTAGATGATATAGCAATACATGCAAATTTACAGTTTGTGTCCTTTATTTCACAACAAATTTTATATAAATTTATAATAACGAATGTTCATTAGAACTTCGTGCAGTCTGATGAAAGTCATAAATATCTGACAAATGTATAAGCTTTCGAGAAAATCAAAATATAAATCACTGCTTGTGCCTTTTCTCCGCAACATCTTTTCTTCGAACATTAGATGTTGCTATTTACTCATAAAATTGTTACTATGGACACCCACAAAAATATTGATTAATGTGACAGCAATTATCTTAATAACATACTATACACTCCCGCAATTTCATATACATGTATTTATCTCGTACATATAAAATTATTTCTTAAGCGTACGAAAAAAATGTTTATTATCATTTTAAGGAAGAGATCGCATATGAATAATACAAGACGATAGTGTCGTGGATACTGCAATTTTATATGCATTTTTCCCATACACGAAAAATAGTTGTTTTTTTTTAAATAATGAAAAAAAAAACGTGTAAAAATTTATTCAGGAATTGCCAATGTTGCAAATTGCAATTTTATCTTTATTGGCGTCCATCTGGCGATTTTATTTTCTTTTTATTGGCGACATTGCTGGCTGTTAAAACTTTTATATACAACCATTGGTTTGGAGTGAAGACATTCAGAAGCCCCATTAAAGGAAGGCATAAAGTTGATATAAAATGCACAGAAATATATATTGTTACATAAACAAACTTTTTGTCCATATTGACCAACTATCTTAACAGTGCATTGTTACATCAAAATCTGTTTATTTTGATATCAAGCATGAATACTGTATGTTTTGAGATATCCGCTTTTTTTCTTCAAATTTACATTTTTGGTAGCAGAGATCAACCGGACGAAGCATTATCTCATAATCGAGCTTTCGCCAGATTTTCGGCCGCTCGCTCGTAATTAATATATTTACATAGACTGACATTTTGTATGTGGTTGTGGATGTAAATTCCTCTTCTTTTCACTCAGAATTAAATCCTTCAGAACATTCTTATTTTCTGTAGCAATCCCTGTCATCAGACCGGAACACCTGCGTCTTTATTATCGATTGACCCTTTCTTTAAATTTCTGACCCATACGTGGAAGGTTGCATCACTATACTACCATAAATGTAAATAAAAACCACAAAACAAGCTCTCGATTGTTTATTCAATAATCAGGGAGGAACAGTAACTACAACTGACGATACGATGGTCAATTCTTTTTTTTAAAAAAATGTACCCAGATAAAATAGTAGCTGAAATTTCAAAGAAAATATTACCCTTGAAGCACCGATTGTTATGAAAACTTACAAATAAAATGGAATCGGATGGATTGTTTCATTTTCCAACATTTTTACTGTGCCGTGAAAGTTTCCTATCTACGGGAAAAAAGTTCATGCTTTCAAACTACCGACGGCGCTTAAAACGCAAACTTTTACCGACTTTGGATGTACTGAATAATAAATGTGATTCATCATCGTTACGTGATTGTGCTATTTCTTCCCCACTGAATTCAGACTTATTTGACCTGTGACAAAATTATTGAATATTTTAAATCTGTGTGTGGGTATTTCGATGGATTTATTTGTATTGTGGATTCAATATATGTGACGTGATTCGCGGGTGAGTACACGGTGTTTATACTTTATTTATAGCTATGCATTAGACATGTATATATAAACAGTATACAGGTATATGTATCAATGTGTGGTTCTCTAAATAAAGTAAAATAGTATATATGCCTTCTTTATTCTCACCACAAGTGAAATTTCTCAGTTAATATGCATTGATTTAAGATGATAATTGTGCTAATGAAGCACGTAATTTTGTACAGGCATTTATTACCTACCGCCCACCCCACCCCGCACATTATTCGGGTACATGCATCATTTTCTTTTGCTAATTGACCTGGTTGGTTATAACACGGTTCGTCTATAACACGGTCGGGTTTTATGGCTCCCAATTATATATATATATATA
This sequence comes from Potamilus streckersoni, assembly GCA_016746295.1. Taxonomy (NCBI): domain Eukaryota; kingdom Metazoa; phylum Mollusca; class Bivalvia; order Unionida; family Unionidae; genus Potamilus; species Potamilus streckersoni. The sequence goes on along the minus strand of JAEAOA010000845.1, from coordinate 1,991,220 downwards.
TATATATATATATATATATATATATATATATATATATATATATATATATATATATATATATATATATATATATATATATAGATGCAATAAACTGACGACGAACAGTACGAAACTAGTAACTAACTAGCCTAAGCGCTTTCGACTCTTAATGAGTCTTTTTCAAAGGCAAATACAAAACATAGTTACGACAAACAAATAAACACAAAAACGTTGCGTTTGTAAACCTCTACATTTCTATCTTCACATGTGTTAAAACTATAAATACAACCAGCTTGTGTAGACTAGTTGCGGAAACTGAAAACGTTGTATAATTCCCTAAAAGTCTACAAGCCAAAGCGACATCTATTTTTATTTTGTGTACATATGTAACGCAGATTATATCCCGGATATTTGGTTCTATACCGGTTATTCTTATAGTAAAAATTGAAGGATAAGAAGATTTAGAAAATGTTAAATTCTACTAGTGCATAGTTTTCATTTTCTAGTCTTCTTGGTTTAGACCGCTTGGTCTAAACAGACAGAACAGACATAATAATTAAGCAGAACAGACATAATAATTAAGCAGAACAGACATAATAATTAAGCCTGCAGATAAGGGTTCCGCTGTTGTCGTTATGAATAGGGAAGACTACATTAGTGAAGCAAGTAGACAACTAAGTGACGCTAGGTTCTACCAAAAACTGGACCATGATCCAACGCTGGAATATGCAAAAATCATCACTAATGTTATTGACGAGGCGTACCAAAGCGGACACATAGACCAGCAAACCAAAAACTACTTAAGCCCAGAAAACCCAAGAGCAGGTAGATTTTATCTTCTACCCAAAATCCACAAACAAGGAAACCCTGGCAGACCTATAATCTCAGGTAACGGGCACCCCACAGAAAGGATATCAGAATATTTAGATCATTTTATGAGACCACATGTCCACAAATTACCATCATATCTTCAAGACACGACAGATTATCTCATAAAAAGCAAAGCTAGTGAACCATTACTGCCAGATACATTACTTGCTTCCTTAGACGTCACATCTTTGTACACCAACATACCGCACAACGAAGGGTTACAGGCATGCAGCGAAGCATGGGAAACAAGAACTGTAAACAATCCACCCACACACTTCTTAATCCAACTCCTGGAGCTTGTCCTAAAACTCAACAACTTTGAATTTAATGAAGAAAACTACCTACAAATCAATGGAACTGCAATGGGTACTAAAATGGCCCCTTCGTATGCTAACATTTTCATGGGAAAACTTGAGGGAAAGCTCTTAGCATCGGTTGAGCGTACACCATACCAGTGGGTACGCTTTATCGATGATATAGAAATGAAGTGGCAGTATGGAAGAAAAAGTCTGGATGACTTCATTTCAAAGGCAAACAACTTCCATCCTTCAATAAAATTCACGGCAGAAATTTCCAACTCAAACCATGTTTTCCTGGACACAACAACCAGACTGGTGGAAAACAAATTACACACAGACATCTACTCGAAACCAACCGACAAACACCAGTATCTTCTCCCAACCAGCTGTCATCCAAAACACTGCATTAAGAACATTCCATATAGCCAGGCACTGAGGATACGCAGAATTTGCTCCGACGATGAAAGATTCATAGAAAGGTCTGAAGAGCTGGCTAAACATTTAATTTACCGAGGCTACGACAAAGACCTGATTGCGGAGGCAATCCAAAGGGCCAAACAAACAAACCGTGATGACCTACTCAGATATGGACAGAAAGAAAAGGTTGATAGGATACCATTTATTCTGACCTATCACCCAGACAATCCCAAAGTAGGTAAAATCATCGCAAACCACTGGCCAACCGTGCAATCGTCAGACGTACTAAACCTAATACTTCCGAACAAACCTGTAGTAGCTTACCGGAGACCAAAAAACCTAAAGGACATCCTAGTCAGGGCCAAGCTAACAACAATCGCTAGTCAAAACCAACCTAGTCAATCTGGACCCTGTGGCGATAAAAGATGCAAAACCTGTCAACATATGATAGAGACCAAGACATTCACTAGCACAGTGACTAAAGAAAAACTAAACATACATGGTCCAAACAAAACGTGCAAAACAGAGAATGTGATTTATCTCATCACATGTAAGATCTGTGGCCTTCAGTACGTGGGAGAAACTGAAAAGCTACACATAAGGATAAACCTTCATAGATCTGATTGGATGACAAAAAAGCTGTACAGAAGCCCGGTCGCAGAACACTTCTCCTCCCCTGGCCACACTTTCAGTGATATAATACTTATCGCTATTGCCAACAACCACAGCTGGAGTTCCGAAACCAGGAAGGAAAAGGAATCATACTGGATACGCCGCCTTAGAACATTGAAACCAAGCGGTCTAAACCAAGAAGACTAGAAAATGAAAACTATGCACTAGTAGAATTTAACATTTTCTAAATCTTCTTATCCTTCAATTTTTACTATAAGAATAACCGGTATAGAACCAAATATCCGGGATATAATCTGCGTTACATATGTACACAAAATAAAAATAGATGTCGCTTTGGCTTGTAGACTTTTAGGGAATTATACAACGTTTTCAGTTTCCGCAACTAGTCTACACAAGCTGGTTGTATTTATAGTTTTAACACATGTGAAGATAGAAATGTAGAGGTTTACAAACGCAACGTTTTTGTGTTTATTTGTTTGTCGTAACTATGTTTTGTATTTGCCTTTGAAAAAGACTCATTAAGAGTCGAAAGCGCTTAGGCTAGTTAGTTACTAGTTTCGTACTGTTCGTCGTCAGTTTATTGCATCTATTTTAATTAATCCCTGACAGACGTGATCCCTTGGTGGATCCAGTACGCTTGAGAGGGTTGTTATTCGCCATATGATTTGTATTCTTTATATATATATATATATATATATATATATATATATATATATATATATATATGTCTGTGTGTGACAAATACCATTAGTTATTCCACTGTACAAATGAAACACATAATCAGCTTCTTATTGCGAATTTTGTTTCATATGTATGACTTCTTTCTAATTAAACAATGAGAAGCTCATTCCTACTTTCTTAATGTTCTTTTTTCTAAGCGTGTTTGACAGAAATGGTACTTTGTCATGTGTGTAGATAATCTGCTTTGCATTAAGGCTAAATGTTTAGTTTTCAATTTGGTTGAGATTTTACTCGATAGAAATGCTGAGCATATCTGCAAAATGATGAAGTGCTGAAAGTCCAAGAACAAGAGGAATGATATCCTCCTGGAAATGGACTAAGGCTTCAAAATGAGATCATGCTGGATTTTTTATTTTTTATTTTAGACCTCTAATTACTGCAATTATTTGTTATTTCAATTTCTAACTGGATGAGTGAATAATATCGTTGGATTTTTAGGAATAATGTCATGAAAAGATATTGTAAAAATGCTTTTTATTTATGTGGAAAGAATAGTTATCAGAAATGAAACAAGCTTCACACAACAATTATATACATGTAAAAGTAAAGATGTTCCCACTGATCAGAAAGCAATTTTGTAAAAATTTTGACTATTGCAAGGAGTTATATTGATGAATAATATCCATCATGGTTTGATTTTATGTTAATATGAATCTTTCTTTGTAGATTGGTAAAATTTTCACCACCAATTACCAACTTGTATTGTATTGAATTATAAAATAAATTACATAGAATTCAACTAAAATTGAAAATGGACTACTTGTCCAATTGTTCAAAATTTTGTAACATTTTGATTAAAGAGTCAACCAGGATGTTGTAATGTATGTAATGTATGTGATATATTGGTTAAACCCATTCTGTTGAGTACAAAACTATATTTTATTAAATATATCCAAGATAAAGATACTGGTGAAATAAAAGTATATTCAGTGTTGTTGTTATTTATATGGTGTTTTGTGATAAAGCTACTTAAGTAGGTTGTATGAATTTTTTTATAAAAGACACTCTCATTAGAATCTGATTTAATAAAAGTTTAATTAAATCTGGAAATGTCAGATATGAATCAATCTTCTATTAATGATTTCATACTGTTTGAGGTAAAATTTGGTATTCGTAGATTATTATCTGATGGGAAAGACCCAAGTATTCAACAGCTTCATTTAGAATTAATTTGTCTTATTGTATGATTGAGCCGAACACATCAAACTTAATTAACTAAAATAAGACTTTTTTAAAAATGGAATAATGCAATAACATATTTCAGTAATTAAAAGTAAACTCTGGAATACTATACAAGTTTTGTGTTAAGTATCTTTGAATTTCTGTAGAAGTGTTTTATGCTGTTTGTGTATTTTATACTATAAGTTATGTTTTCCACAGTTTGGTGGAAATGTAGAAACTTCTGTGCAAAATCCTATTCATTGAGAAACTTATTTTTTTCCAAAAATATCACTAATACTTTTGAAGAAGAAATAAATAAGATAACAAGATTATTCAAGATGGCCACCATTGTGGCCTAAATGGTGTTTAAGGGAATCTACTTTCTTTAAATCAAACTAGAGATCATAAGAAGTTTAGTGAAAACACCATGTCACATACATGCCAACCCATGGCGAGGAGTGTAATCCAAGTGGACAAAAAGAGTAATCCAAGCAGAAGAGTAATTCACATATAGCATGATAAAATTTAATAAGCATATGTACAAAATGATTTATTTACCCCATTAGCCTTTTAACATCAACAACTGCTTCAAGTTTTCATATGTAGCACTTAGAGCTTTAAAAAGAAACTATGAATATTTTGCAAAAAGTAGAGCACTAAGTGCTGGGTTTTTGAGCCTGGACCTGAATTCAGTTTTATTTTTATTAACAATACCAAACAATCTCTCACAGTCAGCATTAGAATGGTAAAGAACCAAGAGAAAATTTATATTTTTCAGTTATTGGGTAAGCTGGGAAACAAGGTGCCATTGCAGATCAACTGTCCACAGGAAGTACATTGTCAGGTAGAATGTCAGCTTGATACTTCAGAATTTTTCCTTTCTGATTTAATCGTCAGCCTTTCCAGCAGCAAGGTTCGTCATATGACAGGGACAACAAGATATGTACAGTGATGGATTTCAAAATAAAGAATGCAACTCCTTTATGAATTTCAGTCATCACTGATGCTTTATCAGCTGAAAACCCCATACAGTTCTGCCAACTTGTGTTTATTCAAAGCATTATCAAGCCAATAAAAACTGCTTTCTCCAGTAGAATCTATTGTCAATTCTGGTAATGAAAGAAGAACACTCTGACTTTGCCCTTTTCGTTGGAAGAGTATCTTTTTGTCATCATAATCACTACTCCTCTCTGTGGCAATACCAAACAGCCCAATTTTCATGGCCTCTGCAATTTTGAGTGATTCTGTATCTTCTTCTAAATACCTAACAATATTAGATATTTTCTTCTTGCACATGTATGCATATTTTTGGCAATTTTGGAATCAGGAAATATCTGTTTGAACAAAGCACCAACAGTCTTCTACCGCTATGGTTAGTATATGTTCTATTAAGAACTTGGTAAATAACGCCTCTACATTTATAAAGTTTGTATCCACAATTGAGCTCTGCTGTAAAAAAGAAGTTACCTTTGTATTGGAGTTAGTAAACCAGTGAATTCAAGGTTTCTTTATCCTTTCCACACAGCCTGCAATGGACGTGAAGATACTGTATTATGTAATTCATGTATTCATTTCTGAATTTGTTTTTCATCTTTTTCTAATCTATGTGAGAAATTATTTGAAAAACACTTTTGCTCCCAACACACACATTGAGTAGAATAAATTTGACTAGACTTTTAGTGCCAAATACCAACAGACTGGTTCTGTACGAGATATGAAATAGAACAAAGAATCTGCAAACAAAGATTACAAATTAGAAAACCAGTCTGTTCTCTCCTAACTAAGCCATACAGCTGAGCTGCTATAAATAGAAACCTAGGTCAATTTGAAAGTAGAATCCAGCATGTTTCTTGGAAATAGGGCAGCTGCTAAAAATAGAACATGCCACTGTTAGGAAAGTGCAAGCCAGAAGAATTAACAATAACAAAACATGTCAGCCACCCCTTCACCCCTTTCAGTTTAAACCTCTACCTTACTCGCCCCCCACCCACAACTCATGATGGGAGAAATACCTTACATGAACCTCTTTGACACCCATGCTTGTGGATTTGTTTAATAAAAGTTCAACAATATTACAGAAAACATACTGTCAGAGTTGTCCAAGTTCAGATTTTATAAATTTTATTATTTCATATAAACAAAAATAAATAGGTAACCTTATGTACAGAATAATATTAAAATATTTACAAGATGAAATATTAAAGGAAGTGTTTCTCCATAATTTACAAGTGATCATTTAATCTGAGAATCCAATAAAGAATAATAAAACTAGAATTTCTCTATATTCTGTGTGAAAGTTCCTCCTTCTTTTTTTGAAATGTCCACCTGAACATCCACAACCGATAGTACTTGCATTTCTTGCTCTAACTTCATTTGTTGCTTCCTTTCTCGTTCTTCCTGTTAAAAAAAATCAATCAAAAGCTGATAATGAGTTAATGATAATAAACAAGCAAAAGACACAAAACATTTCAATCACCGCTCTAAATAAGAAAACCATGACAATAACTCTGTCCTTACTGTATGTGTCTGTCCATACGTCTATCTATCTACTCTCCTGGCTAATTTCTGTATTGAAGTTCATTTACATTCTTTTTGTATATGTCTTTTGCAGCTAAATAAATGGCAGACTCAATAAAAAAATGGAGTCACTTGTTTACATTTTTAAATAAGCTATGATGCTATGGTCCAGTCTAATAGTAGTGTTTTTATAATATGGATTTCTGTCCATGTAAGAAACACAAGAACCTGAAGCATATTTGGATACAGATTATGGACAAAATACAGGATGTTCTAACACATCTGGATACAGCTTATGTAAAAAATACATGATGTACTAACACATCTGGATACAGCTTATGTTCAAAATATAGGATTTTCTAACACATCTGGATACAGCTTATTACAAAATACAGAATGTTCTAACACATCTGGATACAGCTTATGTAAAAAATACTGGATTTTCCAACACATCTGGATACAGCTTATATACAAAATACAGGAGGTTCTAACATCTGGATACAGCTTATGTAAGAAAGGCAGAACTTGTGACACAGCTGGGCACAAACCTATATGAAAGACATTATAGTATGATAATGTGGTACAAGCATGTAGCATACCCGAATACAGGTTTATGTAAGAAAGACAAGAACTTACAGCATATCTGGGTACAACTTATGTAAGAAAGACAAGAACTTACAGCATATCTGGGTACAACTTATGTAAGAAAGACAAGAAATTACAACATATCTGGGTACAACTTATGTAAGAAAGACAAGAACTTACAGCATATCTGGGTACAACTTACATAATGAAGACAAGAACTTACGGCATAAATGGTTTACAACTTAAGAAAGACAAGAACTTACAGCATATATGGGTAAGAAAGACAGAACTTGTAGCATATCTGAATGCAAGCTTATGTAGGAAAGGCATGACAGGAACTTCTAGCATATTAGCTTACAGATTATGTAAGAAAGACTGGATCTTGTGGCATATGTGGAAAGCTCAGCTGTTAGCAACACTGTACTAAAGTAACCAAAGTAAAGATACCTGACTTTCAAACCTTTCACATAATACCTTAACACTGTCAATATCACTGCCAAAAACATAAGCATATCATAAAACATAAGCATAAACATAGAGGACAAATATGAATTTTCACTTGAATTCATAATTTCAATACAAACTTGTTTAACTGCATGCATCTTTCTCTGGTGATAAATGACTTGTCACTATAGTAGGCTATAACTGAGAACTAACAATATGACCCAAATCAAAATGAAATTCATGACCTATATGAGATCATCCTTTGCAACAAAAAAGAAATGGTCTCTCAAGATAGGTAGTCTCACAATGCAGGTCAGGTTGAGATCACGCCCCATATTCGTAAAACTTTCTAAGCAGAAACTCTACCTAAAGTTCAATGTCAAAAACTGTAGCCAATCTCTAACTTTAATATAAAGTGAGAATGATAAATCAGAATTTACTTAACTTGGGTCCTTTTCTTAGCCTGCTGAATTGATATGACCAACTACAAGTATCAAGTATGCTAACCGATTTATGGGTTCTGGGACATGAGATGGAGATCTGTGTTCAGTCTTGAGAATATGAAACCTGGATATAAATGACATTTTCCTAAAACAGTGATGTTTGCAAGCCAGATTTTCCTGTAATATGCCTGGCCCACTGATATTACAAATAGTTCTTAACTTAAAATTTGAATAATGGAATGGTTAATGAACTGACCTTAGTGAAACAGAAATAGGAATTTGGACTAGAAAGTGTGACTGAACACAAGAACTTCTAATCTCAAGATGAGGTGGACAAGGAATACAGAGAACAGTCATACAAGAGAGAGTCTCCCAAAACACTGGTTTTTTAAAGCCAGCTTTTTCTGTATTAGGCCCCTAAATAATAAATAATCCTCACACCCAGAATTTATATGTCAGAATGGTCAATGAATTAAAAAAGTTAAACATGAGAATTTTGACTTGAATGTGAGCTTCTGCAAGAGAAATATTTGTAATGAGTCAGGTGAACAGTGTTCAAAATCTACACAACAATGGTGCCCATTGTCATGAAAATATAAACTTACTTCTGCCTTAAGTCTGTAAAATTCATCAATAGCATACTGGTACTTTGGAGTTGTAATTCCAAAAAACCAGGCCAACTTTTCACCACAGGTGTCTGCAACTGTGTTAAAAAAAAAAACATTTTACTAGTTTGCATTTCAGAAATCCCCCTCTTAAACAGCCCTCTTGACCAGCAGGCACCCATTTCATAAGGCCAGAATCCCTCATCACCGATGAGTTTGTGTTCAAAAGTACCCCTCAAGATAAAGCTACTCATCTACATATTTAAATCGCATACAGGTAGCAACATCTGAATAAATCATTACCAAACATAAAGATGTCATCATGTAAATGGAGATGTATTAGTTGAGAAAAAAGTCATTTATTGTACTCAATGCCATCAGGTGGGGTGGGGAAGTGGAATTGTAGTACAATTTTATGTAGAAAAGACTCAAATAAAACAATTTTATAATAAACTTATGTGTGATTTCTTTCTTCATTTGTTTGTTTAAAAAACAGAATCTCTCATGAAAAGTGCTCTAACTAAACTTTACATATTTTGTTTAACTTCTAAATAGTCTCAGGATTCTTTGCACTTAAATTGTACATCTTTCACTAAACACTTCTATGATTATGTTTTTATTTAAGTGTGATTATGTTTTTATGTAAATGTGCAAGTATTTAAATATTAAATGGCATTGTGAAAAAGAACATTTTACAATGTGTACTGCAGCTGTGCTGACAGGTAAGTTCCATGTGATGCAGTGGACATCCACAATTACATAAAATCCATCTACTGCAGGCAGTGACATGAACAATAAATGATGACCACTATGTCCTGGACATGAAGGACACAGCATGAAAAGTTGTACCATGGAAATATGGATTTTCCATAAAATGTGATATGTGTACCATATGCAAATCATAATGAACACCAAGCATGTGTTTAATGGGCTTTCCATTGGTAAATTGACTGGATTACTTAGAAGCAGTAATGTTTTCATTCATAAAAATGGCAAATTTTAAAAAGCTATTTGAGCTAGCTACATATGCCTAAGGTTGATGCTGAATTAAGTAGACTGACTACTTTTGGTTAAAAAACCCAACCGGACATATTACTCTAAAACAAGTACAATCGACAGTACATTATGCATCTACCCTGTAATCGACGGTAGGGAATTAGTCACTCCAGATTATCAGTGATCTATGAATATCAATGACCTGGTTTTGATCAAGGAATGCAGTCTTGAACTAGATTTACTATGCAGAAATCATTATTTCCTTACCAAACTTATGACCATGACCTTCAGAATCCCCAAAAAAGGTTTCTTTATTACTGTAAGTACAAGACAACCACAAACTCTGTTCAAGAAACTTACTTTTGAAAAAAATTCTACAAAAGCCATTTATCTCTGAGCAACAAAAACTTTGACTTATACTATTTTGATCCATGGCCTTTTTTAACCCTTCTTTCTTTTCATCCACAACTTTTGGTAATGACACAAAGTCAAAATATGAAATTTGTGTGAAGAATTAACATTTCTTCTTTCAATGACAGTGACTGCTGACATTATTATTTCAAAACTGATGGGCTTCTTCCTTACTCCAAATGCAAGCCATGCAAAAAGCGTAGTCTGTGTCAGTAATATAAAGGACTAATGTTATTGTCAGTTGTTGTTGTGCTTAACGCCATTTTTCAGCACAAGATAGGCTATTCATGGCGGCCAGTATTAATGGTGGAGGAAGAAACCGGGAAATAACCGGAAAGAACCACCGACCCACGAGAAGCTACTGGCAAGCTTTCTCACATATCCACATTCGACGAATCCTAGACTCAAACCCACGCAGACAGAGATGAAATGGCAGTGATCCGTAACGGACAGCGCTTTAGACCACTCGGCCACTCGGGGCCCCGTTATTGTCAGTAATATAAAGGACTAATGTTACTGTCAGTAATATAAAGGACTAATGTTACTATCAGTAATATAAAGGACTAATGTTACTGTCAGTAATATAAAGGACTAATGTTACTGTCAGTAATATAAAGGACTAATGTTACTGTCAGTAATATAAAGGACTAATGTTACTCTGAAGAAATTATATTGCTTCTGTCAGTTAGTGACCTTTAGCTTTGTCTGTCATAGCTAAATTAAATAGGCTTGTTCCTTACCTCAATTGCAAGTATTCCACAAAGCGAAGTTCTTGTTTGTGATGCAGAAATAAATTTATTGTTGAGAAACTTTTTTCTTCTTTCAGTCACAAGGATATTAACCTTTTAACTCAAAAATCAATAAGCTTTTTTCAGGAAAAATTTACATCTAGTCTGGCAAAAGCATGTTCTGTACAACTGAAGTTATATTGTGGACTAGGAAATGTTAAAAGAAAAACAGACAGACATGGTCATAGGAAAATACATACTCAGGGGTCACGCTACCAGAAAAAGTGGGCGAAAAAGTCGCCTGAGAATAGTAAACTTCACCTTCTTCTGCTAGGAAAGCAAAAATGACTTTGCCCTCGATTTTTCAGATATAAAATGGCTGTAGATTACGACTTTTGAGATGCCCCCCTTACAGTAGCCAGTAAGTTCTGGCACTGTTGTAATCCATGGTGAAATGAATCGATATATAAATAGTAATTTGCTTTTTAAAAATGTGATTGGTGATGACTGTTTTCTAATGTATTTCTTGCTTTTATAAATGGAGATTTTAATGGCTGTATTTGCGTATTTTCTTGATTAAATCAGTTTGAAACCGTAAATGAATTTGTAATGGCAGACATCGCTACATATATGATATACCAAATCATTAAACTGTCTGTATTCGTAAATAACTGGACAAATAGATTTAAGAAAATATATAAAAAAATGAAAACAAAGTTTAAATATTTTGTCATAGGAGATTTAGCCTAAATATTTAATAATGTAGGTCAAAAACACGTGACAATCTCTGTTGCTGCAAGGTCAAGGTTGTTTAATGCCCCATCGTAATTAATTTTTGTGAAATTACAAAAGATATATATATCGTAGCAAAGTAGTAAATACTATTTAACTGATTAATATCGCTAATACCAGTAGGTAGACAAATAATTCAACCATAAATATGTAGTCCTATTCTTGAATTTTTTGAAACAAAGCAAGAAAGCGAATAGTTTTGAAAAGAAAAACCCTCTTTCAAAAAATAGACGCACTTGGTTGGTGCAATACATGTTCTTGGATGTTTTGGTTTTGAGGGGAAAAGGGTCCAGTTTAGTTATTTATTTCCTTTAGTGCTTCTGTGTGTTGTTTATGAATAGTTACAGTATTGTTTAATTGGGAACAAGGAAATCAGGACGAAGAGTATGTATTGAAGTTGCTTGTGCATTTATTTCTATGTACATGAATTAAGGGTTGTTTCAAAGAATGCTAGAAATCTTTTTGACTGCAATTTTACACAAAACTTGCACAAAAAAATGAAATAATTAAGTGGTAGTTCATTAAGCATTTTTACCAACTTGCATTTACATGACTCTAATCTTGTTACTGCTATCAGTTAAAATTAATAACAATGTATAGCTTCTGGTTTGCCTTTTAAGTCAATTTAAGTCTAGCTTGACCCCTGCATGCAGTCAAAACGTGGACATTTGTAAATTTGCCTGTATCTCAATCCAAACACATAATACTACAAGTATGAATAGAATGGGAATGAAAATAATAATTTTTATACATGTACAAAATGGATTGATAATAAAAAAAAGATATATTTTTAAACTTTAAAACAAATAAGGCATTGTTTAAAACTGTTAAAAGCAAACTGAGAAATGGAGCACATAAATAAGATAATGCAGCTATTTATATATATATATATATATATATATATATATATATATATATATATATATATATATATATATATAGATATATATATATTTCACATTTTCTTGCTTTGGTCTCACGTCTCCCGGGTTAGCTTCCACTTCTCCACTTCTCCCTGTTCTGACCAAAAGGAGATGTCACTTCTCCCTACAATTTAAGTCTAGCTTGACCCCTGCATGCTGTCAAAAGGTGGACATTTGTAAAGTTGGGCATAAACAGAACTGAATTATGTTGTTGTTGTTGTTGTTGTTGTTGTGGGTTTAACGCCATTTTTCAGCACAGGAAAGGCTATACATGGCGGCCAGTATTAATGTGGAGGAAGAAACCGGGAAATCACCGGAAAGAACCACCGACCCACGAGAAGCTACTGGCAAGCTCTCTCACATATCCACATTCGCCGAATCTTAGACTCGAACCCAGGCAGATAGAGGTGAGATGGCAGTGATCCGTAACGGACAGCGCTTTAGACCACTCGGCCAAACGGGGCCTGAATTATGTTGACCTTTGATAAAGTTTATTGCAACAGTTTTGCTGTACATCCAGTCTGAACCCAGGACACACCTATGTGACAAGATTTCTTTATCTTATATTAGCCATGTATATAATGAGAGTCTTGATGAAAGACTCCATAACCTTGATTTCAAGATGGCTGCTGTAGTAGCCATAATGGCAGTCAAATTGTCATCATTTTCATCCAACTTACAAGAAGCATTTAGCGAAAACCCCATGCTGATGCAACAAGGCTTATAGGAGGAGTAGCAATAAGATTTTCAAGATGCCTTCCAAAGGGGTCATATTGGACCTTACACCATTTTAATTTAGGACTAAATTAAAGGCAGTCTTTTACATGAAGTAGCAAAGAAACGATTTTCAAGATGGTCACTATGGCAGCCATAAAGGTATCAAATCTGCCCATAATTTTAGGGCCTAGCATACTTCAAAAGAAGTCTTTTAGTGAAAATGCCATGCTGATATTACCACTGATTCAGGAAAAGTAACGATATCAAGAATTTTAAGATGGCTGCCATGGTGGCCATACTGTACGTCAGATTTTTACCATTTTCATTCAGAATCTACTATACATAAAAGATGTCTTTAGGTGAAAATTCCATTTCTGAGTAGTAGCAATAACAAGAATTTTAAGATGGCCAATGTAGCAGCCACATTGGATGTCGAAAACAATTTCCATTCTGGACCAACTAGACCAAGTGCAAAGTTCAAAGGCCAAATAGTTTAGGAGGAGTGACAAGAATAAACTAATGGATAGATGGATGGAAAACAGATGTCAGACAATGGATGTCTGTTGGACAACAGACAATTCCATAAACTCTTCTGGTCCATTACCAGTACAGTTGATAACATAGGATATCTGTTTTAGGTTATGGTTATAATATGTTGAGTTCAGCCAACCCAGGAGCTAGTTATATCATAGTTCCATTGTACACAGAATAATAATTACAAATAACTCATAACAAGGAAAAAGGGAAGTCTTAAAGCTGAAAGCTTAGTAATAAAGTGCTCTCTCTGGGCTACAAAATTTAAACTAATTTATCAAGTTCTTTTTCTGGTAACTATATACCATAGCAAATAAACAGATGTGTATTAAACTGTTAAATTATACAAGTTTTTTTAGGTACTGATAATATAACAAACAGGCACTTTCAGTCAAGATATCAGAAAGATGTGTAATCTTAATTTTAATTTTCCATCAACTATTATTATCCATGATTCTGATATAAAAATTAATCATGGTATACTGATTCCATGAAAAGGTTGGTGGTTGGTATAATAAGTCTACAACACTGACAGATAAACTAACACACATCTATTAGGCTAATGTAATGGGTACCTGAGAGTGTTTTAGCAGTATTCCAAATAGGTAGAAAAATGGAAAAGGGTTCTTTGTTCTGGATAATAGCTGTCAACTTTTTAAAAAGGTTTCATCTTAAATTTAAAACAATGTTGCTGACCTAATTAAAAAATCTGGGCAAAACAAAAAGAATCTGCAAAAAAAAGAAATAAGTCCATAATTAAAGTTAAATTTGTAACATTGTTAAAAATTCATGTAAAGTGCATATTTCTTTTCTTTACCTGGTTGGTTATAATTATTATGTTTTATCTCCCACAGTTAACATGAATAAAAACTTTCATTGAGATTTTTTTGTTGACCTTTCTGGAGGAATGAAAAACTTAAACTTGTTCATATATTTCACTCACTACAGTTTTTTTTAAATACTTTCAAGTATTATATATAAATTCATTTGACAATTTGTATCAAGATAAATAAATGTTTGGTGTGCTTTCTTCAAATTTCAATTTAAATCAAATTTTAAAGGAATGTTCACAAAGACATTTTCTATCAGTGTTGTTGTTTTGAACCTTGATTTCACTTCACTATAACGCATGCACTCCCAATTGTCAATTTCTTTGTTCAATTCAACTTTTTCCCATGTACATATTACTCACCCCACAAAGTTCCTTTGGCTGTCTTAAGCATGTAATGCCATATCCAAGGTCCCCAGGGAAGAGTTTTCTGAAAATGGAAGATGAAGTACTCTTTAGTTTGATTTCAAGTCTACATTTCATTTGCATTAACAAATAAAAGTAAATTTGCATCCACTTTACAGCAGGTTTTCGAGATAAATTATAATATTTTTGTCATTTCTTAATTTCAAACATTTGCATAATATCTGCACATTTTCCATTTTTAAAACTATTTATTCTCTTTTTTGACCATGCATTTTTATAATTAGTGTCCTAGTAACTAACACTGCAAAAAAAAAAAAAAACTAAACAGAATTTCAATCGTATGTTACAAGCAGAAAATTAAAACGTCATACTTTCTCCATTAATTTCCTACTGAGTAGTCATTCTTATTTCCACTGACATGACCACCTAGAAGTTAAAAAAGCCATTCAAACAGCATCAACCAAACACATCATATTTTGAAAACTGGTGGTCAGAAATATTTCAAGATGATGCTGTTTTTTTTAACACAGTGAGCACAATGTTGTTTTTATAAACTGGCATTCATTTATACCTGAAACAAAGATTCATTTATATTTTTTTAAGCTATGAATGAGATTTACAACTTCATTAGGATTGTTACACTATTGACACAAAATTACAGATAATCCTTGTGAGAAGTACCAACAATCATTATTTATCTCCCTTTACTCATTGTCACAATACAATATTTCTTTGTATTCTAAACTAACAAAAGCTGAGGATGAACCAAATCAAATTCATGTGACTTGTACAAATTGATGTAACTTTTTAAAGGTTCAAAAATCTTAAAAATGTTATGATTAGCATACATCTGATATATTTTTCATTTGACATTTTATGCAAAAATGACAGAACAGTTATATAACATATCAAAAACCTGCCTTTTACTTTCATGACGGACAACTTACCATCCCTAATGGGATATACAAATGAAACTGCATATCTGTTTGTTCAACAGTTTATATCACTCACCATCACTTAAAACAAACTGATTTTCTGATGCCATTTTGCAAACAGCAGAAAGCACAGACTCAGTCTGAAACCCTCATTTTTGCAATAAGTTGCAGTAATGTTCAGTCTATTATACAAAGAGATACAGTCTATTTAACAATGCTAAAATCCTCGAAAACATGCTTTCACTACATAACCTGCTATTAACTACACATAGACTTGCTTCTGTAGGCCTCAACTTATCAATTACCTTTGTCAACTCAGTCAAAAATGACAATGGATGCAATGATTTAAAAAAATGGGTCAACCACATGACTTTCCACAGGATTTTCACTCCTGGTAAAACATTGCAATAAATTTTCATAAGTGATTCTCTGTTTGCAAGTGTGTATTCTCTGTGAATCACTTTTCCACTCACATTAATGTCTTACTGACACACACTGACTGCTTTCTGTATTTTGTGCCAAGTTTACAGCAGTATATACAGATTGGTAAGGGTCAAGATGAATCAAGGTACTGAAAAAAACTGACATTCTACTGGCTAAAAGTAACCACAGGAATCCACAAAAACTCACTTTTCCTGTCCTTTTATTCGTTTTAATTGCTGAGTATTCTTGACAAATTTCCACATACCAAATCTGGTAAAAACAAATAGTTTCTTACATGTTTGAGTTATTATGTTCACAAGATACCTGTAAATGCAGAACAAAATTCTTTGTCATCTATGACCATGAACCCAATGTCAAGGCAAGAAGATCTCTGAACTAAATTGGCTTAGACGATGTAAGTATATACCCACATGCTAAGTTTTGTCATGTCTATAAATATTACTTTTTTTGCAAGAAACCAAACACAAGATATAACTAAAATGAAATCATTCATGGTATATGTAATCTATATCCACAAACACGATTTCATAAATATCCATTCACACTGATGTTTCATAATTATACATTCACACTGAGGTTTCATAAATATCCATTCACACTGATGTTTCATAAATATCCATTCACACTGATGTTTCATAAATATCCATTCACACTAAGGTTTCATAAATATCCATTCACACTGATGTTTCATAAATATCCATTCACACTGATGTTTCATAAATATCCATTCACACTAAGGTTTCATAAATATCCATTCACACTGATGTTTCATAAATATCCATTCACACTGAGGTTTCATAAATATCCATTCACACTGAGGTTTCATAAATTCACACTGAGGTTTCATAAATATCCATTCACACTGATTTTTCATAAATATCCATTCACACTGAGGTTTCATAAATATTTATTCACAATGATGTTTCATAAATATCCATTCACACAGAGGTTTCATAAATATCCATTCATACTGATGTTTCATAAATATCCATTCACACTGATGTTTCATAAATATCCATTCACACTGAGGTTTCATAAATATCCATTCACACTGGTATTTGTTATTTTGCCAACAAGCCAGTACAACTAAAAAAATTACATAAACAGGTCACAACCTTTGCTCTCAAAATTAATATCTAAATGCTGACTTTGAAATTATTTATTCAATACAACTACTAAACCTGACCAAGATAAATTTCTTTATCAGAGACTATCAAAGGTTCCCAAATTTAGGAGAAATCACTTTCTCTTCCAGGAGTAGTACAAGACCATCAGGAAGAATTGTGATTGTGATTTATATTTTTAACAAAGTTAATTTTTTTTAACAATGCCTTAATCATTTTTCAGCCATACTGCTATGATGTCTAGATTGCCACAGTGATGTCTAGCACTGTGGCATCATGCTACAGAGATAAAGCAGCATGTCCCACCCAATCACATTATCCTGAGACCAGGCTCAACAATCCTAACCCAACCTCTTAATGCTGACTGCCAAGTGAGGAAGCTGCTAGTACCATTTTTTATAAGTCTTTGGTATGACTAGGTCGGGGTTTAAACCCACAACCTCCTGCATCCAAGGCAGACACTTTAGCCACTTAGGCCACCAAAGCAGTCTAGGAGTGAGTGTAACAATAGTAATCATAGTAGTAATGCTGGTAGCTGCTGCTGTGGTGTAAACTATTGTTTTCTGTTTGTTTATATCACCTAATATTGAGCATTTCTTTTTAATCTAACTCAAGTTCTTGACTCAAAGTATAAACTGTGACTGCATATTAATTATTTGAGGCAAGATATCTTAATATGTGTTATCGAACCATGTACTGAAGGAAGTTGGACTGGTTACCACTTTGTACAGTTCAAACTACTCACCAAGTGGGGGGGCTCTGAGTGGCCTAAAGTGCTCTCCTTTATGGATCACTGCCATCTCACAACTTTGGGGTCCAAGATTTGGCAAATGTGGATATGTGAGAAAGCTAGCCAGTAGCTTCTCATGGGTCAGTTGTTTTTTTCTGCGGATTTTGCGGTTTCTTCCTCCACCATTAATACTGGCCGCTATGTATAGCCTATCATGTGCTGAAAAATGGTGTTAAGCCCAACAACAACAACAACTCACCAAGTGGCATTCATCACCCTAAAAACCACTGAAATGACATTTTAAAATAAGGATGACTGGAAAGCAGTAACAGTAATGACTGGAACCAGTATATGTGTTCTTTTTGCTTTTGTTGGTTTGAACAATTTTGCCTATTTCATACAGCAGGAATGGGAACCAAATATCTTTCCCAAGAACAAATTGAGGCAGCTGATATTGGCTGGAGTGGGTGGGTATACAACCCGCAACTCTTTGAATTTGATTTCAAAAATATAAACTGCAAGTATTGGTGTTTATAGTTATTAAACTAATATTTAAATATTTAATGCTCAAAACATCACTTGAGTTTGTACCATTCTGAAGAAGACTAAACTTCAATAAGGCCCTGCAGCTAAAAATTCCCATGAGTTGGATAACATAACCCTAATTAATTAATTACTGAAAATTAAGTGCAATGAACAATGAGTTGATGAAGTATTCAAACTGAAAAAAAAACTTCACAATGTTTTCCTCAATTCAATGATAAATATTTGTACTCTTAAATATTCTGACTTGACAGCCAACAATATCGTGAAAATGAATATCATATTCAGCTAATTCAAGTAAAAGTTTTTACTAAATAGTGACTAGTTGTCACCTCGGATGCTCTTTGACATTTGTACAAGTCTGCAAGATATTCATAAGCTGAAAAGTACACAATGGCAAGGACCTTTGACCTGATTTAAAGGCAAGTTTGAAATACCATTATAATGTTGTGGATATGTTGGTGGTGAGAATCAACTACATACTGCTAAAGTATTTAAGTGATAAACTTGTATCAATTTCGTCATGCATACAAAAGCCATGACAAAATTACTGTGATGGCCACTATGGTACCATGTTGAATGTCAAATGATCTGAATTCTTGCTCATAATCAATTACACACTGTATTACAAATCCATGGTCTTAAAATAATAGAAAAAGTGAAAAGCAACATGCTTTTTAAAATTCAACAAATAAACTTTTCCCAAGAATACAAAGTGAAAATTTAATAAAAGAACTTACAGTAATGTAAATTAAATTACAAATAATCCAGAATTACTAACATGAGTCCTAAAGAATAAAGTTCTGAATAAACTTTAGTGGTATTCCAATACAAATCCAACCCTGAAAGTGCTGCTATACCTGTGATGACCTGTATTGTAGTGATGTGCCAAGTCTTTTGTTGAATCACAGTAATACAATCCAAGAATATGTCCTTTTTTTGTATTTTACTATAAATCTAGGGTTTCTAATTCAAAGAATGTAATTTTTGAGCACTTTGTATTTCCAAAAATGAATAATGTGAATTAAATAATTTGACTAAATGAATTCCAGCCTAAATGAAATTTTGGACACAAAAATAATACAACTGATTCTGTTCAGGTTTTACAGCAAGACTGAATAATTTGTACATAAACAAGACTAGTGCTTTACTTAAGCACATGTCATATTTAGCATTACTTAATGGAAAATATCATTCTAGAAGGTTCCAAATCATTGCAAAATAAAATCTTCTTTTTAATTTGATGGTCTGTCACAAAATTTATGATATAAAATGTGATAAACAACAGGTAGACCCAACATTTCATGCAAAATTTCCAATGTTCTGGACTCAGATTGAGATAAACATGTTGTTTACAAAAACTAAAACAAATGATTGAGGTCATGCAGAAAATGAACTTGATCTTGCACAAGGTCAAACCCAAAATACAATTATCATAAACATTAGAATTTTAATAAAGCTAACAAACAATTCAAATTAAATATACATAACAATTTCTATAGTGTTTTTATGAAAATGCTGTACTGATGCAACCATCCATTCTGGAGAAGTAACCATATTAAGGTTTTTAAGATGGCTTTGAGATTATAAATATTTACATATCTATTCACATGATATTCTTTTAGTTTAACAATGAGTTTTTCTCTTGAAACAAAAGTCTGGTTTGTGTAGATAACAATCCAGTGACTACTTAAAGGTTGTGAGAAACCACTGTTTCATGGCTATCCACTGACCATTTTAATATATCCCTTTTGTTTTCTCCAGTAAGTTCTCTACTCTGAACACCAAAACAAACTCCAATTCCAGATTTCAATTTTACACTTTAAAAACCCCATAAAACTCACTTAAAATTTGGAAATGTATTTTAGCTGATTTTGATGTTTTGACCACTGATAGTACCAATATAAGGTTTTATGTCAAATTTCAATTTCATAATAAATTAAATGCCAGGACTGGATTATTAATGTTTAGATTTGTTTATCTTATATACATGTGTGTGTGTGTGTGTGTGTGTGTGTGTGTGTGTGTGTGTGTGTGTGTGTGTGTGTGTGTGTGTGTGTGTGTGTGTAATAATATTAATAATCTCACAGGATCAACAGATGGCTCAGGTGGAGCCTGGTCAGTGTCATCCTCCTCATCAGTGGAATACTCCTCCAAAATACCATCACTGAAATGCAGAATTCTTCTTGGCTGCTTTTTCTTTACCTGTCCTTCCTCAAGTGGTACATTAATAAAATCTGTTGGATTGATTTGCTACAATTGAAAGCATTTATTTCATTAAGGATTAGTTCTTCCAATCAGACTACTGGAAAGAGATTTATTCAAAAATACATCCAAAACTTTTTCGATATATTGAAACAATAAATCTATATGGGATCTTGGTAACATTCCACAAAAATTGGATGACTGTCAATGAATAGACACCTTGGGCCCCTCAAAAATATGTTTCTGGTTGGCTGACCATTACTGTCTTTTGTTGCTGACCTTAGCACTTTCTTCCCTCCACAGGTTAAATTTAAACAAAATATATATTCCCAAATTTATTTGTACATATAATTCAGCTGCTTTAGCCCATCATTTTAAGTACTTTGTGTGATATATATATATATATATATATATATATATATATATATATATATATATATATATATATATATATATACACACACACACACACAAACACACACAAATACATATATACAGACAATATTAAATCTTAAAGAACCTACAAACTACAAACCTACCTACCTACCAACACTAACAGTAAAAAACACATACTTGGGAGGGCGAGGGGCTATAGCAGGTTTGAATGGTAAATTTTTCTTACTCTATTTTTGATAACTGCGCATATGCAGTGTTATGTTGTCATATTACTTGTTAAGTGTTATGGTATTTATGTAATGCACTGCTTTAAAGTGTACTTCAATGAGGTCATGTGTATGCACCTTTCCAAAGTTTAAATTAAATACTAATGATTGTTCTAAATTTCAAAGCGAATAGTTTTGCCAATGCATGTTCATTCCTGAATGTTCAGTGATCATCACCTTAGTTGTTATCAGGAAACTTCCAGATGAGGTTCTTGCATATTTCTAACTCTGCTGTCATTCAATTGGATGATGAGCGATGATAGTTGAGGAATGATAAAGTCTGTTAACCAATGTTTCAATTTTCTTTAATTAAAACAATTGTTTTCATCACATATGGCTGAATTTGACTTGACATATTAATTTCATGAAACTTTACTATTAGTTCAGCACACTTTGGCTACCTTGACTCTTTAGGTAATTGAAATGGATTTACTTTAAGGCTTCAGAATAAGAATAAACAAATAAAGCAATTAGAACCAAGGCTGTGCAACAGTGTCAATATAGGCTGCCTAACTATATGTATTTGAAATATTCTTGAAATGGCCTACAATTCCCACCAACTGTTGATAGAATAGTGTTAAATTACAAGCCTCACAATTCATGATGTGTTTAATTGTTTCAGCTATACATTTTTTTAAACCTTCTTAAGTATACTTTTAGCTGTTGATTGTTTCATTTTGCTTGCATCTGATGAATATTCCTTTAGATATTATTATATAACTATCTCATGAAATATGTGCAACAAAAGCAAGAGGTGTGATCCAGTATTAACTAGACTAAAAGAAAAAGCTATGTTGTTAACATGAAAGTGATGCACATTGGAATATATATATATATATATATATATATATATATATATATATATATATATATATGTATTACCATGCACTAGGTAGATTAGACAGATGTCCTCTATTCTTAACCCAGTTTAGTACCCAACCTGCACATTAACAATCAGTAACTTTTGTCAGAATGTGATGTGCTATGATGACAGCGAAGGTGGAGATCATTTAACATTGAGAATATACAGATTTTGGTAATACTATATGTATAAATTAAGAACTATAATTACTATTTTTTTAAAGATCAATAAAGAAACCTACATGACCACATTGACTAAACTGAGTTTCCTCTCTGACCCTTTCCACTCATTTTAGATGTTTTAATATTCATGCTTATTGCTGTAGCAGTAACCTACAAAAATAATACAGCATGCATAAAACACATGTGAATGTGATTTGCAATGTATAGTGGGGAGTAAGTGGTCAAATTGTATCAGTTTGAAATGGGGGTGGGATATTTGACTTGATTTATGGTGGGTAACACCATTTTTCAGCACATAATAATCTATACTTGGTAGCCAGTATATTGGTGGAAGAACCACTAACCAACTGGAAGCTACAGGCAAGTATTCTCACATACCCACATTGGCCAAGTCAAAACTCAAACCCACATGGACTGAGGTGAGGTCTAAGTGACTGTAAAGGTGATCACCTTTGACCAAGTGGGCTCTATCATTGCTTAAAAATTACTTATAAACCATGCATATACAATCAGGGCTTGTGTTTTTGTTTACTATTTGTCTATACACCATTCATGTTCTATCCAATACTAATATTATATAGTACAAATATGATTTACAGGTAAATTGTAAGCAACTGTAAGAGACCATTTGCTTTGACCACTCTGTCATCCAGGGCCAAGAGAGAATTGAAGGGGAAAAGAAATAATTTAGGGGAAGGGAAGTTTAATTTGGGTTGTGGGGTTAAATGCAAAGTATATTTGGTGAAGGAAGAACCACAAATACAGGGTAAGCTACTGGAATGTTTTCTCATATACTGCCACCTGGTCCTATGTTGGCCAACCTGAAACTTAACCACACAGACTAAAGTCTTAGTGATGAGTAAACTTTGACTCACAAAGGCTCGCATCATTGCTTAGAATTTACTTCCAAATCATATGTGTACTATAGAAGCTGGTATTGATGCTTACAATTTACTCATAAATCATACATGTCCTATAAAATTCTAGCATTATATAGTATATGTATGATTCACACATAAATTGTAAGTAATGATACAAGTACCTGTGCTTTGACCACCTGGCCAACCTGGGCTCAATGAGAGTGAGTGGTTACTAAAAACACAAAAATATGCCCCAAAAGCAAAATACATATTTAAATATTTTAAGTGTATATAATAATGATAATAATGAGGACTTTTTATAGCGCCAAATCTTTAAAAGCTCTAAGTGCTTTACAACATTAGACAACACCTAAAACATACATAACATACATAATGATGATTAAATAAAAACAAACACCATGAAATTAGAAAACATAAAACATGCTGAAAATATTTAAGTTAGAACCATTATTAGGTCTTTATGTTTGTTCTTGCAGTTGAAATAGATGAGTTTGGAGAGCACTCTTGAATGAGATCACTATGTCTTTGTGTCAAAGTGCAGTGTGCAATTCGTTACACATTGCTGGGCCCTGGTATGCAAAAGAAGTTGTCCTTATGACTTTGTTTTCATAGTGAGAATAACTAATGTACAATTGTTAGATTGTCAGAAGAGGAGCGCAAGTATCTTGCTGGTGTGTACACATGGGTGAAGTAAGATAGGTATGTTGGACTGGAGCCCGTAAGTGAAACTGCACAGAGCACAAATTTTGTTTTTGATTCTGGATCGAAATGATTGCCAGTATAGGGTACAGAGCAGGGGGGAGGTGTGCTCTGATTATGGTACCCAAAGAATGATCTGAGCAGCTGTGTTTTGAACTTTCTAAAGGTTTTGGAATAGATATTGAGATGAACCAGACAGAATTGAGTTACAGTAGTCCAATCTTGAAAGTACTAAGAACACACAAGTGTTTCATTGGCATTGGCATCAACTGAAAGATATTTATGAATGGAGCAATTTCATCTCTGCTCAAAATATGCAGCCTTGCATATGTTCATGACATGTTGGTGCAATGTGAGAGTACTATCGAGAGTAACACCTAGGTTTCATACTCACTGTGTGAATTTAATGTTGGTGTTGCTGATATTTATTGTTTGCGGTAAAGGATGTGAATGAGAAAGTCTTTGTGTTGCGATCAGAATGGCTTCAGTTTTATCATCATTTATCTGCAGCTTGTTATTTGTCATCAATGATTTCACATCAGAAATGCACCTCTCTACACCTTTGATGGTAACATCAAGTTCAGGTGGGTGGCTAGATTTGTACATTTGGGTGTCATCATTGTACAATTGGTGTAAACACTGGATCATCATCTATGACACTTGAGAGCGCTGAGTGTATAGAATGAAGAGAACAGGTCCAAGAACAGACCCGTGTGCAACACCACAACATAGATCAACTGGCCTGGAGTATATTCCATTTGCAGACACAATTTGTGTTCTGTTGACCAAGTAGGACTTGAACCATAGTAAGGATGTATCATGAATGCCAAATACATGCTGGAGATTGTGGAGTAATTTATCATGGTCTATTGTACCAAATGCTGCAGACAAATCAAGGAGGGTGAGGACTGTAATCTATCTGCTATCCAAATCAGAGAGAAGTTAATTAACTACTCTCAGAAGAGTAATTTCAGTACAGTGGCATGGGCGATATGCAGACTATACATTGCTAAAAAAAGACTGAATTCAGATGAGATACAACTTGAGATAAGACAACTTTTTCTAAGATTTCTGACATAAATGGGAGATTATAAACTGGGTGGAAGTTCTTGAAATTGTTATAATCGAGTGTTGGTTTCTTCAGCAGAGGTTTTACAATAGCAGTTTTGAAAAATGATGGGAATTCCATGGATGAGAGAGGAATTAATAAAACCAGTTAGTGAAGGCAATACTAAGCAATAATATTGGAATTGGATCAAGTTCACATGACTCTGGTGTACTCTTCATCATGATTGTAGACACTAAATCCATTGAGACAGGTTGAAATGCTGCTATTGGTTGCCGCTGAAATTCTGCATCACAACTGTATGGTGATGAGTCACTTGAAATTGTGTTGTCAAGCTTATCTCTAATGGTTTGTACTTTGTCACAGAAGTAATTTGCAAACAGGTAGGGAAGATCAACTGGGGAGTAGATACAATGTGACACCCACCCCCATAACACAATAGTTGGGAGCCATAGAACCCAACTGTGTTCTATACCAAATTGTATTATAAGCAATCAGGTCAGTTAGCTGAAGAAAATGATAAAAATATTCCAAAAAAATTTGTGAGGGATGAAGCACAGAGGTAGGTAATAAATGTGGGCAGTAAAATGCATGCTTCATTGGACAGTAACCATCTTAAACAGATGCATATTAAATGAGAAATACACCTGTAGTGAAAACAGAAGACATATATAATATTATACTTTATTTAGAGAACCAAGGATTGGTACATATATGTGTATACTGTCTAATGTATAGCATGAATAAAATATCAACCTGTGAATCTTATCATATACATTGAATCCATAATACAAGCAATTCCATTGAAAATATGCACACAAACAGATTTAAAATATTCATTAAATTTGTGACAGGTCTGAATTCAGTGGAAAAACATAGCACAATCATGTAATGAATTGGTAGCATTAGTGAGTATTAACTTTTTCCCACCAAATAGGAAACTTTCATGACACAGTAAAAATGTTTCAGTCACATTGGAAATTAAAAATCCATCAGATTACATTGCTTTTATTTAAGTTTGGTACTGAATTCCTTTAAAGAAAGGTTCTTTACTTTTATTGAAGATTTTAGTCACTTTTCTTTGATGAAGGGTGCATGAGTTATTGAAGTCACTGCTAAAGGAAAACCAAATAAATGCATGTTTTGTATTGTGACATCAAATAATTGTGCTGCATGATTGAGACTGATTTCTTTTTCCATTTGCTTAGTATGTTTTCATAACAATCTGTGCTTGAAGGTAATCTGTTTTCTTTGAAATTTCAGCAAACTATTTTATCTGGGCACATTTTTAGAAACGGAAATGGCCATTGTTTGCTCTATTGTAGCTACTTTTTATCCCTGAATATTGATTAGACCAAGTCAGATGTTTGTTTTTATTTTTTTTTTGTTTTTTTGTTATGTTTTACATTTGTGGTAGCAGTGTGATGCTACCTTCCATTTGTGTGGCTAGAAATTTAACAGAGTCATGGACAATAAAGATGCAAGTATACTGGTCTGATGACATGAATTACAGCTAAAAATGTGAGTGTTCTTAAGGATTTAGTTCTGAGTTAAAAAATGTGGAATTTTACTTACATCCACATACAAATGTCAGTTGATGGAAATATAGTAATTACTAGCAAGTGGCTGAAAATCCTACAAAAGATAGATTATGAGATAATGTCTTGTCTGGTTGATCTCTTCTACTAAAAATGTCAACAAAAAAAGCAGATATCTCCTGCTAGATAAAATGGTTTGTCAATATGGACAAAGAATTTGTTTATGCAACAATTGATAAATTTCAGAGCATTTTATATCAAGATTGCAGCTTCTGTCATGGAGCCTCTGAATTTCTCCACGCCAAACCAATATGTTGCATATACAATTTCATACAGCCAACAATGTTGCCAATAAAAAAAATCACCAGATAGTATATTTTGCCATCAGTAAGGAAAATAAATCACAGCTTGTGACATTGGCTTAGCCTTATGTGATCCCATAATAATTTTTTTACTTATCATTTTTTTGTACTTTTAAAAAAAAAAACAATTTTTCGTGTCCAAGAAAATTACAGACAAATTTTCAGAAGCCACGCTATGATCATCTTGTATTATTCACACGCGATCTCTTCCCCAAAATAATAATAAACTGTTTACATTTATTTGTACTGTTAAGAAAGAATTTTTTCGTGTACGAGAAAAATACATATAAAATTTTGGTTGCCACATCACGACCATTTTATATCAGAATTAATTTTATAACGGAGCATGCTATAGCAACATCACACTGTAGTTGGAAGTGGTGTACATTTGTTCCTTGACATTAGCTTGTTAGTAATCTCAAGAGTTCTTTGCAGCTGGAACTTTCTGTATATACTGATGTATACTTCAAATTTATAATCTGTAATTGTTTTATAATAATAATAATAATAATAATAATAATAATAATAATAATAATAATAATAATAATAATAAAAATAATAATAATTAAAACAAATAACTTTGATTTAGGCAGTTTTGATATTAATTTATTTACTTTTTACCAATTTCTAGCACAATGCATATGACATCACTTGGTCACACTTGATTTTACACATATGGATAAGTATGATAAATCTCAAATCTATCTAGGTAAGAGTATGATTATGATTTGTGACAGTCCATAAGGTGTAGTACAAAATTTTGACTGAAATATCCAGAATGTTTATTTACAAAGTTTTGATTGAAATAACTTATGTTTTAAGTAATAAAGATGTAAATGGCACAAAAAAGTAAAAGCTTCCAATCAAGTAAATGAATGGGGCTATAAATAGAAAAATGTAAATAATACACATAAATATCACTAACATAAGATTTTTTTTGGCTTATTTTACCAATATTCAACTCATACAAATCATAATATCCTCACTGCTGTCATGCTTTTCTGTGCATTTAAGGTTTCCGTAACCAATATTGCTGCAAAATGCATACCGAATTCGACCAATTGACGAAAATAATGTATATATTTGTATGATTCTAAAGGCTAAATATTAAATAGGTTTTTCCGAGTTGCAAGTTCAAGAAGATCGCGGAGTGGGTCTTCGTGTTGACATTTAGAAATTAGATTTTCAAATACGTTTACAATATAAATATGGGATATTTTATACATTTTATGAACATCACTTTCCTCAATTAAAGGACGATTTTTCTTACTAGATACAAATTGGATTTCCGACCAAAAATAACACATGATCCAATGTTTATATGAAGAATCGTTGCGCAGAAATAACATGACGTGCAGAATATGCCGACATGGTGGTTTATCTTCACAAGTATTAAGGTAAAGAAAATATATGTATTTGAATGCGTATTTCGGTTTTGTTTGTTTTTATTTCTATAATTATATTACAGTCTTTGAAGTAACTAGAGAGAGAGAGAGAGAGAGAGAGAGAGAGAGAGAGAGAGAGAGAGAGAGAGAGAGAGAGAGAGAGAGAGAGAGAGAGAGAGAGAGAGAGAGAGAGAGAGAGAGAGAGTACTTCGTGTTCTTGAATGTTAGTATCCTCATTCATCTTCCTAGTCAATAAACGTCTCTTAATCCGATATATTACAAAAATACCAAGTTATTGATTAATATTCCAAGCTCTTCAAACAACAAATCCTTAACTCAATTTCTTATTTTCTTCGTTGAAGAGCTTTGGTCAGAATTACTTCCCCAGTTACTTTGCGTGTTTCCAGGTTTCACGGTACCAATTGTTTTTCGATAGACCTCAATGCTAATATTTTATGAAATAAATATACTTATTATCCTATCTCAGCATGCATGGCACCCACTGTCACAGAGAACAATGTTAGATTGTCAATTTTACAATGACAGAACCAGGTACTACATTGCATTTAAGTGAGATAACTCTGCTGGAGCTAGACAGGGGTAAGGGTTATCTAGTTACTCCAGACACATTTTCAGTCCTGTGTACCACATTTTTTACAAAAAAAAAAAATCATAAAAAATACAAAATGTGATATAGTTATGAATTAACATAATCTCACATGTTTCCAAGAGGCTCAATTTTTTTTAAGCCTAACAGAAAGTACAACTATTACATAATGCACCAATCACAGCTAGTTTTGTGGTTTATATCTGAATCTCAACCCACCTGGGGTTGTACAATTTTTACCGTTATACGTCCAAACTACAGCAAACCGTCACAAACTACCGCAAACCGTCAAAAACCTACCTCAAATCACCTTTAAAATGCATTATAATGCTAATTTATCTAAGAAAATATGTTGTAAGTAAACAAAATGTGACACTTATCTTATAATACGTGAAGAAATTTTGTTCATGTCAGGGTGAATCCTCACGCAAAATACAAATTCACTATCTTTCTATGAAGATTTATAATAAATAAATCATCATGAATGATTTAAGGAGGAGCTACTGACCGTCACTAGACTGAGAACAAAAGAAATTAATAAAACCTCTTTTATATACATATAAATACACATGGCAGTAATCCTTCCCTTTTAAAATGTTCAGCAAAAGGCAAGAAAACGAAATTAAGGAGCAGATAAGTGAATGAAGATAAAAAAATTTAATGATCAAAGTCACTCCTCTGTCAATTCAAATTGCTTTTGTTTTTCTTTTATTGTCCCCCCCCCCCCGGTTTTGGTTTCGAGCAATGTTCTTAGCGCCATTTGAAACAGAAAATTTTCCGTTGGTTGAAACTTTTTATGTTATATTGCATTTTCTATTTTGCATTCTCTAGGAATTCAACAAAAAATTCTTTGCGTTTCTCCTCAATCTAACAACGCCATATTATACTGTTGACGAAATATGCGGCATAATTTCGTTGCAAACATTAGACCTAATTGCTTTCACCACGTAGTGAACATCTGAAATCTACGAACTGGATGTCTACTGCTTGAAAGAAAAGTTGAAACAGATCAGGGGTATTCCGTGGCTTCCAAACAGTGGTTTTTTTTTTTTTGGGTTCTTTTAATATGTTGTTCAATGATTAAGCAATATTGTTTGCTCATAAGTCATCGTTGAACTTTTTTTCTTCTTGGTTCATTTACATAGCAACACAGTGTCTCTTTTACGTGGCTTTTACAATATGTAAT
Organism: Potamilus streckersoni; assembly: GCA_016746295.1. Lineage (NCBI taxonomy): Eukaryota > Metazoa > Mollusca > Bivalvia > Unionida > Unionidae > Potamilus > Potamilus streckersoni. The sequence continues at coordinate 1,960,819 of JAEAOA010000845.1, read as the reverse complement.
CGAGAGGGTTGTCAATAAGAAACTGTTTCATTTGCTAGGATTCCCCGTCAAAGACGACGGAGCTGTCCACATTAACCAACACAACGTCGCCAAAAATGTTCTTTGTTTGTTTGTTTGTTTTCATGTGCTTCTGTACATTGCACCCTAGACAAATTTGGGAAGCATATATCCACAGGTCACGGCAGGTTCTTCATCTGTTCAAAATGAAACATGCTTGTGTTGTCTTATTTTGACACTTTTTATGTTGTTCTTGAGTTTGACTGAAATTTGATATTGTAATGTTCTGTATTGCCTCATAACTTGTGTCTTTGTGCAAAACCACAGGCCGAAAAAATATTGGATGTTCATTGGTGTCTTTCCTTATTATAGTATGGTTTCTGTACATAATTGTTGTGAGATTATTTGTTCCGTGTTTTTTTTTTCTCCAAAAAATGTAAGTCTGTTATTTGGTTGTCGGCATATAATATGATGGCTGACACTTTTTCTGTCATGACTTATGTTTCCCACGCATACCAATTATCTCTAACATCTCGCCGGCAATATTTTCTGACTAAGTGTTTTGGTTTTGCTATTTGTTTTTAAACATTTTAAACGTTCTTCTCGATACGTTTTGTTCCTTGTTTGTTGGAAGTTCCGTGGTCCATTTAGAGATTTGTCTCGCTTTAATTGGCAAAACATTTCCCATGGGTTTGAGCAGAACAGTCTATCTCATATTTTATCCATCGTTTGTGGATTTGTTCTGCTGTGCTTATATGATGTGCTTATGATTTTTAACGTAGCCTTAACAATTTTTCCGTCATATCGCTACGATGTCTGCAATGTGGCAGTTTATAGTGATGTGTATAGCACTGGGGCATCATGCCGCAGACATGTAGCATGATATCCCACCCAGTGATATTATCCTGACACCATGCCGACCAGTTCTAACATAACCCCTTAATGTTGAGCGTCAAGCGAGGCAGCTGTTAGTACCATTTTTGTAAGTCTTTGGTGATCCGACCGGGGATCGAACCTACGGACGCGCCAACCACTAGGCCACCGGAGCGGTGGAATTGTTCTGATGTACGGCAGATTGATATATGGTCGAGAAAACCCACTAACTGTTGTGAATAAACCATTAATCTATGCCTCATTTCTGTTACTGACACAGGAAACTAGTTAAAATATGCGCAGATATTCAGATTCATTTGAGATTATCAGATTTATTTGAGTAACATTATATATATATATATATATATATATATATATATATATATATATATATATATATATATATATATATATATATATATATATATATATATATATATCTATATCTATCTCTATATCTATATATATATATATATATTTATATATATATATATAGATATATAGATATATATATGTATATATATATATATATATATATATATATATATATATATATATATATATATATATATATATATATATATATATATATATATATATATTGTGCCGAATTTTGGTAAATACATGGACCACGTTTTTCCTAACGTGTCATCGAAGGTGTCAAGATTTGTTTGACAAAAGTGAGACACGACCTCAACATCTACTCGGCGAATACCTTTTACAAGTTAAACGGGTTCTCCTTGGTTGGCAGTCTTTTCGTAATGTATAAGACGATTGCCATTTTGTTGTAACACCATGTTGTAACACCATACAATAGGCTGTGGTTGACGATCAAACAATTGTGATTTGTGTTCCATCAGATAAGACAAATTTGGGTTTGTGCAGTCCACGTTAAAGGGATGGCGAAGATATAATATCTCCCACCTAATAGGATCTAACGTTTTATTTAATTACTTTGATAATGGAGTAGGAGGATGCAGCATAACCAACGCTTGAGAATTATGAGATTACCGTGAAAGACACAAGACATTTTATCAATTCTATACACTTATAATTTTTTTATTTTGTCATGGAAGTATAACATCTAAAACAGATTTACATGTAAGCGTGCAAGAATTCAAATACAAAAACACATGAGACATAAATGACTCCGTACATGAATAAGGCAGAAATGAAGATCACCAAAACACCATATAAACTAGTGTAAAACACTCATTCTGTATCACACGCAAACTGCGAACACGGTTTGGTTTCTCCAAATCTCTGTGGAATTAAATGTCTCTAATGGCTCTAGGATTGGCATTTATTCTTCATTCTTTCTATTTCTACACTACTGATTCTCCTCTCGTGGAATTGGCGTATTTCTTCTATTTTGGACTCTTCTTATTTTACCCAGTTTCCAGTAGCGTATTAAGGGTACATGGAGACGTTGATGGCCCAAAGGGACTCTGGCGCCCCATTACCTCTTGCGTCCAAGGCCCCCCAACTCCACCCCACCCCGCCCCCCCCCCAAAAAAAAATTAAAAATTGGTACGCTATTGCCTGTTGCTAACATTGTTCTAATTCAGTTTTCATGTCTGAGTTTTCTTCTTTCATTGGATCTAACTAAACTTGTTTTCTCTATCAGTGACACATAGCGTCATTCATATTGGCATAATATTTATCTTTTCATGTATCCAAGCATCGAAACCAAGATTTTTCCAGTCTTAAGCATCTTTCCAGTCGTGAATTTGTTGGTGTAACCAACTACTTTTGTATATATGTTGATGAACATGAAGCGCGAATAAAGTACGACTAATGCCTTCTTTATGAAGGTACACACCTTATCTTCTTTACTATTCTCAGCACTTTTAACACAGTGTGTCTTTCGTGCATGATAAAGTTTTTGAAGACCTGTCTTTGTCGCATGCATCATTCTTAAATGATCCAAAATGAATTTTTTGGTGAAAGAAATGCGAAAACAAATAGTCACCACTATATACTTTCACCATATATCATCCAAAATTCCCTAAGTCTTTTCTGGATTTCGGTGTACCACTCGCACATTGTATGTGTAGAAATCGTGGCATCAAAGTTCTTCGGAGTTATGGGTAGTTGATCGATGTCTGACCGCTGGAACACTTACAAAACAATCAGTCCTCTAATAGTATTCATATATTACTGGTTAAAACATCTATGTAGTAAAAGATACAATGTAATGTGCTGCACTTGAATCTGCACAGACTATCTATCAACGTGTTCTCGTACCTCCAGAATAAAAAAGCTACGAATTCGGTATTCTAATGTATCCATGCAGATAATAATCATGCCACACCAAAGGAAGGTAGTGATAGCACAGAGACTATCTGGCATGTTCTGGGAAAGCTGAAATTTATATTCATAGATCTTCACACAACAACGGAAACCCTGTACTTGGTCATCTCGTTCCGGATAGACAAATCCGACTCGGGCTAAAGTTTTGGTACTACATATTCTATCTAGATCTCTTTCTTTGGGTGGGACCAAACAGATTCCCCCACTTAACCGAAATTAAAAAACTAAAAAATGTTTTGTATGTTTTTGTATCCCCCTCGATGCGTTGCTGTGTGTTTATTAAAAAAGGATTTTGATCAAAAATTTAATTTAAAATAAATTTTTGATGGGGTATTTTTCTCTAGTGTATATAAAAGTTCACTCTTCCGATAAGGTTTCATTTACCTTATCGGGGTGGTTCCCCTTGTTTGTATTTTTAGTGTTTTAGTGACCTTGGCTAGACAAATCAGACTCGGACTAAAGTTTTGATACTGGATATTCTCTCTAAATATCTGGACCATTATTTAAGCATCTTGAGTCGGCTTTCAAAGTTACTATAACAAAGCCAAGCCACGTTAAACGTATAGTCTTCTTTGATTTTCATATTATGTTGACTTAATGGTAACAAAGTGGTTTGCGAACGCATGAATGAGATCCACAGGTTGGTACACTAAGGCATTAATTACAACAATAAAGTAGAAAGGTTGTGCTGTATCGCTTTCACAAGTAGAGCGGTCAGGATCACAAATGGCATAGTACAGAAATGGCATGGTCGCTGGTATCACAGAGTACGGCATCAATCTGGTCGCAAGGCACATCATCGCACTAGAGTTCAAGGTTGAATTTGCAGAATCAATAAGCGTTTCACTCGGTTGCTGTGTCGAATTCGTCTTTGTCGTTAAAAGTATTATGACCAAAAATTGTACTTTGAGTCCATAATGGCTACCTCACTCTGTTGATGTGTTAAATTATTAATCGTTCCAAGGTGGTCACTATGAATTGCTTGTCTTGGAACTTTTCCCTTTTTGAATTGGAGCTCAATGTGTTCATACGGTAAAGCGTTGCGGTCTGCAAGTCGCTCTTGTTTCTGGTATACAATCTGATAGACTTTTTGAAAGGTTGAGTGACACTTTGTTGCTTTTGGAAACATACCATTTTGCTTAGATTCAATGTTTTCATTTTCACGTAAAAGTCGTTATCTTGCCCAGACTGTAAAGCTTCTTTTAAAACGTCAATGTTGACTATTTTTACTCGAATGATGACGTCTGTGTCAATCCTTTGAATTTGCTCTTGGTATGCACTGGCCCATGTCAGCCACTGTGTTCGTAGCCGTACTTGTTGGTGTCACCCCTAGCAAAGCTCACAATAGTGCCTATTCGGTTTTCGTCAGTCCATGCGCCTAAACAGTCATCATTGGGCCTAAACAGTCATGATCTATATCTGTTTGATTACTACCAGGCCAATGGATCAACATACAATTGTTGGTGTCAAGGTAAATGACTCGGTCTCATAAAGGGTCTTAGGTATCATACAATTTTAAATGGGTGTTGGTTGTCATGTACTATCCAATGGAGACACTTCCAAACTAGATAGTTGGGGGAAGGGGTGGCAGGGGGTACAAAATTATGTCACTTCTTTGTAATTCATCTGCTTTAAATTTTCACAGATTATTTCCACATGTTTCATAATTTTTCCTTTTTCGTCCACTTGTTGAAAGTAGCGAGTTGTATCTGCCAAAAATTCCGTCTTGGGTAATACATAACGTAATAATAATTTAACACACACACACACACACACACACACACACACACACACACACACACACACACACACACAGAGTTTAACATGGCTTTGGCAAACGATCGTCTTTTTTCGTGTTTTTGTTTTCCTGTTATACATTGTACAATTGCGGAAAGTTAAAAAATACCGCTACTTAATGTACTTGATGCTGTATCCATGGCACCGCCAGGAAAGCCACCTCATAAAGTCGTGCATGAACATACCATATTGTCGCATTTGAACAGACATCAGTAAATATAATGGTAGATATTTACGGAAGATCTGCTCGTGGTAAAGCTCAGCAGCAAGGTGATTTATCTAAATATGCAACCCTCGATCAACTCAGAAATGAGATTGGTTATTTATTAAATATTACAAGTGTGGATCAAAATGAAGTGGTTGTTTTTCAGGACAAACAAGGACGATTAAAGATAAGCAATATACAAATACCTGACGTACTTATACGAATTCCTACTGCAGTTGTTGATAATATCGTTACTTTTACTGATCAGGGTAAAATACAAGATTCAGGTAAGTCAGTTAACGATATGTCAAGACGACTGGCGGTGTATTAAGTGGAAACGTTATTATGAACAAATTTTTTTTTTACAGATCTTGGATATCCAACCACAGATAGTGATGCTACAACAAAAATATATGTTGACGATCATGAATCTAAGTATGTATTAACCAACGGTGGTATAATGTGTGCATTTCTCAATATGTACCATAATAGTATTAGTAATTTAAAAACACCAGAATCTGAGTTTGATGCTGCTACAAAAAAAAAAAAAATACGTCGATGATAGAGATTCCAATCAGTAATGCAATAGTCACGCTCAAAACTGATTTTACCGGTCACGTGAATACGTTTTTGAGTTTTCGCAGAAACATAAACAAAATTATTAACGAATATTTTGGAAATCCACCAAATGTTGATATAAATCTTACTGATATTAACACAAAACTCAATGATATTATCGGTGGAATTCCGGATATTGTTAAAAGAAACGAGCCTGATGAAAATTCCTCACAAACAAATCATTAATATCGTGTACGTCGTCGGATCAGGCTCAGCTACATGGACACAACGAAATAAAACCATCAAACACACCACGGCACGGATGTCGCTGGTATATATATATATATATATATATATATATATATATATATATATATATATATATATATATATATATATATATATATATATATATATATATATATATATATATATATATATATATATATATTGTCTGTGTTTAGCGTTGTAGAATTTAACATACCACATCTCTATTAGCTAATAAATTGTCTAGAACCGTAACTGTGATGTTGGATAAAAATTCTGAAGAAACATTCACGTTGGAATCATCGGATAGAAGTTTGTCCTCCGCTAATTACTGGTGGGGTCTGGAATTTGTAACTAAAGCTCCCATCTTATTTACTTAATTAAATGACAACGTCATTAGGTATAATGAATCAAATGACAGTTGTCACTTATTGACATTCAACGTCATAGATATAATAAGGCGTGTAAGTGTCAGACTGAACTAAAAAATGTCATTGAAGAATACACGTTGAAAGTAAAAAAATATCGCAGACGCAAGGTTATTATCGATGTAGTAGTTTACTCAGTATCTGCTGTTGTTGCTGGAACCGGATTATTATTATCAACGTTAACTATGACGGCTCCTGCGGTTTTAACCATTGTCGTTTCTACGACAACAACATGTGCAGGTATTCTCGGTATTATCGCTAAGAAAATATCTACATGCACGAGTGATAAATTACGTGAGTACATGTTGAAATTGCACACAGCAACAGCTGCCTATACTAAATTATGCTCGCATCTTTCCTTGTATCTCAGTGATAGTAAAATATCTGATGAGGAGTTCGTTACGATTATGAAAATCTACGATGAAGCATTTGTAACAGAAAACAATGCATTTTCTAGCGACAATAGCGGAAAGATCGAGAATTAAATAATAAAAATAACAATAATGTCTGAGTCCTTGACATCGTCAAGGGAATTATTGCAACAGATCGTCACTAATACGACACGATCAAAAACTACTATATCAGTAATTTCGACCAGTCCTGAATTTAGCGTTAACTTTCCAACTGCAATTCCAGCAAAAGAAATTGCATTGGCTCAATTGCGCGTTTATAATAGCTGGCCAAATATCAGGTCAAAACCATTCGGTGGATTACCAGCAAATAATTAACTAGTATTTGCGAATAAGAATAAGCCAGATGGAACACCTGATTGGCAAGTTGTTGGAATTTCAACAGGCAGTTATCAAATAGAGGAGATTAATGACGAGTTCCAACGCAGAATAAAATCTATCACAGGAAAAGAATCAAAAATAGCTATCACTGTTTACGAACCAACACTATCAGCGGTGATTGAAGTAAATTCCCCTGATTACTTCGTAGATATTTATCATCAGAGTTCGATCAGATCAGTGTTAGGATGGCTTGAAGTGGCACCAACTTATCAAGGTCCACTAGAACCAACTAAAAATGAGTTTAAAACGAGTGAAAAAAATTCATTAAAGATCCAGCATATCGAGAAAAAATCCATGGCATTATATAAAATTTTAATTTGATCCAAACAATAATGATCATTACTTTACCGATTTTTACGGTAAAACGATTCCACAGATAACTAGATCAATATTTAATGTTATTGAAGATCCCAAGACGCCAGGGTATACTAAAGACATTGTTCATGAAATAATTACTAAAAGATTTTTAGATACTTTCATACCTAAATATAATAAATCTTTAAATGATTTAAGACATTTACTTACTTCATTTTTACAGCATTATGATCATAATGTAAAGCAACAAATAATCGAGTAATAAAACACTTAAATGGTATCTTATTTGGTTTATACATCGCCAATCGAAGCATTATAAACGTTGCAACTGATCATAGTAGAACTGTTTACACTAATAAAAAAGTAAACAATTACTTCTTGATCAATAAAATAAAAGAAAATGATTTACGAACATGTATTATACCAGTTCTAAATAACGCTGAAATGAAGAAATCATTAAGTGATCTTATTGAATAATATTATCCGGGAGTAATTGAATCGTGGAGAAAAATAGCCCCACCACCGTCTATACTAAAACATAATAACGACCCGTTTGGTGCTGGTAGACACATATCGCCAGGCATAGTAAACATAACAACAACAACAAACGCTGTAAATCTCGTTAGCGACGTTGTTGATGGAAGTTTTCAAATAGATCTTTCAAAGGCTAGCCAGGCCCAGCAAGGGTACATATTATACACATTTTCACCGCGCGATCCACCCGGATATCTTATTGTATCAGAACCTATCAACCCCATATACATGCGTGTGCATAATCCGTTATTATCAAGAATACCCTTCAAACTTACAGACCAAAATAGTCACATCAAAGAAATGAAGAGATAAATATAAATCTGTATGTTTGATCGTAATGCGTCAAAATGCGAAATAAAAAAATCTATGGTACCTGATACATAATGGTTGGTCCGTGTAAAACACAGTTACAATATATATATATATATATATATATATATATATATATATATATATATATATATATATATATATATATATATATATATATATATATATATATATATATATATATATATATATATATATTACTTAGGTGGAATATGCATTAGTTTTCCCAAGGGTTTAGTTTAGCAATTATAACAGTTAATGGCCCCTCATTATCACTTTCATTTTCACTTACATTTTCCATATTTTCACAATGTTCCCTTGTTCCCTCAACTGTCTTATACGAGAATTTATAATCTCTTTCTGTTCGTATTCATGAGATAATTCTAACTTAATTTTGTTAATAGCGTTTGAGAGAGGTACAAACAAATTTTGCCTGATTATCAGTGACTGTTGCCAGTGACTTTAACATTCCCCCTTTGTATATCCTTCATAAATTTGTAATATGACGAAAGAGTAAATCTGTTTTGGTTTTTCAGTTGTAGTAATGAGTCAAAATCACACAGATCTTTTCAGCATTAAAATTGTCAAAATTGATACCGTTATGTTGTAATTTTTTAATAGCAGAAACAATGGCATTTATAATTTCAGTATTCATTATATAATAAATATATACATTTATTATAAAAATTAGCCAAATATGTAGCGCGAACTGACATCGAAACTTTAGGAACTCAAAGGGTTGTTTATACACGTGTTGGTCTTAGTGTCCAATCATATATACTTTGCAAGAGTTCCTTGACATCCGTTATCGAAACTCTAGAAACTCAAAGACAACACAGTAACGTGACCGAACCAAATTAGGTTTTGGTTTTGCGATTGTGTCTTTAGGAACGGTACCTTGTGTGGGTACTCTTACAGTAGGTCACAAAGTCACGATCTCGTATCAGTTCCCGCTACATATTTTGGACGGCACAAGTCGGCACAAACACATAACATATAATGATGATATATATATATATATATATATATATATATATATATATATATATATATATATATATATATATATATATATATATATATATATATATATATAGATAGATAGATAGATAGATAGATAGATAGATAGATAGATAGATAGATAGATAGATAGATACATACATACATACATACATACATACATACATACATACATACATACATACATACATACATACATACATACATACATACATACATACATACATACATACATACATACATACATACATACATACATACATACATACATACATACATACATACATACATACATACATACATATTTCAAATTATCATGAGCTATATACAAATGATATGATTTGGACGACACAACATAGATATGAAGACACAAACGTGTGGGGGCGGGGGAGGCTTGGTTTTATCTACATTCAGCAGATTTCAAAACATTCCTCAGATAAAGTTCCCGGAGTGAGAAAAAACTATTCACGGCAGGTTATATAAGAAAGAGAGAAAGAGTTTATTTTTCGGTTGAACTTCTCATAAGTCTCGAACCACGGACTTTGAGTACAAATGTCAAACGTAATAACCACTAGACCACATAGCTATCTTTGTGTATATGTTCAAAAATTATTATATTTTAACCAGTAATATGTACAAGCAGTAAATATTGAATGAAAATAATAATTATTATAGTGTAGAGTAAATTTGAAAAACTATCGGGGTCAGAAAGATGCACTAATATCACTCCTTGGCCGAGTGGTCTAAAGCGCTGTCCGTTACGGATCACTGCCATCTCACCTCTCTCTACGTGTGTTCGAGTCTAGAATTCGGCGAATGTGGATATGTGAGAAAGCTTGCCAGTAGCTTCTAGTGGGTCGGTGGTTCTTTCCGATGATTTCCCGGTTTCTTCCTCCACCATTAATACTGGCCGCCATGAATAGCCTATCGTGTGCTGAAAAATGGCGTTAATCCCAACAACAACAACAACAACAACAACAACAATCCTTGTTACAAAGTTTTCAAGAATTGCAGTTGAACAGTTAACGCTAAACTGAGGATTGGTCGATCTTAATGAAATCATTGTAGTTTTTGTTGGAGTTGTATTAGTGACGATCTGCTGTAATAACTCTCGACTCAGACATAATTATCATTGTTTTTATTTAATTCTCCATTTTGACTCTCATCAGTAGCGATTATAAATGCTTCATCGTAGGTTTTCATTATTGTTGTAAATTCCTCGTCGGATATTTTACCATCACTAAGATAAAGTGAAACACATGAAGTTAGTTTAGAATAGGCTGCTGTTGCTGTGCGTAATTTTATTATATACTCGGGTAATTTATCATTTGTGCACGTAGATATCTTCTTAGCGATAATACTGAAAATGCATGCGATCGTCGTTGAAGTTGAAACAATAATCGTTACAATTGCTGGAGCAACATTGTTATAGTTGATAATAATAATCCTGAACCAGCAACAATAGCAGAAGCTGAATAAACAACTATGTCAATGACAGCCATACGACTACAATATTTTTTACTTTTTCTGTATAATTATTAATGATATTTTTTAGTTTGGTAAGGCATTAACATACTTGATTATATCTGTAACGTTGAACGTCAGTTGAAGTTTCATTCATTATACTATGACGTTAAGTAATTAATTGGTGAGTTTAGTTACAAATTTCAGATACCACCAGTAATTAACCGAAGCAGATAATTCCAGCATAAATGTTTCCTCAGAATCTTTATCTAACCTTACAGATACAGTTCCAGAAAATTTACCAGTTGATGGAGATATAGTAAATATTCTAAACTTTTCACAGTTAAGTACGGACAGTCTATATACACCCGTGTAAGTGGTGTGTTTGATGGTTGTATTTTCTGGTGTCCATATAGCTGATTCTGATGAAACGACGTACACAATATTTTTAATCTGCTGGTGAGGAATTTTAATCAGGCTCTTTTTTTAACAATATCAGGAATTCCACAGATAATATCGTTGAGTATTTTATTAATAACAGCGAGTTTTATGTCAAAAGTTGGTGGACTTCCGAAAAATTCATTTATGGTTCTGTTTATGTTTCTGCGAAATTTCAAAACGTACCTACGTGATTAGTAAAATCAGCTTTGAATGTGCTTATTTCATTGCTTTTGGGAACTTCCTTATCATCGACTTATTTTTTTTTCGTAGCAGCATCAAAATTAGATTCTGTTGTTCTGAGATTATTAATGTCATTATTATTCACGTTGAGAAATTTACGCATTATACCACCGTTGGATAGTACGTACTTAGATTCTTGATCGTCGACATAATTTTTTGTTGCAGCATCATTATGTATAGTTGGGTTTCCAAGGTATTTGTTTTCCTTACATAATAATATCACAAGTAAATACATCATCAGTTTTCTTGATATAATTGTTAACTGACTTACCCGAATCTTGTATTTTACCTTTATCAGTAAAAGTAATAAATATTATCAGCAATTGAGGTAGGAATTCGTATAAGTTCATCTGGCAGTTGTATATTGCTTGTTTTTAATCGTCCTTGTTTATCCTGAAAAACGACTTCATTTTGATCCACACTTGTGATATTTAATAAATCGTCAATCTCATTTCAGAGTTGATCAAGAGTTGCATATTTAGTTAAATCTCCTTACTGCTGAGCTTTACCACGAGCAGATCTTCCGTAAGTATCTACCATTATATTTATCAATGTCTGGTTGAATGTGACAATGTGGTATATTCATTCACGACTTTATGAAGTGGTTTTGCTGATTTTAATATAGCATCAAGTGCATCAAGTTCTTCACGACCACATATTAGTAGATCAGTTAATGTTTATATTGGTAATGTAGAATATCAGACTGGAACAGTATTATTGCTGACATAATAAAAGAAATTCTTTTGATGGCGCTAATCCATATGAATCTAAATAAATAGTTCCACGTGGATATCCAACCCAATGAGTATCTGGTCCAGAGTTTTAATCGAGGATGATAATACCAGTTTCAATATTGTTTGGTTGTTTTGGTAATTGACCGCACATGAAAACACCTCTAAAGTTTTTTATTTTTAGTTTTTAGCAGCATTGAATAAATCAAAATTTGACATAGATGATATCAATAACCTGTCTCAGGAAGTCTTAGACCTTTTCTGTACCACGAATACGACGTCCCTGGCAATCTGAGACCTATTCCCTTTGTTTGTTTTTTTATGTTCGTTTTATTCCCTGTCCGGTCTCTTTCTTTAATGCCATTCAAGCAGCAATTCCAACAGCGCCTAATGCTTCTACTTTTGTAACAGCTGGGGCTGCAGCTGCAATTAAAGCTGGTATAGCTACGAAAAGTGGAAACATACCACCCGTCTTAGCAACCTCTTTGATGGCGCCGCAGAAAGATTAAGTTTGGCGCCTTTATTTGATTTTGACTTCATTGAAATTTTTGAACTCACGCTCGGTCAACGATAATTTATTTAACCGCTTATCTGTTCTCGCATTAACGATATTTTTATTCCAGTTACTTTTCATGCTGATTGTAGCCTTTTAATCTGATCAGGAGTCAGGGTAACATTAACGTGATTGCATGACATTATAATTATAGCAGATGATCTAATTATGTGTTATATATTTTCTACTAGAGCATCGACGACTCTCATTCGTCCAATAACACCTTCAAGATTCATCGTCTTATCGCGGAGTATGGCTGCGATTGCTCTATAATCAGCAATAGCTTTTCGTGTCACACAAGCTCGAAAGATTATGTCAACTACTGATTGTCTGACTAAATCTAAATGCTCGAGCGAAAATTAATAAATCGGATATAAGGTTGTAAAATCTAACTGATATTTGTAAACCAGAATCAATGTTTTGATGAAGATTCATAAAAGGCATAAGACGATGATATACACGATCTACATGAATTTGATCAAAATTCAGTAATATATCCTCGGATGGTTCTTGATGTCCATTTATCCCTAATGAAACTTCAGAAACACCGAGTTTATCAAATATCATGTGACTACGCGTTTGATCATTTACTCATGCAGCATCTTATAATGCAATACATATGTGTCTTGGTCAGAAACACCCTGCTGTGAAGTATTTGCCATGTAAATAAACCATTAATATTACTTTAAGTAACATAAGTCATCACTGTCAACTATGACAACGTTGATTTACTGCCTTGACTAATAAAAGATAGCAACCGGTCTTCTTCAGATATTGAGGGAGTCATTAGTGACATCCACAATAAAGTTTTGTTAGTACTACTTTACCAGCATCAATGGCGGGTGGCCATATTGCATTATCGTCGGTACTTTTTCTTACAAGTACAACTGTATGCTTAGCTCCAAAAATAACCTTTCTGACATTTCTACAGAATCCAAAGATATGTGACAGTGGAATTGCACATTTTATCTTTCGACGTGATGTAAATCCTACGTTGAAATATGGATCTACATTAATAATCATTCTTTCTATGTCTGCGAAGGCGTTTCTGGCAAAGTTCTGTGGTCGTCCTACTTCATATTGTTGGTACTCTGGAGAATTAGTAGTATCTTTTACAAACATAATTGATAGGCCAGCTGATCTTAAATAATCATCGCTTTATCGTGTTAGACCCAATATCGTTGTAGCAACGTCGACGTCTTTCTGAATTGACTCAATAATTTTTCCGTCAACCATATACGTAGCACTGTCAAACAACTCCATAATACCATTATTAACAAAACCAATACTATCATTAGCGGCGTACTCAATATCATCTTTTATAATTTCACCTTCTATTTCAATAATTGCTTCAGAAAATATATGCTTGTATCCTGCACTTGCAGTTCAAACCTTCCAGTTTGACTTGAAACTCGTGCATCATAAGAATAATATTGATAATCACGCACAGACTCATCTTTTAATACTGGTGCATCTATGTTAAACGCTGGATCAGATATGCGCTTGAACATCTTATATTTTTTTATCGTCTAACACAAAGACCCCTTCGTGAAGTGAGACCACTTCCTGCTCTCAGACTAGCGGTTATATTTTTTTCTTTTTCTGATAATGGTACATCAACCAACTCTCCTAGTTTTCATTTGCAGTTTGGTTTATTATTTTACTGATATTTTCAGACATTAATTCAGTCCTAGGTAACTTTACAGGTAGATGTTTTCGCCGTATTAATCGTGCTAGTCTATCTTTGATTGCTGAGAATGCTTTACCAGCAACATTGCCAACAGCACTAATACCTTTTTCACGAACAACATCAATAGCTTTCATCCCCAGTTGCTTTGCAATCGGTACTACTTTTGGTGCTATCCTTCTAAACAGACCCTGAACAACATCACCTAGTCCATCTCCGTGGGTTCTTTTGTATATTGGTAATCGAGAATTTACTGCCCTGACCATGGTTGTTCCACATGGAGTACTATGTACGATCATTTTATTATAATAACTATATTTAATTACATACTCAATCCAGCGACGTAGTCACTATAGTAGTCATCGGCTCTTTCATTAATGAGGGACCGATATACATCGATATCCTTAACTCCACCTCTAAATAATCGTTCGCAAATATCAGCTGTTTCGTTAATGATTTCTGGGGAATTATTACCAGTTCGTTTTCCTCCAATGATGATTTCTAGTCGATCAACATCAGCAAGGACATTATTGGGACAAGTAATAAGACCAGTTCAGTTGCTCCAGGGTCGTTTTGAAATTCGTCCTCTTCCACTTCACATGATGGTTTTGGTGTTGTTTCGCTTGTTTTAGGTGGTGTTTTTTTACGTGGTTTTGATGGTGTTTTTAGTAATTCTGGATAATCATGAAGTGATTGCTAAAATAATTTTGTGTTTTTTGTTGTTGTTTTTGTTGTTTTTTTTATTGGTTGTTTTTACTCTGTTCTCTCTCCTCATTTCTTGTTTCGATTAAATTATTAATTACCCTAACATAATTCTGATATAATGAATCATCATTTCTAACTCGTTCAACATTCATACATATGCGATAAAATACTTTTTGCCATTGTTCACTGCTTTTAATATATTCAGCGTGTTCAGGTTTGATTAATTTTTCTCTTCGACTACCACCACCCAAAGCAAACTCAGCTAGTTGATCTAGGTTCAAGTTATGAATTGTCTTAACAACATCTTCATTAAATTTATTTATCAGTTCAGTAGTACTTATTGCATGACTCTTTTGTTTTTGGCTGATGTTTCAGCACATCCAAGCTGACTTCATCCTCAGATATTTCCGGAACTAGTATGGCATCAGCTATTTTGGCAGGAAGTCCACATAAAATTATTTTTGTCTATTTTGTTTTATCTGCTATTTTTCCAGCGTTTATTTCTAATGCAGGAAGAAGACATTTAGTGGTCTCAGTGATATGTTTACATAATTTTTTTATCATCTTCATATCAACAAGACAATCCTGACAAAATTGTACCTGTTTTTTAACTAAATCACGAACAGGTAAATATTTTCTAATTACCTCTAGTCGCTCTCGAGTTTATCTAGTTGAATGTGGTTCTCCAATATTCATTTATAAATAATATCTATACTGGCTGTTTAATTTATACCAGCACGAAGGGTGAAGGACAAAAATTGGATGACCAGACAAATAAATGAAATCGCATAATTTTTTTAGAAACAAATAGTCAATGATGGTTTAACAAAACAGAGCTAACTAAAACGATTTATTACAGGTAATATAGACAGATTATATGTGTTAGTTTAACGTTATTGACCTTGTTATTTCAGCCCTTGTAGGCACCATTATATTTGCTTAAGGGGTCGAACAGAAAGTTGTAGGGTTCACCATTCCTGCTGCTAAAGATGTGCCTGTTCCATGTCTCTGCTCCATGGACTTGATAACATCATATTACCGGAATTATGTTTGATTTTAACAGTGTACCCCTTCTGAGACGTACGAACACTTTCTAATATTACTGTCTAATTGGACTGTTGATGCTTTTTGAAGATAAGCTACTAACACACCAACATCACAGAAGCAGAAGCAATATTTGTTCTCCGATCTCCCAGTGTTGGTGTCACGATTTCGCACTCCAGGTTAGCAAGATGTATAAATTTGGGAATTATTACCACGTTTGATGTGTAAGCATCGCCGCAAGCAATGTTAGTCGATTAGTATTCACATCCAGGTGTTAAAAATTGGTTCAGGGATCAAAAAGAAGCCCGCAGGATAATGGGGCGCGTTCTTACCAACCATGTAGACAGAAAGACAGACGAGAAGACATAGTCCGCTACGTTTGATTGGGACAATCAACAGCGACATCCAATCGGAATTCAGATAGAGAGTGGGATTAAATTTTAGATCCGAATTATAGCTAAAACATCGCTTTAAAATTATCAGTATGCATGAGTAGATTGTGAGAAGTACATCTTGCCGTTTTGTAAAAATTAATTGTACTCCTAGAAACCCACTAGTAATTTGGCGGGAAAAGCTTTAACAAGGCCAGTAAGGTATTTGCTCAGTTTTTTTTCAAAACATTACGCCGTCATAATTGTAATTATTGGTAGTATGTATACTTAATTAATGTGATTGTTTTAGTATGAAGAATTACCTTGTAGTGCTTAATTTATAAACGTATTTAAGACACGAATTTCAGTTTAAGTAGATAATAAGGTAGATTACTAGTTCGGCAGAATTAATATTTTAATTCGCTGATAGGTTACTTCGTAGTAACCAGTACCTTTAGTAATGTGTTATGTTAGTTTACGCATGTTTGAATTGGAGTTTAGGAAAATGATGTATGTAAGATCAGTTAAAATAGATGTTTGAATATATCAGAGCATGGATATTTTAATATTTGTATATTTGGTTGTGATGTAAAGATATGCGTCTCATTGTTGTTTATTGGTTTGTGCAATTGAATTATGAGTATGTACTGATGTGAAGCAATTTATTGTTGTATATATAAGAGTAATTGATACCGTGCTTTTATGTTCTCTTATTGTTGTGATTTACCGTACAAGAACCTCATATGATGGTCGGCTGTGTGTTGTGTGAGATGTGAGAGCTGAGGAAAATAATGTACCATCCTTGTGTTTCACTGAAAAGCTTTTCGGGGGACAGAACTTCCGGTGCAAGTTTCGTAGTCCCTTATCTTTAAGAGGGGGACGAAAGTGAGACTAACAGTGCAGTCGGAGTCGACAACGTGTAGTCGACCTAGAAAAAAGGGATAGAAAGGGAGGATGAGGACTGCAGTCTGGAAGAAGAAACAGAGTAGGAGAAGGAGAGGGAACTTGGAGGGAATCAGAGAGGACGAGAGGGAATTTGGAGATGGAGAGGAATACACAGATGAGTAGAACACAAATACAGGTGGAAATCCCTTACTCTACAAATCAGATGATGCGATAGGAGAAAAAGGGTCGAGCAGAAGAAGTGTATTTGGGAAATTCGAACTATTGACCATTTAATTGTTATTAAATTGTTATTATTGAACATCACCCTTTTTGTATCTTTAATCATTTAACCGTTAGCATCGCTTACTGGGGGCTCTGGGATGTACATTAACTTTTACTAAATCAACTTCCAGCCAAAATCGAGCCTGAGTGGGACTTCTACAATAATTTAAATAAATATTGGAAGCACCCCACCCCAATCCCCCACAACCATAACCTCACAGTGTGGAAACCTTACAGTTATACTGAATAATCTTCCTGTGCGGCTGCAGTCTCATTCTCATTGTCATGATGTGTGCTCCTTCTTCTGTATTAAATTATGCAGGGAGGCACAAAGTTCCTAAAATTTATCTATAGTCTTGCTAAGTGTAATGGTGCATAGTTTTATAGAGATATGTTCGCAGTATATTATGTCGTAGTCATCTTGACAAATAAACATTAAGATTGGCGTATGGGCTTGTCTGGCAGAAAATTACGGACTGCGAGGACTGGGATCTGCTCTGTTTAGGTCATAAAATGAATTTTAATTATGGTCTGTTCGATAACGGTCAGACACATGAATGAGGCCAATATTAACGTGAGGTCTACAGCAGAAAATGAGAAAAGTTTAGACAAACCACAGCAAATTTCATGAAAATATGAGAAACAGGTATCATAAAATGATATTTTCCAGAATAGTTACTAATAAAGGTGATCAGAGAGGATTATACTGACTACGATATGAGTGATAAATTACAATTGTTTGTTGAATTATTCATTTTAAATTCATGCATAAATTCAATTGAGTTCGGAAGTTATTGTTTTAATGCATGTTGACTCAATTGCTCTATATATCTTGTATTATATGAATGAGTTCCGATTTAGAGTGTTTGCATGTAATAGAAATCATGTGCCGTAGGCATTTTATGCATTGCTCTGATACGCATTGTTAGACTTAATGTATTTGTCTTGAAGGTTATAGGCGTCATTATCGTAAAGATTTCACGCATTTATTCTGATACTAATTGTGGAATGTTAAAGAGTTCACACATTTCTTCTGATACGAATTGTGAAAAGTAAATTACCTGTCATAAATCATTTGTATCATGTATGCTGAGAATTGAATTTGTTATTCCTGGAAATGTATGTCAGTGAATCGCTATTTATCA
The DNA here is from genome assembly GCA_016746295.1 of Potamilus streckersoni. Lineage (NCBI taxonomy): Eukaryota > Metazoa > Mollusca > Bivalvia > Unionida > Unionidae > Potamilus > Potamilus streckersoni. The sequence continues at coordinate 1,941,843 of JAEAOA010000845.1, read as the reverse complement.
AAATAACTTAGTCAGAACAAGGAATGAAGTCTATTAACTAATTTTTGTAATTAGGTTGTGAATTCTTCCAACACTAAAATGAAGGTTTTGCGTTAGGAACGTGTGTCGATAGGCATATTTCAACTAATGATTTACAGCCCACCGGGAAGCAGTAATAGTTATCAAAGTGTTTTAATTATGTTGGGTTTTCAGCTAGAAAACGAGATGTGGCTAAAATGTCATTATTTGTTTGATAATAGATTGAGTCTGTATTAAGATGCGAACTGACCATAATATCTTAGTTCTTCTGAATTACGATCGACGAACTGTCACATAAAAAGTGGGAATATTGTTAATCACAGGAGATATAAGAAACCTGACACGTAATTATGTTGGGTATTATATTTTTATTTTAAGGAAAAGAATAGCTCCATACTTTATTACACAGCGGGAAACAAGCACAATCTCCAAACAAGACAGTTGATGGCCCAATACGGCTAGAAAAAAGAGAGGAAAGGGAAAAGAAAAATACTGCACCGCCGACCCATCACCAACTGTGATTTTGGGAAAATACCAAATGAAATTAGGTGATGCTAGCATGCTGACAATTTGAGCTCGATCAGTCACTCGATTATATGATAAACTTTTTATATCCGTAAACTAAAATGGCTAATTTAATTTTGCATAAATTTTGTAACTATGTTTCTAAGATAAAGTGATTCTATCAAATGTTATATTCAATTTCATTTTGTTTATGTAAGCCATGGACTTTTTATATTTTAAATAAAGGGGTTAGTGTTGTTCTATTATATATCTCTTTTCAGATCTCTGTTATTGGATCCATTAATTTCGTACATTATTATATTGTTTACTCGATCCAAGCAAAACATCGTGGTCGATCATCTCCTAGACCACCAAAACATCACATGGAGTGGGAGATCTATGACATCATCCCATCACCTGCTGACACTACTTATTCATATTCAGTTCCAACATCAAACTTTTTTATTTCTGAGTCAGCTGCATGTCTTGATCAGTCATACGCTGACGGCTAATGCATTTTTTCTGTCAACGTTTTTGCTTTATCAGGTGACTTATGCTTTTCTTGGCCTATGATTTTACAGCTAGTAGACATTGTTTACGACCATCACTGCCTACATTAATGGACTAATATGCAGGAAAAATAACAGAGGGCGAAACGAATATATATATATATATATATATATATATATATATATATATATATATATATATATATATATATATATATATATATATATATATATATATATATATATATATATATATATATATATATATATATATATGCAAATGATACACAGAGAACATCCATTTTACAATTAATAAATACGTTAGTCACAAGAGCTTAACATTACTAACTTGAGATCAAACAGTGTTTAGTCTAGAGACTAACAAATGTAATAAATCTTGTATTTTCTCAAAATATAAGGCACACGACTCAACTAGTCATTAAGATGCATCACCAGATTAGATCCAAGACTAGATATTTGTCTTGCATCAATGAAAGTCAAGTGGAACAGTGCGATCATCAAAATTACTTTTTGAGAAAATAATAGTTAAAGATACATGAAAATAAGCATGCGTGTAGTATTGAAGAGTCTATATATTATAAATAATATATTGATTAAATAATATGCTAAAGATGACATGAAATTAACTTTTAATCTTTCTCTTCATCTCCTAGCCATAGTAGAAAATATGAACAAAGTTGTATTGATTTATTTGCACTTTGGCCACCATCTTAAAAATGGCATCCATTCTAAAATGTTCTCAAAATGAACTGTTTGAGAAAAACGTTAGTGATTAAATCCAAATTAATGAGAAGATCTAAACATAGTCACATCTGAGCACTAAGTAACTTTTTCTCGACAGACATGCATGATTAATAAATCACACACAAACACACACACACATTAACGCACACAAAAACACATATATAGGCTGACAGAATGAAAGACGGACACAGATGGATGGATGGATGGATGGATGGATGGATGGATGGATGGATGGATGGATGGATGGATGGATGGATGGATGGATGGATGGATGGATGGATGGATGGATAGAGAGAGAGAGAGATAGATAGATAGATAGATAGATAGATAGATAGATAGATAGATAGATAGATAGATAGATAGATAGATAGATAGATAGATAGATAGATAGATAGATAGATAGATAGATAGATGTGTGTGCGATGAAAATATGATCTAGTGAATTATTAAGATTATTTCCCTCGAAAATCCATTAATTTACGACCTAATATTATATATAGCGAATCAAATAGACATTTCAGTGCTTTGTCCTAGCGACAACTATTGGAGTTCATGATTTTGGTATCCCTTAGTATGTAATGTCGAATAACCAATAGCGAGTAACAGTGGTGTATTGTACGTCGGCCGAAAATGGTGGAAGCAATTGACTTGAAAATGAGACTTTTTAAGTTTAGAATTGAAAATATGACAAAGAACCAGAGAGAAGCAATAACAAATGTATTTGATGGAAACGATGCATTTGTACAAACAAGGTCTGGCTGTGGAAAATTGCTTATTTACGAGTCGATTACAGTTGCATGCTCGCGTCGGAACTGTGTTCAAATCTGAAAAACTTGATATTGATTGGATACGTTACTTGCGGCCACATTTAATCAAATTCACTGACCCGAAGCAATGAAATATATGTTCGATCCGCCAAGGTATAGATAGGGTTAAAGGTCACCGGCCATACTCCAACATTTGTCTTTTTAGATCAGATTTGCATTACATGATTAAAAGTAGTTATACTCGCACAAAAATAATAAAAAAAATTATCAAGTGTAAAAAAAATAAATAATTTAATTACTAGAAATAGAAGTATTGAAATCTGTTAGTTTCTCTTAGCTATGATTTCCCACCTATAGAGGACGCCAACCGGAAATGACGCAAATTTATCCCCACAAGACGAAGTACATACTTAAACACTATAAACTATCGATAGGGAATATTTACTTGAAACTACTGAAAATTAATTTACTGTCAAACCTTATATCGATATGCATGTACGACGCGCTAGATTGTGTCGGTTTCAAAACTGTTCTATTGTTTCAATTTATTTTGAAAATTCCCGTTTATACAGGTAATAATGAATCAATGTTGGTCTCCCTGTGCCGGCCGACTTTATCAATTTTTTTTATAAAAAATCGGCACATTTAAAAGAATCCATAGGAAAACAAATGACTTTCTGACGTCGGCCGAATTCATAGTAAAAATCGGCACACTTAAAAGATATAAAAGTCAGTTTCCGGAGTTGGTTTGCTTTGTAATAAATTAACTTTTGTATTTGATATCCTGTCATTAAGCTTGAGCAATGATTTTATTGCTCGCTGCCAGTTTAATGTATTCATCACCAGCACTTTTATTTGTTTGCAATATCTAATCATAATTGATGTTTCCAATGCAAGTAGTAGACACAACAATAACTGGCTTTAATAATATTTTTGTAAACCATGCAAACGAAAAGATTATCATTTGCACTCACGGTGGATGTATTTAAAATTACTGATTTTTATTTGCGATATATCGTCGTATAGTTAACCAGGATACAATACAATCTTGGTCAGTTTGCACTTTGTAACTTATCATGCGTGAATGGCAGGTGCCTTCAAGCAATATGGTGATATTTTCGTCTCTGTTGCGATTTTGTTATTAGTCTTAAGCGATACTCACTCACACTATAGTAAGGATGCATACGCAAGCTGGCTTCCGCTACAGCTACTGAGTTCGAGGACATGTTTTTCTTTAATAAATTTAGCATGATTACAAAAGAAGGAATAAATTATAACAATGCTAGTTTGTTTCATTTTATTTTCGAATAAGTGTATGATTAGTTAAAAAAAATTGTACCGTGCAGGAGAGGGCACAAATTTATAATTATTTCCTTTCTTATTTGTATGGAAAACTGAGCATATAAGATTTATAATATATACTAGAAATGACAAGTTTTTAATTTACGCGCGCACACTCTAAGATAACTTGAAAAATAAAAACAAACAATAAAATTAACTGGTTAATACATCGGGACCATGACTAGAGAGAGAGAGAGAGAGAGAGAGAGAGAGAGAGAGAGAGAGAGAGAGAGAGAGAGAGAGAGAGAGAGAGAGAGAGAGAGAGAGAGAGAGAGAGAGAGAGAGAGAGAGAGAGAGAGAGAGAGAGAGAGAGAGAGAGAGAGAGAGAGAGAGAGAGAGAGAGAGAGAGAGAGAGAGAGAGAGAGAGAGAGAGAGAGAGAGAGAGAGAGAGAGAGAGAGAGAGAGAGAGAGAGAGAGAGAGAGTGTGTGTGTGTGTGTGTTTGTGTGTGTGTGTGTGTCGGTATACCGTGGCAGATTCATCCATTAATTGTGAGCGTTCCACTGATGACCGTCACGGGTGAGGTTAAACAAAGTGTATTCAGTAAATAAGTAAATACACACATAGATATGTGCATATACTGACGTCAAGCGGCGTCAATGACTGGTCAGCACGAGGAGGTGACCGGATCATGACCTCATTTTACTACACGCATGCCAACAAGATTAACCCCAGACGGGTAGACTTCAGACATTAAGCAGGGATCAATCGGATTAAAGTGCTTATAGGTTATACTTGCTTATACTTAAGCTGCGAAAGGCTTAATAACCGGATCAAAACCAAAAATACTTCTGCAGACCAAACTATGTAGTCTGGTCAGGCAGGGGATACAAAATATTAGTAGGTCGGTTTCGAAATCGAGCTAAGGGACACCGTCAAGACTGCAATGCATATATGAACCTAACTTAGCAGCCAAAACGAGAAGAGATTCGGAATACTTCCGGATTATCTGAGACAAGTGTGCCGTATTTAGAAAGGACACGTACTCATAATGGATATTATTTATGTATTCATTGTGCTAATTTTCATTTTATTTTAAGCTGTATCAATAAAAGCCTTTTAATAAATCATATTTCTGAAGTATTATAGTGTCCTTTATATGTAGGTCTGACTATCGTAACTAAATGGCTTTATACGATTCTGGCCCAAAAGGATGCGTGTTCCTCTGCCACGTGCGTAGCTGTAGAGCGAACAGAATAGTGAATATTGACCATATATATTAAATAACAGAACAAGTTATCATATTTCATTTCTGAAATTGAAAGTATTAATATATTGAATGCCCAGTATTCAACAGAGAGAATAATCAACACAAATATATATTCCCTCATATAAACGGATTGGAGGCTATTTTATCTGATTATAAACTTAGACGATCTAAACCTGACTGGCGGGATGGCGAGTGATCTATCATCTATATTTGTACCCATTTCGATTTATAGGAATGTAGTCGATTGGTGGATTTGGTCTTTCCGGCTTGCGGTGTCCTTGAAATCGAGGTGAGGCAGGTAGACCTCACGTAATAATCAAAGAATGTAGACAGTAAAATACCGATAGTCGGCTAGCAAGTAGAACTAGCCGCTTACAGCAGTAGACACGTTGGTCCAAGGCAAGCAGAATACCTATATACTAATTAGACAGGCCCCCAAAATTTTGGATAGTATCTATCCTTGGTAATATGTCACCCAGGCTGAATGGCCCTCTGTTGTCAATATCCCTAGCCCACGACTGTGTGAGCCTGATGAATTTTTTTTCCTTCACGTTGGTGTAAACTACCGTTTGCATCCGGTTATTAGTTTACAGAAGCACAACACATGCAATTGATGCAGGTGTTTGTGACAAAACAATGAGTGTAATTTTACATGAATTTCAGTCTACTACAAAGGCATGTAAAATATGTAATAAAAAAAATGCCTGGATGAAAATTGCTTTGTATTGCTCAAAGCTATTAAGTACACAATGTTTTCCAAAATTATCACCCAAGGAAGGGTTTGAGTATGCACCGTAAGCACCACGTGTTCACCAAAATGGCATTTGGGAGTCGATGTGCATCAACTTTTTATTCTATGAATTCCCACTGACTTGTCAGGTCAAGTGAATGATATTCTTATGTTTTGCTTTATTGTAACAAAAATGGACCTTTTTGATCTCACTCATGTATTTTATTTTTATAAATGTTTATATTAGGCAGGTGTATACAACATTAAATTTGTGCATAAGAACTGTCCCTTGCTGAAGTTGCACCCTCAAGCAGGATCTGACCACGCCTTTCACTTGAATTCAGAATTTGCACACGTACACGGATTCTAAACTGCGCTACCTCATCAAGGTCTGGATCAGCGCCGTGGCGGTGTAACGGTCACTGTAAATAACTGACCTACCGCCACTTGTCAATAATGCATTACAATTAACAAATCAGCGAGCGTAAATTAGACGCACCTCCAGACATTGCTTACCTGCGGCATTTTTCTCAGACAAGCTGCTTGCGACAATAATGAATTGGTTATGGTACTTATTTACCATATTTGCTACGATTTGTTGATTTCTCGGTCGATAAGGGTGAAAAGAATGTAGTGGGAGCTTTTTGATTCTAATTGTCGATATCCAGAGTGTCTAAATGGAGCAATTAGATTTATCCTTCCCAAAACATAGACAAGACTTCGTGTGTACGATCAACTGAACATGGAAACAATTGACGCTAATTGCAACATGCTTATTTGCATATTAAAAAAATATGTAGAAAAGCATGTCTCATCGATGGCTTGAAGAAAAAAGAGAATTAAAACTGAAAAAATATATGTAAAAATAAACTCTTCTTGTATATTGGTGGCGACCCCAACCCCAACTTTCGGACTTTATTATATTACTTTTCTTGCATAGGAATCAATGAATTCAAGACTGCATTATTTTAAAGTTTGAAAATTTACACTTTAATGTTGGCTTGTCCCAAAATCAATGATTTATCGTCTCGAACTTTCAGGTACTTTAGTGACTCTGTACTTCTCAATGGACTGAAGGAGGGGTGGGAATACAAAAATGTAATAATAAAGAAATGCAAAAACAATGGTTTCAGATAATTATCATCCGATATATTAAGCATGCATTGACATGTTTCCATTAACAGACTTTATTGCTCAAAAATTCCGTTTGAAGAACATATAAGAATTTTAACATTTTCATGTACAACAACCGTATACTTATAAACAATAATGATTTACAATTTTGTTATTAATTTTTAACTCATTTATTTCCAATGCAGCATAAACATAAGCCAGATACAATTAATAAGGATAAGATCATATACTATATACATTGGCATCTTTTGGAGTGAATTTTCTTGTACATGAATAAGTTCTTGAGCGGCTTTAAAATTTATTTTTATTATTTACTGAAACAAAATACTTTGAATTTTACTGTACGAGCTTGAACTACAAATATTAATATTGTCTACTGCAGTATAATTTTTGCAACTTTGAAATCTTATATTTTTTTAGAATAATACATATCATTTCCAATAAACATATCACTTAAGCTGAAACATTTTGTTAGCAAATACTGCAGGTCTGTCGGGGTTAGCAGGGCGTCATGTCACGTGATTTGGGAGGCGGAACGATCCGTCGGCTCTCTTACGGTCAATTATAATCAAGTTTCGAGTTATTGCGCCGTTGCGTTGGCGTGCTTTGTTTCGGATGCACTACTGTGAGAGGTGTAATTTACTCACACCGTTACACATGTAACCACCGCACACGACTTTTCACTACCCATATTACGCCTGATACTTTCGTACTGGTCATTAAGTTTCAAGTTGTTTCACATACCAACGTACATCTTATTACACGACACTTTATGACGACTAACATGGGAAATCGTATTCCCAAATCATGTCAATATTTTTCTAAATACACTATATAATAAAATACAAGTATTAAAAACAGCGTACGGATTCAGTGCGGTGGATTAAACGTGTTTGGAGCGATAGATGATGATAGCGGAAGTACATGCGCGTTCAACTAGTCTTTAGATCAAAACAGTCTTAATTTCCTTGTCTGTTATGGCTTAGCATATAAGCCTCCAGGTCTTTTATCTACTCGAGGAACACCGACAAAAATTTAAAGGGACCAAGTCGATACACCAAGATCTATATTTGTTATGGTTTAAAAAGTTTGAGAAACAAAAGAGCTAACTAAACTGGGGCTGAAGATATATTCTTTCTTTCATTTTGCTGGGGGTGGAGGATTTGCCTTTTCCCGGAAAAGTCAGTTGAAATGTTTTCGAGTGAAAGTCTGTTTACTTTGATTCTTTGCATTTTTGCCAGGAATAGGGTTAAACCAAGGCGCTTGCAGCTAATAACAGTAGCTAAAATATGCCTAGTACTGTCTTAGCCAGATATTTATAATACGGTAGTTGTGTAGTACAGTACTATTTGCCAGCTCAAGCTGGTGATCGCCAGAGGCGTCAAGCAGGATGGTATCGCTACCGTCTGTTTATACTTACACGTGTAACCTAAGTCATTAAACAGTTAACTAATGACGGAAATATGGTTCCAATTATTCTGTTATTCCAAACTAAGTGTATTGTCTGGAATAAGTAGGCCAGCCAGTCGGAAACGTGCAGTCTTCATCAAAATAGCAAGGCCAAGGGAAGTGCACAAATACCAGAGACAGATCAGGAGATCAATATAAACGCAAGCCAAAACGAGATGTAAATAAGGGTCACAGACTAGTGTCGGAATTTTCACATGCTTCACAAGGTTCAGCAGGACGTATATTAGTCCGACTGTAGTCCAGCTCCCAGATGGTTACGCCGAAGTTGGAATTAATTGCGCGTTTGAACAGGAATAAATTTAAGTTTTATGCGTGGAGCGTAACCAATAAATGTTGCCGTTCTAGTTCTTTGTGTGACACTGACGTCTGTGCTAGCATTTGTATCTACTCGACGTTCGTTTTCCTTACTCGATATTGCTTTTCTCTACTCCATCCTAACTATTATTTGTACAAAGAAACCCTCAAACCGCTAGAAAATGCAATTTCTTTCTGAAATGCTTAAAGGCTCTGCAAAAATTAATTGCTTGATTTGAAAGAAAACAATGTAAAAATTAGTGGCAACCGGTATGATAGACATTTCAGATAATCCATGAAGCAGGAACATTCTTTTCGTGTTGAGCTTACTTGGAGTTCAGGGTTCAAGGAAAGTCCTATAGTATAAAATATGATTGAGTAGATTAGATTACCTCGCAGAAGCACGTGAAGCCTCAAAACAGTTACGTACATGTTGTTTTGTATAACATAGCTAATAGAATAAAGTGTAATGATGAGCATCAATACATACCAATATAAAAATGGATGTGGAACTTTTCAAAATAGGTTGTAAAATAAAATGTCTTGTGTCATACTTGCTTTTTTTGAATGCGGTTCATTCATTCAAGTGTCACACATTTTATTTTTTTTTTAAAAAAAAAACTAATTTGAGCGGGGTATGTCTTCCTTCCATATTATCAGGATAGAAAAATCTAAAAACTCACGTACGGAAGACATTTTCAAGATTTGATTCTATTCGAATTTTTATTTTGATGTAACATACGAAAACAGACTGAATTCGGTGCTGTCTGTAATTGAATAGTAAAGTGCTATCATAAGTTGCCTCCCTTGCACATGTATTGAATGTTACATGCTCAATGTGCCTCAACAACAGTTGTTAAAATTCAGCGATATAGATCACATATATTTATTTGCATATAGAATGAATATATAGAGGACTTTTTAAATATCTGCATGCAACGTAGGCTGATATCCCATAGTATCAAAACTTACAATGATAAAACAATGCATAAGTAAATAAATTAATATAAAGTTAATCTACAGCCTACACCAATATAAGACAGTTGTTAAAATTTAACAGTTCATCAATGTGTCACTTTGCCTTATCATATGCATTTCAAATGTATTTCCAGCACATTTCAATGACTAGGGTTAAAAAATACCTTCCGAAATTAACGTACTCAAAGCTTTGACGCAAAGAAGCTAATAAAGAGATACTAAGCACAAAGTTCTTAAAACAATTTTTTTAAAAACGTAATAAAAATCTAATGTTTGTATCAATATTTAAATTAAGGACCAGTCTAAATATTCATCATTGTGACAAAATTTAACGCGCAAAATCTCGTTAACAATTTTATCCTTTAACTTTGAAAAATTGTTCAAAATTGAAATTGAATTTAAAATTATGCCAAATAATGCTTTTTTTTCATTTTAAAAAAGGAAAGAACGTTTGACAAAATTGTATGTGATTATATTCTCAGTAATGAAATGAATATTATTTAATTAATTCTGTTTTTTTTAATTGGTTTTCTTGTTACTTTCAACAATGCGTTCGTTTAATCCGCATTTAAATAAATTTTAACTATGATAGAAGAGAACGAACGTTTGATCGGATTCTCATTGATAAAGATTATTTCATACATTATAAAGTGAAACTAGCTTTGATATATTTTGCAATGGCCATACATGATATTTTACACAACACATTCATGTGAAACGTATTGAAATGCGAAATGTATTAATGAGGAAAATAATGATAAATGTAGACTGACCCTTATTTGACATCTAATCACACACACACACATACATACACACACACATATATATATATATATATATATATATATATATATATATATATATATATATATATATATATATATATATATATATATATATATCAAGAGAGAGAGAAATAGATAGATAGACATACATACATACATACATACATACATACATACATACATACATACATACATACATACATACATACATACATACATACATACATACATACATACATACATACATACATACATACATACATACATACATACATGCGCGCGCACTCAGCTGAGCGTTAATTTGTTTACAATCGTGTGTCATTCAAGATATACATCCACAATATTATGATGCATCTGTGCATACATCTCCGTTTAGTCAATTGGTAAACAGAGGTCAATTGGTAAACATAATTTCATGTATATACATTACATTTCTAAATAGAACTCCGGTGAATCTGCGCAGTTACCTGAGCATTTATTTCTGATTGCCTAGAGTGGTTTTGCCAGTGCTCTTTGCCCCATTTCCTTCAACGTTGTTTCATCCTCTTTTGTTTTGTTTTTTTGGGGGGATAAGCGCTTGGTTGAATGGGTTAGATTGCGGTCGCAAGAGAGCCATGCGAGAGGTATCAGGACATCTCCCACTGGATATTACCCCCACGGACTCCCCTCCCCGACATATCCCCCCCACCTCTCTCTCTCTCTCTCTCTCTCTCTCTCTCTCTCTCTCTCTCTCTCTCTCTCTCTCTCTCTCTCTCTCTCTCTCTCTCACACACACACACACACACACACACACACAATCATGGATCTTTAGAGAAGCTTGACACCATATTTGAACTGTATAAATTCACGCCCATTTTTAGCATTGTTATTTATTTTAAAAATGGGCATTCTTTATTTATCAATTAATTGCTAGAGCATTAATTCACTGTAAAACAGGAGTTTTTGAAGTTTGTTGAAGAGGCTTGAGTCGAACCATTATTTATTGTACATATTTGGCATATTTAATATAAACTACTGAAGGATTAGACACCATTCAGTTAATTTGTAATTGTGAACAGAACTTAATGTCAACCTAAATCAGATCTTCTGTTGACATTTGCCAAAACAACCAAAAAAGTAGTACAAAGACAGTTCTTCAAGAATCGCAAACATAGTCGCCGACTTCGACAATCGTGACATCATAGAATGCTTAATGCAATTGTTTACAACATTAACTTTTAAACAATACATTTTTTAACATGTGAAAATGTTAACTTTGTTTAACACTTACTACTGAAATTTATTTCAAGTAACATTTTTCTTTAACATAAATTAATATAAGTTTTTACAATTTACGTTTTAAGATTATGGGGGAAATGACAGCGGGGAAAAATCCTATTTGATGGGGTGGGGCAGTCAAGAGGGATATGTCCGGTGGGGGAGTCGGGGGGATGTCTGGGGAAGATGTCCTAGGCTCGAGCGAGGGGCCGCGGACAGCGTCAGAAAACTATGACAAAATTCAGGGGGCCCACCGCTATCCCAATTTGTAATTCGTAGGGGTTAGCTGGAGAATTTGTCCAAAGGCCTACAAAATCTTGTCCGGGGTCTTGGATTCAGTTAAAACTTTGAATGAATATCAACTCTCTAATCTGTTTGGGGGAGACGAGACGATTATAACATCCTCGAGGAGACTGAAAACTTTTATTGAATTTAGTGATAAAACAGGTATCTTAGTGGGCAAATATTTACGACAAAAAGTAAGCTGTGAAAAAGTGAAAAAAAAATAATTCTGAAACTCACAGAGCAATCACTAACTATATTACGTCTTTAGTATAAAATTATATCTTATCGCTGCATTACTAGCTTATGTAGAAAACATTATATTTTTGTTGGGTGGTATGATTCTATAAAGGTCATAAGTATAATCAAGTGGAAGAAAAGAAAACAAAATCGTCATTAGAAACATTGGTTGAACCCATGACCGCAGAATGTTGAGAGAACACGTTTCCTTAGAGCTATCGATGACCTTAAACGAAATTGACAGAATAACATCGGCAGGACATGTAGAAAAAAAAAGATACCTAAACCAGGTAGTGATAGATAGATAGATAGATAGATAGATAGATAGATAGATAGATAGATAGATAGATAGATAGATAGATAGATAGATAGATAGATAGATAGATAGATAGATAGATAGATAGATAGATAGATAGATAGACAGACAGATAGACAGATAGACAGATAGATAGATAGATAGATAGATAGATAGATAGATAGATAGATAGATAGTTAGATAGATAGATAAACAGACATACAGACAAATAGATAGTTAGATAGATAGATAAACAGACATACAGACAAATAGATAGCTAGATGTTGAGAGAACACGTTTCCTTAGAGCTATCGATGACCTTAAACGAAATTGACAGAATAACATCGGCAGGACATGTAGAAAAAAAGATACCTAAACCAGGTAGTGATAGATAGATAGATAGATAGATAGATAGATAGATAGATAGATAGATAGATAGATAGATAGATAGATAGATAGATAGATAGATAGATAGATAGAGAGAGAGATAGAGAGATAGATAGATAGATAGATAGATAGATAGATAGATAGATAGATAGATAGATAGATAGATAGATAGATAGATAGATAGATAGATAGATAGATAGATAGATAGATAGATAGATAGATAGATAGATGAACTTTTAAGTAAATATGTTCCTATTATAAACACCATAACTTTTTAAAATCACTCATAAATGTTTTTGCATCTGTATCAACATGAAGATACACTTGAAATTAAAGACATAGGAAACTTCTAATACTAGGGTCTGGCAAACGTGACAGATACCAAAATCTCCATTATTATTGTATGCAATGTGACGTTCATACCAGTAAGACTTATTACCATAAATAACTTGTTGATAGGGTTGGTCATGAGGTGGGTAGGGGGACCGCTGACAAGGTCACCGAGGATATTTTATGTATACCCAAGTAGGCAGGTTCAAGCAAAGACTTCCTCACTGAAGCATCCCATAGACCTGTTCTGATCAACTGATCCTCTTAATATCATTGAGAAAATAGAACAGAGCTATGTTAAAACGGACGGTAAAAATTGCAAAATATTCTCTGTATTCGCGTGACTTTTAACCAACAATTAAATATACGTCGGAGTTATTAGACAGGTTCAAAATGTTTATGTGTAACCGATCTAATCTCTTTGGAACAGTACTGAAAAATCCAGCTGACTGGCGATTATTAGCTTCTGACCATGGGCCATCCTGAGAATGTAACTAAAATTATCCTTTATGGCATGCACGTTTAAACCAAAACATGACACAATCCTGCTTTCCTTGAAAAGAGGCCCCAGTGACAGAAACGGCATTGAAAAGGAGAGGATAGAAGGAATACGCTCTTGCTATTGTTGCTGTTGCTGCTGCTGCTGCTACTGCTATTGTTGTAGAAATTAACCCCATTATTCAGCACATATAGGCTATATATGGCGATCAGTATTGATGGTGGAGTAAAGAACACGGGAAAAGCCCAGAAAGAACCACCGACCCACCAGACGCTACTGGCAAGCCTTCTCACATACACACATTGGTCGAATCCGAGACTCGAACCCACGCAGAGGTGAGATGGCAGTGATCCGTAACGGAGAGTGCTTTAGACCACTCGGCCACTCAGGGCCCAAGGAATACACTGACTCGGTAATGAAGCTAGAAATTAACAAATAAAACACTCGATAGAAACGAACTAAATTTGAACCCTCGGTAGAAATGAACAAACAGAAAAATCGATAGCAATAAACAAATAGAACCCTCAGTATAAATAAAAAAAAACCAGAACGTTCAGGAAAAAATGAATGCAGCAGGGGTCCCGCGAAAAAACAAAAACAAAATTTCAGTGTCGGCTGTGTTAGCAGTTTAGTGTTTGAGCACCAAACTTCTTAAAAAGGCTCTGTCTCTACGATGTCTGCGGTGTAATAATTTTATAGTGATGTCTAGCACTGGGGCATCATGTCGTAGACATGCAGTATGATGTCTCACCCAGTCATTATCCTGACACCAGGCCGACCAGTTCTGACACCAACCTCTTAATGCTGAGCGCCAAACGAGGCAGCTGTTAGTACCCATTTTAATAAGTCTTTGATATGACTCGACCGGGTTTTGAATCCCTGACCTCCCGCATCTGAGTAGGACGCTCTAACCACTGGAGAGGTCGTACTCAAAGGAACATCCGAAATACATCTTACAGTCGTTGGGCAAGAAACGTCCTAAATACATCCTACAGACGTTCGGAAAGGAACTTCCGAAACTATATCCTTCAGACGTTAGGATGATTCAGTCTGGTGCCAATGCTTCTTAATATCTGCAATAAGTTTGTGACACCTGGGTGTCAAGTTTGCATTTCCATTTATTCATTTCTATCGAGAGTTTATTAATTTATACTGTGTTCTATTCGTTTATGTCCACTAAGTGTTCTATTCATACATTTCTAGTGAGTGTTCTATTTGTTAATTTCTACTGAGGATATTATTCGTTGATTTCTACGTAGACTCTTAACCATAGAGGTGTGTGTGTGTATGTGTGTGTATGTGTGTGTATGTGTGTGTGTGTGTGTGATTTGGAGTTTGTAACATAGCTTTAACAGTGTTTCAGTCATATCTCCACTCAGTGCCTTTTAAGGCCTTTTGGTTAGGAGTCTACGTGCCAAGTTAACTTCGGACAGAATTGCACATGCAGGCACATACAGTTACAATGATACCAGCTGCGTATTCTGGAAGCATATGGAGAGTTATTATCACCTAATTATATGACTGTACTTTTTATTAGTAGAATGATGTAGATTCTATTAGGCAAAAGTCTATTTGCATTTTATATGCATGCACGATATACATTCAAGATTGCAGCTTTACATCTGGCAGTATTTCTTATTTCTGTAGAGTGATATGCGTTATATTGGAATACTGCAGTTTGATTCTTCAAATTTATATCATTTTTTTTTTGAAATATTACACACGTCGGCATTGTACATTGCATCGTTCCATTTTTAAGTCTCTAATGTGAATTATAACAACTGATTTGAGTTCATATTAATCACTATCAATGTAAAATACATAACATTGTAAAAGATACAATGTAGCACAGTAAAATTTCAAGTGTGGAGTTAGCATAATGCTTCCTGGAATGTTGTAATCACCGCCCTCTGTTGATGTACATTGGATATGATTGTAGTGACACATCCTGACAACAGATGGCGCTGTTTGATTAATCACTGAAGAAGAGCAACTGTCCATGTCCAATATATTGCAGTTTCTAAGTGTGACCCAGGTGCGTGTTAGTCACGAGTAAGCGCGTCATTGAGTGATCGATCAGTGCATGAGACGTAGGAAGGGGAAGATAATGTCGAGCGTCAGGCACTAATAAATGCCCTATCATCCTAGACGTTCGTTGTATAGTATCTGGAGGGGCCCTGAGTGGCCGAGTGGTCTAAAGCACTGTCCGTTACGGATCATTGCCATCTCACCTCTGTCTGCGTGTGTTCGAGTGTAGGATTCGGCGAATGTGGATATGTGAAAAAGCTTGCCAGTAGCTTCTCGTGGGTCGGTGGTTCTTTCCGGTGATTTCCCGGTTTCTTCCTCCACCATTCATACTGGCCACCATGAATAGCCTATCGTGTGCTGAAAAATGGCGTTAAGCCCAACAACAACAACATATAGTATCTGGACTAACGACACATTTTTTTCATTGTGAGATTGATTGTTTGATATCTTCATTTCCTCCGTATACTACAAAGAGTACTCTCAATACAGAGATTACAGCAAAAGTACTAAATTACAACGCAAATGTAATTGGAGGCGAGTCTTAAATTATATTTACAAGTGAACAAACATAAAGAAATGCATTTATGGTGAACATTTACCATGAATACAAAATAAAATTAATGATTCCTAAGAGAGTGTTCACCAAATCAGTATTGGATACTGAATCTAAATACATATCCACATGCACCCCAAAATTTATTTATAATAACCGACCAAAAGTTGACAGTGTCATTTGTAAGAATGAACAGAAAATGCTTAACCACTGCGCCAGATTGACAACCAGTCCATGCAGATTTTTCGAGATAAGAAAAGTTTTCTCACAATATAGATTCCGGAAAATGTTTTCATAATTCCCATATTACAGATGGAATCAAACTGCCATTAAAGCAACCAATTTTGCAATAGAATAAGAAAAATAGTCACAAAGTCTATCTTGCAATGGATTTTTATACAAGAAATAGACTTGGGATTTAAATATTTTTTCATTTATATGTATTAAACAAGAAGAGACGTTGATTAATGTACAGATCGGTGACATTCTTTAGATCAAATTTATTTATTTATTTATTTCCCGCAAGAAGGTTAAATGGGAACAGGGATGGATTGTTCATTGCAATCACCAAAACTGGTTAATCATAACATATAGATACTCATTCATGCTTGATTCTCTCCATTTGTTCGTCCGTGCTTTCTGTTCTGCCCGTACTAATTTGCTGGCTGGAAATTCACCAAAATTATTTCATACTTTGTTGGTATTACAAATATATGTCTTAGAGGTATATGTTTCTAGCTTTCTAGCTTTCTTAGCACGGGATCCTGAAGGATATATATATATATATATATATATATATATATATATATATATATATATATATATATATATATATATATATATATATATAATCATCGTCGTCATCATCATCATCATTGACAGCTCAGTCTCAGGAGACCATGTGATGTGAGTAGCGCCCTTGGAATGTTGTCTGTCTCGAGTTTTGGCATCGTCCTTTGTGGCTTTGCAAGCAGATGCGCGAGTGATAGTCCCTATTGCAGTTGGTGCAGACGTACTGAGAAGTCTGAGTTGCTTGGTTGCTGATGCACTCTTTTTTCTCATATGTTTCTCTGCGGTCAGCTGGCCTCTCCTCCCATCAGGGACTGCTATATCTTTTCTGAACGTCAGTCTCCAGGTGCATCGGCCCTCGGCCTGCACTTCCCAACTGTCGGATGAAATGTCTCATGTCTTCATGTACCTCTTGCACACATCCTTGAAGCGGAGTGAGGAGTTGACGACTCTTCTTGTGCTAGTGGTCAGCTGTCCGTATAGGATGTCCTTTGGCAGCCTCCCATTCTTCATGCGTCCGGCGTGTACCAGAGATCGAAGGCAGTGTTTGCTCAGCAGGGAGTACATGCTGAGGATACTTTCACGCTGAAGAATCTCGCTGTGTGGTCTTACCAGATGATTTTCAGGATGAGTTTTAGGCACCATATATTGAAGGAATAAAGTCGACGCTCTTGCCTCGTGTAGGTGTGCCAGGTCTCACTTCCATATATAATAGTGCTGGAAATGCAGGCCTGGTAGACTTAAGTCTTGGTGTGCACTGTCAGCGCGCTGATTTCCCACACCCTCTTCGTTAGTCAAGCCATGATGGTGTTTGTCTTTCTAATCCTTCTCTCCAGCTCCAAATCAAGCGAAAGAGTGTAAATAATGGTTGACGCCAGGTACGTAAAGTTGTTGAATACTAACAGGGTGACACCGTCGATTTTGATTTTGCGCGCTGACGTTTGTCTTTTTCAGGCTTGTAGACATCAGCAAAATGGTCTCCCAGTCTGTGATGGGGATCCTTGGTGTTGGTCACAAGAGGCGCATCGTCAGCAAACAGCATTTCCTGATAAGCACTGACCTCACTTTTGTCTTCGAGTGCAGTCGTGCCAGGTCAAACAGCCTCCAGTTGCACATGATGTGCAGATATTCACCATCAGTGGACATGTCGAAGGCGTAGGACAGGATCAGGGAGATGATCGCGTAAAAGGTCTGCGCCCTTCTTCACACCGCTGTTAATGGGGAAGAGTCTGAGGGGATCCATCATACATGACTGTACCCTTCATATCGGCATTGTAATTCTAATGGCTAAATAAACACACACTGGATAATCTTATCTAACTGTAGTTATCAATAGAGTGTTTCAAGGTTGAGCAGTCCAGTATAACTGAAAAGCATGCATAGCATATATATATGCCACGGGTTCATTTCGGTCAGGTATTATTAAAATATCCTTGGCTGATCTCCTAGACCTTGGAATTGGTGAATTTCAATACTACTGCCTGTGCAATGCCTCGGAAAAAAACGAGACCCCCCCGAAAGAAAAAAAAACAAATAAGATTGTGTCCGGCTCTACTTTGACATGATTGGCGCTCCAAGAAAGTCATCTTCGCTAGCCCAGGTTTCCGATAACCCTATCTACACGTAGACGGTTCTCTGAATTTTGGCTAGCGAAGATGCTCAAAAGGTTGGTGTAGTGCGAATCTTTGTGATACAAATGTGCAGGGAATATTTGCGTGTATCAAGTAGCAATATAAAATCTACAAGAAGACAGAGCAGTAGTGACATGGAAGCCATGCATATAACTGAGAAACCAGTCACTCCTGTTACATCTATAGTTTCAAGAACATGCGAGGCTTCTACTTCAGACAATATCATAAAAGCAGCTTAAACAATGTCCTGACATTCACAACTTTGTGATGCAGACAAAATGCAACCACGAACGCAAAATTAGAAGTGCCCTGCTTCATGTATGCCACTAACACTGCCGTCTTAGTAAAGTATCATCAGGAGTTTGTCAAACTATTAAACACGAAGCACCTAACCTAAATCAGAGATAAACATTGAAAATATAGTATTATCATGTAACCATTTGAAATATGTTTAATCTTGCATTTTAATTACTTTAAAATATAGCAATATGAACTACGCACATATTTTGCAAATAAATTCAAGATCTAAATGTATTCTTGCATTGTATTCTATCATTGATCACATTTTATTAAAATAAAAATGTATGATTCAAGTTTTCAAACATCGATTACCTTGATTTAAAACAAACAAAACCCCCAAAACAATCGTGACTTTTTAAATCTTCATATCAGTACAACATGGCAACTATTTACTGGCCAAGTAAAAGATGCTCACTGTCCAACTGATTTAGATCCATACATAACTCACTTATAGGCGTGTCATCGCACTCGATGACTAGTCTAAATTATAGTCGGAATAAAAATAAGGATTCTCATCCACTGACTTTTCATTAATGACAATATGAAAACTCGACCAGACCTCAAAAGAAGAGACTGTGGTATAATACATATGAGCTGCTCATAATATTAGGTCTGCGAAAAGATGAGTTCGGCAGTTGATTACTGGAACTTGATCAATGGATGCAGCTGACCAGTTATAGTTAGCTCATCTCAACATCGTGAATGATACCCGAGTTTGTAGCTACGTGAATTTAAACACCATCGTCTTGAAATGTAAATACTTTTTACCTAATTCAAACATCATCTGCTTCATCTTGTTTTCTTGACACTAACATTTTTAATTAAAATATGTTTGTGATATAATCTATATATTGAGTAAACCACGTTTACTTACATGCAACACGTGACAGCTTCCGGAACTGCTTAGTCATGAATGAACTCTTCAATAATTCCTGATGAAGCACGGTTGATGTATTCAGACCACTTATGCAGAATATATCGAATGAGATGTTTTGCTCTGAATGTTTATATAAATGTTGTTGAAATCGTTCGTGCGTGGATCGAATTCGGTAACTTTTGTCATATTATGCCACGATTACGTGAAAATTCATTGAGCTACAGTCTCGGATATCATTCGCGATGCTGAGCTGATCGAAGTATGACAATAATGCCTTGGTTGTATCATGCATTCTGTTTGCATATTCCAAGCGGATTATGTAAGTCAACTATTGTTTTCGTTTGAAAGTTTTCTTTTGACTAGTTGTTTTTTTTTGGCACTGCTTGATGTTTTAACTTTAGGTGACTTTCATGCATCTAAATACCTTCACGTGTTGTCGCTAGGAACATGAATCAGTGCGTGTCATCAGACATCGCATAGGCGAAGAAAAATCTGTATTTGGAAATACAAGTATATAGTGACAAAAACTACACTGGTGTACAGCCCAAATGCTTCAAAATAAATGTAGTCAGACTTTACTAATTATATGTCAATAAGAACGAAAATGGTTTTTAAAATTGTTGATTGGCCCTTGTTTTAAAGATATTATACTCGGTCAGTATATACGACCCTTGATATGGGAATGGCGGATGATTAGTGAGTTACAAAGGGAAGAGATCTCAATTTAAACCATAAATTATTAACAAAAAACATCTTTGACTAGATCTAAGAATAATTCTATGACTGGGTTTGAACAATACTTGCTTTTAAGGCAAAGCAATGAATGATGCAATATGAAGCTGGTGTTGCATCACACTTGATATGAATTGCAGCATATTATTCCTAAGTAGTATAGTGAGACAATACAGGGTCATTTGGAGTTATCATTAAACTCACACAGGGACTGTATAGAGACTCGATTTATAGGGACAAATGAAAAAGCTGGGACGATAAAGGGACAATGGGAATTGTGTATAGGAACAAGAGGAACGGAACAGATGGCAAGACATCACGGTACAGGACACTTGCTACACATTAGCAAGAGTTGACATACATACATACATAGCTACTACTACTTTAGGGAGGCACACATACAATCGACTATTAAACGACAACATTAAATAAAATATCAAATCATCTAAATTAGAAGTGACCTCACCAGTATTATACTGGGACGATAGGGAGATAATGGGAGTGGGACAATATAGGGACTATGGGTAGTGTGTATAGCAAAAAGAGGAATGACACAGGTGGTATGACGTCACGGTACTGGAGGCAGAAAACATTGTAGCAAGGAGCTGACCTAGCTGACCTAAATACGCACAGCTAGAACTGCTACTCTAGGGAGGGACACATACACATACATACACACAGAAACATAGAACACATATATAGAATACATAGATATATATAGACAAAATTGTTAAAAATCAAAATCTTTTCCAGACCTTGGAAGTGACCTTGAAAAGTTCATTTGAGTTCTTCTTCTAATTTCTTCTCTTCATCTATCAGTTTCTTATCTTTACTCCTAAACATTTTGTCTTTATTTCATTCTTTACCTTCAACTGTTTTTCCATCTCCTTCTCTTCTTTTTGTTTCTTCCTATTTTCAGTTTCTTTTTCCTTTTCTATCTTTTCATTCCATTCCATCATTCCCAGGTTTTATTTCTACAGCTTCCTTAATATCCTTTTTATTGGTATCATTTTATTTAAGATTTGCTTCATTTTGTTAAATTTTATATCTCTCTATTTAGTCTATGGGGACAATAAGCCCCAAACTGTATTCTGATCAGCATCTCTTCCAACATAGCTAGTGTGTACACTAACTAATGCAGTCTGAGCATCCTTTCCCAATTTCTTGCAATACCTGACTATTCAGTGTTGAAATGCGCGAATGGCGAACGCTATGCATATATACTTCATACACGGGCCTGAAGGAAAATATCCTTTGCAATCACTTCACATATGATATACTATTTACACCAACGAACTAACAAGCATAAAACACACAATATACTAACCTCACCAACGAAACGAGCAAGCGAAACACACACACATAGACTATCCACACAAACGGATGAGAAGAAGAAAAAATATACTAAGATAAAACACAAATATACTATCCACACTAACAAACCAGCAAGCACAAAACATATACTATCCACACCAACGAATAAGCAACCAAAAACACACACGCATACACACAAACACAAACATTAACAAAGGAGTGAGTGTTTATAGTCACACTACACTTCATTCATACGAATAGGCAAATTGAATAGTCTCTCTTTTCTAGAGATCTGGTCAGCCATGAGAAGGGTTATTTTTTCCTTGAACTCCAATTGCACCTGGTTAATGCTGACATCTTCCAGGGCGGACACCACACACGCATCGCCTACTCCAATCCTGCTCCCAATTTATGCGTGTGACTGGGAGAGCAGAGAGAGGTTGAGTGGCTTAAGATTCCTAGCTTTTAGTTTTTGGGATACTGAAGACTTGTTCCCTCAGTCTGATCCTATTGACAACTCGGTAATGACGTTGCAAACGTTGTGGCTCCCATTTTTGTCGCTGTCTCTCCAATTCTTGCAAAGCTTCCTGCTCCCAGTCTTCCTGCTCCCAGTATTCTGTTTGGGGGACAGCGACTCCTGTTGTGATTGTGGTTGAGACTGTGGCTGTCTTTGTGGTTGTGACTGTGGAGGTGTCCTCACCTCAGGTTTGACCTTACACACTGGTCTTAGCATGAGGTGAGGTAGTATCCCTCGCTTCTTTCCCTTCTCTTCTTTCTTCTTTTTTTCCTCCTCTTCCTCAATTCTTGTTCTTTCTTCAATAACCTCTATGGTCAGTTCATTCAACAAAGGCCTGGCATACTCCAGGTGCATTTGGAGTTCAATGACTTTCGTTAGTCTGCTACTCATATTTGATGTGTACTGGATCACCACAATAGTCAGACTGGTCAGGTCATATGTGATTATAGTCATGTATACACTCTCGTGTTTTGTGACTTTAATCCCTGAAAAGGGCTAGTGGCCTCTTCCCCTTCCGAGGCCGGGCTCACCTGTGTCTGGTGCTAACACTTTTATATGCCCCGGGCTTGGGCTGCGTTCCTTTCGGGGGTGGGGGAGCTTACAGTTTCAGGCATGGACTGTGGTTCCCTCGGAAGGGCGTGAGGCCTTGGTGCTTGGCCCCTTGTTTTTACTGACTCCTAAAAAAACCTTCCCTTAACTATATTAAGTCGCTCGCAAAACGGCAGAACCGCAACTAACTCTCCTACCCGGGTCACAACTCCCACCCACCAAAGCCCCCCCCCAAGTCTTTTTTCCACCTAACTTTATTTCAGTTAGTTGGATTGTTTGCCAAATATGTTTGCGGTTCTGCCATTTTGGAGCGACTAGTCAAGTTCAGAATAGGAAAGGTGAACCCGGTCCCGGAAGGGGGAGAGGCCACTAAACCTTTTCAGGGCTTAAAGTAACAAAACACGAGAGTGTATACATGACTATAACCACATATGAGCATGAGGGCATGAGCATGTTTCTTATAGTCTATTTTTAAGGGGTTGCTTCTCCCGTTAATCTTGGTGAGTTGGCCCTAGCGGACGTGAAAGAGGATACATAATTTTTTAATCCTGTTTGTGTTGGAAGCTCCCTCTTTAGCTTTTATCGTCTATTTTTGGCTGTCGTGTTGGTATAGTTCCTTGCTTCAAGCTTATTTTCCTCTTTTGAAAAGTTTCTTCTTATTGCTCTTTTCAGTCTCATTTGTTCATTTTTTATGCTGGTCTGGCTGGTATTTTTTTCTGCTGTTTGGTTCTCGTCTCAGTATTTTGTATCCGTTTTATCGTCATTTATGTGTTTATATGTCATTTGTTTTGTTGATATTTTCCAGGAATTCTATAATGTTGATGTGTGTGTGTTCCATGTTTTTATTACTTGTTTTTAGTAGTTCTGGATAGTTATGGGGGTGGGTTTTAGTTGCTTCTGTTGGTGTATAAATGCTTCCCTCTGAGGTGTGTAGTATGGACAGGTATAGAATATATGTTTCAGTGTTTCCTTCTCTGGGCAATGAGGGCAGTTTTCTTGGTTTTGGGTCCGATTAGTAAGGTGTTGCCCTAAGCTGTCATACAATTTGTTTTTTCCTGTCCTTATTCAATTTATAATGTGGTTGTGGCGGAAGTTTGGGAGTGACTTCCATTTGATGCGGTGTTCAACTTTGGGTTGTATTCGATATAATTGGGTTTGGTTCGAGGTGGTGTCCCATTCATTTTGCCACAGGTTGTTTATGTAGCTTTGGATTTTGGAGTAAATTTCTCGGGTACAGTACCCTATGTCGGCTATGTAGTCTGTTGTTAGAGCATCATTTGCAGCTTGATCTGTTTGGTCGTTCTCTAAGAGTTGAATGTGGGAGGGGACCCATTAAAATTCGACCTTTTTACCTTGATCGTGTTGTTTTCGTATTTGGTACAGAGTGTCTTCTTTGAGATTTGTTCTAGCAGTGGTTTTAGTAGAGTTGAGTGCTAGTAGGGCACTGAGTGAGTCTCTGATGATTAGGAAGTTTTTATTAGTTTGGGTTTGTGTCCAGTGGACTGCCTGATTTATTGCCCAGAGCTCAGCAGAGAAGATCGAGCATCCGTTAGGTAGTCTTGCTTTTTGTGTGTATTGTTGTCTTGGTATGACTACGGCAGCTGCTGTGGTGTTAGTTGAGATCCTTTTGGAACCGTCCGTGTATATGTGTATGTGGTTTTGGTATTGAGTGTTGAGTAGGCCCTGAATGTGTGTTAAAAGCTTCCATGGGTTTTGTTTTTTGTTTCCCACACCTCTTAGCTCAAAGTTGATGATGGATTTTTGGTTCTTCCAAGGGGTGGGGTCGAGGTATATCCTCTTCTCAGCTTGTATGTTAAGTTTTTAGCGTTGAAAATTTGATGTACCTTGTGGAAAGCTGGAGAATGTTTTACCCTCTTGGGGTGGAACATAACGTTGCTGTGTAGAAATGCCTTTTTAATCGGGTTATGGTCAGGTAGGGTGAATACTCTTGCTGCATATTTGAGTAAAAGTTCAGTCCTTCTTAATTGTAATGGTAGTTCTCAAGTTAGGGATTGGAGTTCTACTAGTGAGGTGTTTTTTAGTGTTCCTGTACAAAGTCGTAGTGCTTTGTACTGGATTGAGTCCAGTTTGCGTAGTAGAGTCTTGTCTGCAGCATCATAGGCTTGGCAGGCATAGTCCAATTTGGATCTGATTAGAGAACGGTAGATAGTTAATAGGGTTTCCTGGTCTGCACCCCATTTTAGACATCTTAAGTGCCCTAGTAAGGCAAGGTCTTTTTTGCATTGGTCTACTAGTTTGGTTATATGTTTGTTTCCAAGTTAGATGTTTGTCTAACGTGGCGCCTAGGAAGACAGTGTGAGTAGTAAATTGGATAAGTGTATTGTGAAGATAGAGTTTGGGTGGTTCTAGCCTTCTTTGGTGAGGTGGGGCGAACATGATTGCTACAGTTTTTATCATGGAGATTTTGAAGCCCCAGTTGATTGTCCAGTTTTCGATGTGTTTTAGGCTGGTTTGGATTTGATTTATGGTTTGTGAACATTTTGGATTGCCAGCTTTCCATATACAGCTGTCATCTGCGAATTGGGATAGGTCAACAAGAGTGTGGATGTTGTTGGCAAAGTCATTAACCATTAGATTAAACAGGACAGGGCTGATCACACTGCCTTGTGGTGTCCCATTTTCGAGTTCCTGTATGGTTGAAGTGTTGTTTCCTACTTGGACTTTGAATGTACGGTCGGTGAGAAAATTTTCGATCCATCTGTGTAAGCGACCTTTTATGCCGAATTTGTTTAGCTTTGAGATAAGCCCTTTGGTCCAGACTAGATCGAAAGATTTTTCAAAGTCCAAAAATATGGCAATCAGGTATCGTTTGCTTTTCTTCTTATTGTTAAGTTGTTAAGTGCTATTTTAATGTCTGTTTCGAGACGGAGGATCTGGCCTATGGTTGTGCGATTTCCTCGGAAACCGCTTTGGTTTTCAGATAGTAGGTTGTTGCATTCAAGGTGATGCTTCAACCTGTTTACAATCATTGTCTCCATGATTTTGCATAGTGTAATGGTGAGTGAGATCGGTCTATAGGATGATGGTAGAAGGGGGTTTTTGTCAGTTTTAGGTATGGGGATGACAAAATAGTCAGACTGGTCAGGTCAGGTCATATGTGTTTTTAGTCATGTATATACTCTCGTGTTTTATGACTTTAAGCCCTGAAAAGGGCTAGTGGCCTCTACCCCTTCCGGGGCCGGGCTCACCTGTGTCTGGTGTTGACACTTTTTTATGCCCCGGGCTTGGGCTGCGTTCCTTCCGGTGGGGGAGCTTACAATCCCAGGCATGGACTGCGGTCCCCTCGGAAGGGCGCGAGGCCTTGGTGCTTGGCCCCTTATTTTTTCTGACCCCTAAAAACGACCTTCCATATACTGAACTTGAATTGTCGCTCCAAAATGGCAGAACCGCAGCTAACTTTCCCACCCGGGTTGCAACTCCCACCCACCAAAGCCCCCAAGTTTTTTTATTCCACCTAACTTTGTTTCAGTTAGGTGGATTTTGTCAAATATAGACCAGTTTTTCCTACGGGTGTCCCTATATCAATTGCGTGTGAGCCACCTGTGCAATTTATCGAATGAGCCTGAGTTGTGAATTTGGAATATATAATTGAAGATTGAATTTTGTGTACTTGGCGTACTTATAATGTCCGAAAAGGTACCAATCTTTAGGCGTTTGCCGCCTATTAACAAAATTTATCACCGCTTCGGTTTGTGTGGTTGGGTAATTTTGACCACCTTGCCAAAGGATCTTGTTTGGGCCGTAGGTCTTCGGGGCGAAAGTGAAGACATAGGTGTAGGCTTTTCGTTTTGAACAGTTGGCCGAGCGGCCCGGACTGTTCATCGCTAATTGTTTGTCCGTACCAGGGTTGGGGTTTTGGGACAGCAGTGGGGAGGTGGTTAGTACTGCATAGTCCCTTGATTTGTTTTGAAGTGAGGTCTGCTTGTGTGCGTGCTGGGTTGGGTTTTCTGAGATGTTAGCTGGTGCTGACTAACTATCCCTTTTTTGATTTTGATGGCAATTTCGTACGTTTCTTTATTGGCAATGAAAATTGGTAGTCTTTTCAGTCTACCCTCTGGGTAGTGTTGGTACTGCTCCCTTGGTTTGACGGATTCGGAACGGTCCTGCGGCTTCCCTCTGCTGATTTGTAGTAGAGTCTTCGGGTCGTGTTGATTTCGCCATCTTGTTCTAGTTGTGGGATACTTTCGTCCACCGTTGGATACAGTAGGAGCTGACTGTATCCCATTACCTTTTCATGTTTGAGAATTGGTGGGATCCAATTCTCTGCTTCGGACATATACTGGTGGAGCATCCAGTATAATGGTTATACATGACGTGATGTAATCTTTTCATTAAATCCCCCTATCGTTAGAACGACTATGGGGATTGTTGTTTTGTTTTAGGTCTTGGTCGGGTCCAAGACCCCGCTTGACTTGATAGTGCCTTCAAGTCTTGTATCTGTCATTCGGTCGGTACATTTTAGTATTTCTACTCCTCGTGGAGTAGTTCGCTCTATCCCCTAATGGGCTTGAAGGCTTTTATCCTCCATAAGTTTCGGCCGTTTTTTGTTGTTGTAGGCATAATTATATCTTTTCACAACCTCTTGCCGTAAAAACGACAGTAGAGGATGCATGTTTGCTTTTGTATGTGGTGCTTATCTCTTCGAGATAGGCTTTTTTTCGGACTTTTTACGCTAATTCGGCCAATCGGTCTACTCCACTCCTGGGAGTTTGGGATATCAGGTGGGAGGTTCCTGATTTTGCCCTTCGCTATCGGTCTTGATCTATATGTCCTTGTCATGGTGGGAAATCTTAGCCTATATACAGTGCTTATAGGTTTCTGGATCTACCCAAGCTTGTGCTAGTATGAGTCCTAGCGCCTGTTTTATGTTATGGACTAGGTATGGTGTTTGCGAGTGTGTTATTGTTTGTATGCTGGGATGGGTTACTAGGGTTTCGATACAGGCTTATTGATTCCCTTTATTTGATATTATTAAGTTGAACTGTCGGTAGGTTTGCTTCAGCTAACTTGTTGTTTCCTTCCTCTCTCCTCCCTGTATGGTTTCCAGTCCTTTCTTCTTTATATCGTATTTATATAGTCCTTTCTTCTTTATATCGTATTATATACTGTGTAATATTGAATGATTCTGTTTTATCGTAATATTCTCGTTTATAGTGTGTACTTATTACTAGTTATGTGGGAGTGTTTGGGTTAAAATTGTGTTTCCTGCTTACGTCATTCGAGTGCTAAATTCTGATTGGTTGATATAGATTTTGGTTTTAAATCCTTCTTTAGCTCAAGATTGTATTTTCCCTGTGGTTAAAACGCGACTATGTTCGGCCAATCAGGTGCAGCCTTAGCTTAGGACCTTCAGAATACAGGTAACGGCTATTCAAGTCGATGTAATCTTCAGACTGTCCTTTGATTTCAAGCTCGATGGGAGCTGAATCCATCAAAGAGGAAACGGGATGAAATTATACCCATTGGGATTCTGGCATCATCATCATAGTGGGTGGCATGGCAAACCGATCCAGTTCCGACTTAGAACAAACACAAGACTCTCTGTGCATCATTTTATTTCTGTTTTCAATTTAATAATCAAAACGACTAAGTCTCTGAGTTTTTCTTTTCTTAGTCTTTATAGCTCTGAAAGTGCGAAGTTCTCTGAAGGGGTGTTTTGGTCGTCGTCTTTTTCTGCCTTGTCCTTGATGTCGCGTCAGGGAAGCAGGAATGTCTGATTCAGCAGCGATCGTGGAATTTATAGGAGTTTCTCGCCGGCACAAAATGTTTTTGCCTGTTTGAAGCAAACTATTTGTGCCTGCTCTTAAGAAAGCTTCTTTGGGTTTTTGTTATTCAATTATGGCATTTGGGAGAAATTATTTACCATGTGTCAATCTTTCAGGGCGTGCAATCCCCTGGTCTTCATCGGTTTCAACACTGAATCCACTGTGCGAAAGGCCGATTTGAGAATGTCTCCTAAACCATGTCCTCGTTGTTGAGCGACTCCTTAGTACTCAGAATACATGACTGACAAGAAATTTCAGAGTACTTGTTTTCGCAAATGAAGTTTCACTGTGATTTCCCCTTGCATGAATGGAATATTTTGTCCCAGACCTCTTTTTATGTTGACAGTATTGAAATACGTGAGGATATAAACATTATAAGTGAACGTGATAGGTGTTTGCACCTTCTTCCTCAGCAAACGTGGCAGAATCCACTTTGACACGAATGACACGTAGTAACCGTACGGAGCTGCTTCCGACTACGTTGTACTCCAACACATCGGAGCACTCAAAAATAAAATTCATACCTTGGTTCATTTCTACAGAAAATCGAAAATATTTGGCGAAATCGGAATTATTAGACACGAGTGGTATATTGTTTTGAACCTTGATGAACTTGGGGTCTCCACACAAAATATGATACAATTCAGGACAAAATGTAATGGCCAATACATTGTCCTCTGAAAAGTTCATCTGGAGGAAACGAGCTATTTTATGGTACTCAATTGTGGCATTATTTAAGCTTTGTCCAAGGCTTTAGCAAACATGTAATTGAACCTTTCAGTAATTGTCTTCACCAAATAATGTTGACCTGCAGTTATTTTCAAATAATATGTAGTTCGTTGAGTTTTGGAGTTTTCTTTTTCATAAAGTCAACTACAGTGCGGCGTTCATCCATGACTTTTCGCACTTCTTGGTCAATAACTTCAGTATTATAGATACAGTGTTCAATAGATACAGTGTTTTGAGTTTCGACGATGTTCTTGATTTGTGTAGGGTGAATCATTTCCACTAAAGCGACTTCCCAATTGACTTAGTGATCCATTTGGATGGCCTGAGGTAATTTGGCCATGTAACAGTACAAAGTGTTCTTGGGAAACACCTTCATGGAACTCCACTGGGTACCGTTAAGTAAAAATGATTGTTCGTAATTCCACAGTTCTAGTGTCCCAAGAGTCATTGAAAGTTATAGGAATGTCTAAAAGAGTGACTGCTGGAATGAACGTTGGACACAAGACTCCCGTTGTTGTTTCCGTGAGTGGAATATTTCATATTTCAGAGATAGATTGAGCAAATTGGTCCACAATTGCTTGTCTTCTAGTTGAAAACTCAAATTGACAATAGCAGCACCGATGACACAATACACCACAATGATTTGGCAGAAAAAGACGATTTGCGTTTTAGGCCACACCACACCCACAAGAGTTTCTTTTGTAGCTCTTGCAAAGAAAGAACCGGGGAACGGAGTGGTCACTGTAGTAGCTGAGAATGTATTGAAAGGCATGAGTGTCACTTTTTTATAGTCGATGATTTGAGAGGCGTCGATCCAAGAGTCAAAATATTAATGATATCTTTTCCAGTGTTCTTTCACTTGTTTGACATGTCGTGTTCCCACGTTTCGTATTCTTCGATCGAAAATGCTTTCTATTTTTTACACTTCTCTTTTTCTGGTCACACGTTGTAACTCGGGTAAGTAAAATGTTCCTTTTAACACGGTCTCATGTCTTCCAATTTATAGACGGGAGGATAACGACCACGTATTCGTTCAATGACACGGAGCAATTCGGTGGTCCAATTGGGTAAGTAACCTTTGTCGAAAATACATTTGGTTTTGCCAATGCGTACCCAATCTCCTGTGGCTAACACTCCACCTTTCTTAGGGTTAGTGACTGACGGGAACGTTCCAAACATGCGCTCGAAGACGGTCACTTCGTTGTTGAAGTCACTTCTTGAGGGGCACGTCCAATGCTCATATGGTAAGATTGGTTGTACGATTTAACGAGGTGTGGCAAGAGGTCAATGTACATAAGAGAGTGTTGATGCGTCAAAACTTTCCACATGCGTACTTTCAAGGTGCGTTGAAAAAGTTCCGCGATGCTGGCTTTGTTATTGGAATTCTCGGTGATAAAAAATTAATGTCACGTTTCTTCAATTCTTTTTGGAAAGCTTCGTTTGGAAATTTAGTATCTTTGTCTGAAAGTGACGACATTTTGTTTCATCACCAGTTTTAAGGCTCGCACCAATTCACTCCTCGAATTAGAAGGCAATGACACGACCCAAGCAAATTTGGGAAAAACGTCGATCACACAAAACATATATTTGTAGCCACGATTCTAGGTGTTGAAATGGTTTGTGTAAGGTGTACGTGGCTTGTTTTTGTAACCATCGTTGCACTTGAAGTAAACGGAAACTTTTCAGTTTTGTTTTGGCAGTACGATATAATTTCTGAACACCTCCGTAACCAGCAGGGTGGGATGGATCAAAGTAAATGCTGGCTAAGACCTTTTCCATTTTCTAATAAGTGATCTACTTTTCACTGATGATACGCTTGTCTTTCTGTGGTATTTTCTAGGTTTGTAATACTTTGCGTGTCCGACGAGAAATTTGTGTCGACGAGGAGGAGGACGGAACAAGGGTAATAGGTCCTTGTTTCACTTCTAGTTTCTCTGCTTTCTTTTTCATTTCTGTCGAAAAAGGAATGCTTGTCATCTTTATAAGCCAACAAATTTTGCATGTTGGTGGTGTTGTTAACTTGCGTACTTTTTCTAATGATGTTTGAAACTCTTCTTCTTTCTGTCTTTACCACTGTGGGTATTGGTGGTGGTAGTAGTGGTGGTGATGGACTTCCATCAAGGCCTTAAAATCTTTCAGAGTAGGTGAAGATGTTTCGTCTAAAAAATTTTGGTGAAAGAGTTGTAGTCGTTGAAACAGGTGACCGTACCTTTGAGTCTTTTCTGTTTTTGACAAATCGCTGAGATCCATGAACGACTGCAAATTGAGTTGCACTCGGGACATCTCGGTCAAATGAGGATTGAGAGGAAAATGTGGGATTTGTTGTTCTTTCGTTGTTCTTGCCAACTATGGTATTCCAGTCATTGTTTGTAAGGGACTAAAGTCAGTTTTCGTCCTTCCATGGGATTCCAAGGATCATTTTCTTATGTCTTTTTGACCCAGAGGATCTTTTTATATATTTATTTTATCCCTTGTGAAGCCGCTCCCGCCACCAGACTTGTCACCATGAGACTACTGTGGCTTTTAACAAGGGTGCTAACAACATAGACAAAGAAGTCAAAAACCGTTTGCGTTGTACCAACATCGTTTTCTTTTTACGAATGGATATTTTCTTTTGGACCATTTGGCAAAGAACGTGTCGATGTTTGGCCAAGTATCCTTTCTGGTGTTTAGACAAAGGTATCGCACCTTTCAAGACATTCAAACAACATTCGCATACGGTATCGGTGCCATCTTTGGAAGCAGTTTGAATTATTTGTTTTCGCTTGAGTGGAGGAGCTTTGGACAAGACGGATGTGATGTGTCGAATTTTGAAACATGTTTTAAAACTTCATGTTAATTAAATTGTGCTTTCAAGTTAACATAATCGAAGCAGAAAGGTCTGGAGAAAGTTAAATGATTGTTTCTTTATTTCATCTCTGAACATTAAAGGAAATTACATTTAAGCTCAGTATCATTGATTTTCAAAGGAAGCTAATTTCGGCATGTTTTAGTCTAGTGAAATCGATGAAAGACACGTATT
Organism: Potamilus streckersoni; assembly: GCA_016746295.1. NCBI lineage: Eukaryota > Metazoa > Mollusca > Bivalvia > Unionida > Unionidae > Potamilus > Potamilus streckersoni. The sequence continues at coordinate 1,909,223 of JAEAOA010000845.1, read as the reverse complement.
TGGAGGAAATATTTTATGAACAGTTATTTCTGATTGGTCAGGGAAACGTAAGGGCGTACATTTTAGTTTGTAATCTTGCTTGAAAGAAGTAAAAATTGACTCCGGAGATAGTAAGTACAAGAAAGAAGCCGGATAGTTGTCTTAGAAGACAGACTAAAGGCTATGACACTGTTTATTTGGAATGAAAATGGCAGTTAGGTATGCAATATAAGAGTCCAACCTAATATTCTGTTTGGTTTACTTGATTGTTTGCAAATATGTTTATATGCTATGATTCATGCAGTTATCGTGTATTAATTTCGTAAGACTCTATTGACTATATGCCATTTAATTCTTTGATTTTTCAATTAACAGATGATTGAGAAAATTGACATATTGCATGTAATCAAATATTAGATGAGTAGAATTGGGTAGTAATTTCATGAATTCACCCCAATATACGTATGTGTCATATTTCTTAGGAAATATGAATTAATTCTCTGTGTAGGATGATATTTGCACTTGCGAGTTAAAGACAAGTGTATACTTATATATGAGTTCACAATATTTAAATGATCACGCAAGTTTCCTTAGGAAAGCTAGATTTAGTGTATATCATGCAACAAGTAATTCAACATTAAACTACATTGAATAGCCAAATATAAATAAGTCGAATTGTAAAGTATGCTGACATATACCGCCACATTTGACTGTAGAAAGCACGTGGGAACTTATGACGACTTGCTCTCGGATTCAATTGAACTTAAGCTAAAGTCATTTGTATCAGTCTATCAATATCATACCACAAACACAGAATCTGTGATGAGTTATTGGTTAAGGTTACGTTAGGTCAGAATTGTGCAGTGTAAACCACCTAAATCTGAGCACGAGAAATATAGTTTATATTTATATGCAGATGTGTAGTGGAATTTTTCTAGTGTGAGACATACTATATATTTAGTGGACAGCTTCGTACTATGTAATCCGAGCGTAAAAAAGAAGGGTGAATAATAAAGGAATCGGATGAGTCAAAAGGATGTCAAAATAGTCGATGGTCGAAGAAGACCAATCACGTAACTGAGACGTAAGAAACAAGTCGTGAGAAGACAGTTGACAGGTGCTGATGTCTAGCTTGGAAATTGCGCTAAAAGTCCACACTCGGAAAATGATGAAAATCGTACACACTGATCTCAGTTCTGTCGCTGACAATCAGTCAAATTGGAAAGTGAATTTTGGCTCTGCTTTAATTGAGTATATGTAATTTAGTAAACCGGTTGTATGAGAAAGGCTTTTTCTTTGATTATATCTCAATTAATTAAAATTATATATTTTCATTTATTAAACGGGGGCTTTTATTGTTTATTTTTTTCAATACTCTGCTCAGCTATCTCGAACGTTCCATCTATCCATCCACAATGGGCAATTGCACCGCGGAAGATCGTTCCCTAGCTAACGACTCATAATAAAAGGAAGAGGGTTTTAATGTTTTGAATCCCCCCACGACAAAGGACAACATGTCCCAATGTTTGACTAAACGAGGTGGCAGTCCTTTTCTTTTCTTTCCTTTGGGGATAGATTAATGTCTTTTTTTGAAGTGACATATTTGGTGACTGATTCTGGGGCACATACTAAAAAAGTACACTAACGACTTGGGTACACGACCTATAATCCTTTTTTGGGGGGAGGAGACTATCGCTTCGTCAAAAAGGTGACAACCTGTTTTTCAAAATTATCAAAGAATCTTCCTATTTTTTGACACCTCTTTTCTTTGAACGAGTATGACTTTTCTGGGAGTGACGTTGATCTTTGGCTAAACGCATTTTATGATGACGAGACTGTCTTTTTCATTTTCCTTTTCCTTTTTGCACAGAAGAACGACGATGGTAATGGTGTGCACTTCCTGGTCGAGCCATCTTGGGGTGTTCAGCAGCACTGATCCGTACGGTTTACCTCATGACTTTTTATACTGGAATGCGTCGCCACTGATTGTCTTTACGTCGTATCAACTTGATGAGAGGTAACACACGTCTTGGAGAAGTTAGAAAGAACATAATCGGGTCAGTTTTTGCTTGAAAAAATCCAGTAATCTTTGTAACACGCCTGATCTCTCTTGGACTTGATTTTGGGGCAAGTACTTTGTGATCAGCGGCCACTGCCGCTAAAGAGAAAGAGGGTATTACTACTGGAGGAGAAGTTTTTGGACACGCTCTCTTGCGGGTAGAAACTCTTTTCTGTGGACGTCCTTTTCCTGAGGCTGTGACTTGGTCTTGGCACCTTTGCTCTTTTTCTATTTTTCTAAGGTAGTGAATTAGTCTTGATACAGTTGCTCTTTTTTTTCTTCTGCGTACGTCGAGAGTGTTCTTTTTCCTTCGGGAGAACTTGTGGAAGCATTGGGATCCCATTTTCAAAGAGAATAAATGATAACACCTCCTAGAAAACAACTACATCCAGGTTTCAAAATGATTTGATTTTTGGTTTGAGTGTCAATGCGAGGATCGGCCACTTGCGTCAAGGTTAATTTGTTTCTCTCAAATAAAAGTTTTGTTTGATGTGGAATCTGAATGATGCCTTCAATGTTTTAGAATTACAAATCTCGGGCATAGTCGGCCACTTTAGTCTGAGCTTCAAAACCCTAACTTTTTTCAGTCACGTACATCTGTCCAGTGAGGGTGTAAGTCACAAGCTACACACATCATCATACATATATTCAGTTCCTAAAAGTTGACGAATCTTGTTTTCCCTTAAAGGTCGAGAAGTATACAGATGAAAGCACAAAGATTGGAGGAGAATAAGTCTCTCGTGGGCATTTAAAGGGACCACTTTCATGTTTTATCATGTGGTTAGTACTGTTCGTAAAGAGTCCACAAAGCATCGGTCGGTAAACGAAATCCCATAAAGCAAATCACTAAGACACACACTACACGTTGACCCCAATTCAATGGACACAGTTCTCTTAAAAAAAAAAAACAAATATAATCCTCCACTGTTTGAATATGGTCATGAATCTCCTTCCATGGAATCTGTTGTATCACCAATGACAAAGGTCGTGGCATGGTAGAACGTTTTGATAGTCTCTTTTTCGGCAGCTATAACAGTAATTTCTGCACAATCACGTTCGTATTATTCCGTTGTGGAATCCAAATTTTCTAGACACTAAATGACCCATGACAAGTCGATCAGAAGTTTCCTCTTCCATTTTCACTAGGTATACGTTGTGTACAAGATTTTGGAATCTCTCTAACTCTTCTTCTGAAATTCGATCCAGTAAGTGTACCTGGTAGTAAATATAATCTCTTCCTCCGTGAGTAGTTGATCAATGTCTGACCACTTGAACACTTTCGCCAGAATCAATCCTCTTATAGCATTGAGGTACCAGTGATTCAAACATCGGTGACGTAACGGATGCAATAATTCGTTTAATTTGACTTGTATTTTGACCAACTCTCGGTAAATGCGTTCTCTCAACTCCACAGGTAAACCACGAATGTTCTCTTGCAAAGGATCCATGACCATGTATCAGTCAAACATTTCTCCTAGAGCGAAATTAATGAACGTAGTGAGTTAATTCTGTCCAATGATATTCAGGGTAAGGGTCAAGAATGGCAATAAAAATTTTCCAATGTAAATGGTTTAAAGCGAAAACAAAGAATGAACAGACCATTGATCCAGAGACATCGAACTTGTCGGTTAACCTGTTTCACTTTTCTCTTGTGAATTTCTCGATACAAAAGTTCAGCAGTCACAAATTCAGATTTGGTTCTGGCAAGTCCCTGCCAAATGTCATTGTAGATCTTCTTTTGCAATTCGATTGGTAATGTTTGAAAATTACTTTTGATATCAGGTTTAAATACTTGGCTTGCGGTGGTCCAACGTTTGACTCCTAACCATGTCGCTACTTTCTTACACGACATGGTTTTTCTCACTTCAATCATGATTTCCCACTAAAGGTATGCAGTGACAATCTGGAGACTAACGAGTATGTTCCAGGTAAACACAATCTTTCTTCTAGCGCTCGTGAAGTGGCACACCACAACTGAATTACTTGACTTTCTCCCCTTCACCCAAGTAGAAAAATCTGGCTATGGCTAATTCTTCGGGGGTAGGTCATCCCAGATGTTTTGGCCATTTTCTTCAGAAGGTCTGAATCCGACTTTCACAATCACAGGATTCTGGCAAGCGCACAGTGAACGAATATTCGTATTTCACAGATTCGTTTCGATGAGGGTAAGGTAAATTATGAAGAAGTTTGCTCAGTTTTACATCACATCCGTAGGGTGATAGTCGAGTGAATTCCTGCGGAGGATATTGTCCACCTTTAAAACCAGTAAACTGAAAAGGTGCAGGATGACGAGTGACATCGCTTTCGCATTTGTCAGGTTTGACATGCACAGTATCATTACCACTTCCCATGGTAGGTTTGATAATCATAGCAAAGTTCCCACGCTGAAAATGTGGTACTGAATCGTTGTGGTCACACTGTACGGCATCTCTGCAATCGTACTCGAGTTTTCTCTTGCTTGATACTTTCTCTCTGGGCACTTGAAGTGACAATGAATATAGAACTTGGATTTATATGCTGACCAATATCAGAGTGTCCTACGGTAAAGTAAAGTGGTTGGGAAGCCGTACTCGCTTCCGGTACACGATTTGATAGACTTTTTCCAAGGGTCGACTGACGATTTGATGTTTGGCAAACGTATAATCTTGTTGGGGTGGTAAGTAATCACTTTAAAGTTTCCAACCTGTCAAGACTGTAAAGCTTCTTTGATTACACCAAAGTTTACCAATTGACTGGTGCGATAATTAAGAGTCAATCCTTTCACTTTGCACTCCGTGTTCACTTCTCCTTGAGGGTTAAGGTATTCGTAGTCGTAATTTTTGGGAGCGCCACTTGCAAAACATAGAATCTTATCCTTGGGATGCTCGTCTATCCATACTTCAAAACGGTTTCCTTCGATTTTAGGTTGCTGTTGACCCAGACGACTGATGTAGATGCAACTGTCCGTGTCACAATACAACTCACGATCTCCTAACAGTTCTAAAACTTCGTAAAGTTTTAAGCGAGCATGGGCTGTCACGTAAGCCGCAATGATGACATTTCTAAACTCGTCGGCTTCTACAAAGTCCTGTTCTTCTTCGTAATTAACTAAGAGCAAGTCCTCGCGGAGGACGTCCACGTATTTCATGTATTTGGTTTTGTCGTGAAGGTGCTGACAAATATTGTCCACGTCGATGTGTTCGGTCAGCAATTGTAGATGCTCTGCGAGAAAGCAACAATATCTGCACATGAACGGATACAGAGAACATACATCCAAGTATTTGATTTCTTCTCCTTTCTCCTCGTCAGCTTGGTACAGCAAACAAGAGGCATACGTAACTCCTCCATACAAACTCAATGTTCAGAGGGTTCAAAAAACTTGTAACTTTCCATGATGCATTTAAACTCGGGATCGGTTTTCAATCGCTGATCGTACTCGTGTTCCCACATTTCTATCACTTGGTATCCTTGCTCTTCTAACTTAAGCGAAGTTGACAAGTGGCCTGGTACAACTCTTCCATGATGCGTAGTAAAAACTAGCTTGTTTTTTGTACCACGTTGAGGGTAACAGATGGGACATCCGTGAAATATGCATCCGTTAAACTCATACATAATCTTGGGGTTTTCTAAGTCCAAGGCATTTACCGAACACCTTCTGATGGCTTTCTCTCCTCCTACATTGCGGGCATGTTGTATCCACTAGCCTTTCATGTCAAGCAAGTAATGAAAACAGCGTAGGGCTTTGACCGGGTATTAACTTTTGGCAGTATTGATTGCTTGAGAATGGATGATAGCTAGGGTGAATTCGGGCATGAATCGTTGTCGGCAAACTAAGAAATATGCTTTGACAATGGTGCAAGATTCTTTCAAAGGATCAATTCCATTAGTGTTCCATAAATAAATCTCGAACGTTCCACAGCAACGCCATGAAATGTCCACGTCGGAACTACACTATTTAAATATTGATTCCTGAAAATCGAAAGGGTCCGAGGCGTGACTCTGGTACCATGTGTAGAAGGATTCTAGTATTTCAGTACGCATGTTGTCTAGGTCGTAGAAGTGAAATTCAGGCAAATGGGGTAAAATGGCGTGTTGACTGGCTTCGGTATAGAAAAAAAAAACGCAGAAATTGCCATTGGCCATTTCTGTCATGCAAACGTTTTATGCATACGATTCAAATGCATGGCAAAGTAACGCATCGAATCTTTAAAGTGCACTTGACCCACTTGCATTGAAATGATTTTGGCTCTTTTCAAAGTCACTTTAGGACGTTCGGTACTTTGTTCTGTATAGTATCTCAACAGAAACTGTCGATCGTATCCCGAGAAGTTATGAGCCATCACTGTGGCACAGCAATGTCAATCTCCATAACGTTCAATGTCTTCTTGGCTCCATGCTTCGTCGATAGGGTCTAATATCTATTAGGCAAAATCGGTCAAAATCGATCAAAATCTGCCCGCGAAAGATTTTTTTTACGTCCTCAAAGTTTCTTGTAGTGATGAAAGTGAGTAAAGATAGGCTCTTGGATGCATTTCTCGCATGCTCGGTGAGTCACGCAGAAATTAGTGATGTTAATGCCATGCATTCGAAATCGAAAAAGATAAAATTGCCTTTCTTCTGGCTATTATCTTCTTCTTAAAGTTTGAAATGATATTTTTGAATGTAGCATTGGTGCTCCAAGACCACTGTTTGGTGACAAATGTGACATCATTTCTTTCCTGAACGGACGTACGCCTTAGCGTTGTTGGTAAGCATGCATTGTCCACAAGTAGGGCACAATGTCAAGCGTTAACAAGCACATTTCTGCTGTGTTCCTTGCGTTTCCAAATGTTATTTGCACAGGCAGGGTTGACAAACGTACGTTGACAAGCTGGGCAATGCACTCTTCCTTGTCCTTCGTCCAGGCAGGGTTTAAGGGCCAAACATCCTGATGCACAATACTTATGTTGCTCTTGATTGTTATGGCCATTATCACATTTCTCACAGGCCGTATCCCAGGAATGCAGTGATACTGGTAATCGCATCAAAATGTTTATTGTGATGATAGACGTGAATATATTTTCAATCTTTGAAATCTTTGCCTCGAAACAACAGCGGTCCGCACACTTCTTAATGTTGCACTTTCAATGTATAGCGTGGAACCAAGACATCATGCAACTTTTGCATTTCAGAAATGTTATAAGCGGTGTCGTTAGCTATTCCAGCTTACTGTAACAGGAGTTCTGCCTGCCTCTCTTTGTTGTTTGACTCGGTTAGATTTTCGAATGTTCTCCCAGTCTCTTTTCCATTCTGCCGTGTCTTTTTTATCGGCATACGTTCGTTCCACCACGAAAGCACGTGCTAAACTCATCTGGTCTTGATGATTGTTAATTTGTACGAGGCTACGCTTGATGCTGAGAAGGTTGTCTAACAATATTACATTTTTGCCTTGTTTTGTCCCCTGGGGAAGAGAAACATTGGTTATGAACAGTGTCGCTTTTTCCATCGGTGATGTGAAACTTGTTGGATTGCTGTACGTGTTGAATCTTGTCCGTGATTTTGGAAGGTGTCAATTCTGATGGACTGCAAAACTCGAACCAAACTGGAGATTTTAAACTGCCATGATAAAAGAAAAAGTCTCAAGCGATATCTTCTTTGGTTAGACATTGTCGTTTCAGTGTGGTTTACAAAGAATCCCACACATCAATGATAGACCCTTCTGCTTTATCCAAGGGTTCGTTGGACTTAAAATCTTTAAACTTCACTGTGTACATGTAGGCCGTAGTTCTACATTATCTGGAGGACCGTTTGTTCGTCTTTCGAATGTAATAGCAGTTTCCAGGGTTTACTGGTGGTAATGGACGTTTTGGTGTAAACTCTGATCTTAGATTCTGGTTCATCATTCACCTCTTCTTCAAAATCACTGGCACGAATTTAAGCCAAGACTTCAGCTATTATGTGAGGAAATAAATCACGTTTCTGACCCTTACATTCTTCTCCTTTCTGTACGAAATGATGCGATCGTCTCATCTTGATTGCAAAACGTCAAAAGACTACATTTGAAACACCATTATCCCCTAGATATTCATGTCAGACATGTGCATATATAAAGGGCTGGTGACTTCCCTCTTAGCATGCAATTTGCTCTCAAATCGATCAGCACGATACAAAAACCCAGACAGATGGAACGTCTAGTTAGAGCTTTGATAGGTGTCATAAGAACGTTTTCAGACAATCCGACGGACTATTCTTTCTCTTTTCGAAATAAAAGTAAAAATACTTGCTATATCCGTAAGAATAAAGGTCTACAGAATTCCCAGATTGTCAAAAAACCAGAGCTAGAAGAGATAAAAGTCGAAATACTTGTTATCATTGTCAAGAGAAAGGACATTGGTCTTCAGAGTGCCCTAAGAACAACAGGAGAAGGAGGAGGAAAAGGGGGAGGAAGAAAAGGTACCTTCGAGAAAGGAAATAATCCGAGACGTTGGGAAAGAGAAGAAAAGAAGGAGAGAAAAAATCCAACAATGGAGAAGCACTATCAAGGCAAATGTATCCCATCTATGCTTACAGACTATAGCTGGACAGTGACAAGAGATGCTCAAATTTAATGAATGCAAGAGACAAGTGTTATATGCCAAGAAGCGCTGAGTAGACACTGAATAAGGACTAAACTATGTACTTATATATATATATATATATATATATATATATATATATATATATATATATATATATATATATATATATATATATATATATATATATATATATATATATATATATATATATATAATATTTTTTTAACGTTAGTTTATAGTAAATTTTATTTATATAACTATTTTATTTTTTGAAGTGTTACATAAACAGGACTGGTGAAATATTATCACGTTACCACAAACACATGAAAAGACCTAGGCTTACAATTTATGATCAATACTCCACTATCTACACAATACACATAGACGTGAAACCTAAAAACTTACATATCTGGAAACAGTAGCCAATCAGTTATTTTAATTGTTATATTTGATTTCAGAACATCAAAATTCCTAATAAATAGCACATTATATAAACAGACGACTTAAAAAAAAATTGAAGACCAGTGTTATATGCGAGTTATTTACGTTGTAATATTCCTCTGATTCATGCGCGCTCATCAGAAACAATTCACGGTTTTCCAATTTTCATTGTGTTTAATCTTTCTTTTACTATCATAAAATATATAATTTTTAGATTAAAATTATTCGATAGCGTAAAATTCGGACTAGTCAGACAGATTGGCTTATCGTGTTTTGCCACAGACCACCGTGGAATTGGCTGGCATCGGATCGGTAGGCCGGCGGCAATTTTCCACGACCGGCCCCCACCTTTTTTCAAGCACTATGTTCAAAATATTGTTTGCATGTTTATTGTTGTTTCTTTTTCTTTTATACAACACTCCGGTGTTAAGAAATAATTACGACCGCGATATTCAGAGAGGTCTTTGGAGAGGTGTTTTGATTACGTAACTCTAATTGAAGAATTGATCAGTTTGTCACATGAAACATCGGCAACAAATAAATAATGTATCTTAAATTTCATATTTTAAATAAATGTCTTGCAAAATATAAAACGTTGATATATATATATATATATATATATATATTGACAGTGGATAAAAAACGTGTGAAAACTGCTTGGTATTCGTTCATTCTCATAATCTATTAAACATTTTTGTCATAAATATTTCTCAAATGCTTTTTAAAATCTAATTCTTTGTACGATTAAAAAAACAAACACGCAGTTATGTAGATTATTCCATCTTTGATTACTTTTGATGACATTTTGTTCTTCTCAGGCAATTTAAAGCAAATACATGGTTGGCATATTCTGAGATGGTTTTCCGCCTTGTTTTGACACATTTAACTGTAGTTTTCCATTGTCATTAAAGCTTACAAACTGTTATGGTTTGTTGGTACTCGGGGAGTTTTGAGCGTTACATGGTGGTTTTCATTCTATCACTAACGAGGAGAGTATTGCAACCACACCGTAATAATAAGACTCTCTCTCTCTCTCTCTCTCTCTCTCTCTCTCTCTCTCTCTCTCTCTCTCTCTCTCTCTCTCTCTCTCTCTCTCTCAATTTCTTGCTGTTTTGTCATATTGTCGGAGCTTATTCACGTTGTGGCTTATATATATATATATATATATATATATATATATATATATATATATATATATATATATATATATATATATATGTGTGTGTGTGTGTGTGTGTGTGTGTGTGTGTTCTTGTTGACGCTCTTTCCTCTCCTCTAAACGATATTTCTGAATGGGCATTCGTTTATATCTCTATGGTTCATATTTCTGTTATTATTAATAAGTTAATAACCATTATAAAAAAAGTATTTATACACTGTTCTCGGTAAAAGAAAAAAGATCGGTGACAATATTTTCTTCAATCCAATATTGAAACGTTTATTCCCAGTACCAACGATGTAAGCCATCCGCTTTATGAACTGTGTCAATGCACTTCAATCTAAAACTTTAATTTAGCTCCTAATAAACGAATGAGAATGTGCCTGGGTGAACATTCGACACTAGTACGTACTATATAAAGAAATGAAATAATCCCATCCCATTCTCTCTCTCTCTCTCTCTCTCTCTCTCTCTCTCTCTCTCTCTCTCTCTCTCTCTCTCTCTCTCTCTCTCTCTCTCTCTCTCTCTCTCTCTCTCTCTCTCTCTCTCTCGATTTCACTGGAATTAAGATAGATACAAGATGCCTGTTTAATTAGATCTCGTTCTGAATAAACTGGTCTCTGATTCAAGTTGTCCGCTAAATGAACCCATCCAAAATGTCCCACTGACCGTAACTCGTTTAAACTAGGAACGCTTTGACATAGATGGGTGCGTGTCATTAAAAGATGAAACCATCTTTATTGAAGCATTTGTTGTTAAAAAGGGTACACTATATTAAATAATCTCACTCATAATATAGATTAGCAAGGTTTATCGTTCATTTTACAAATGTACGTTCTCCCTACCAGTTGTACTTGCGGAATAATTTTCATGTAGAGCGCACTGGGTCACGCTGACATATCGTATTGACCTTAAGTCGTACTCTATTGCATGCATACTCATTGGTGCGTACAAACGTACAATCTACAAAAGTAACGATGAGCGTGTAAAATAATTATTACTTGAGTGACTAGAAAAATCAGAACACTTTTGGACTTTGTTAAGACATATTAGTAAGTACTCACTAGTATTTGATGTTTGTTGATCAGCGGTTGCTTATATCACGGTCAGGACTCGGGGTTCACATGGGGTCACGCCATGTGTTTGGAATCTTGTTTGGAAGCCAACGAATACGTTGGTCTTTTGTCATTGTGTTAGGTGTAATGGCTACATCAGTTTGGATTTGTAACAAGAAACAGAAATCAAGATTTCTATGCGATGACTTCGAGAACTACAACTGATGGAAAAAGGGAAAGTCCATACTAGGTATGTGCGTGTCAATTTGTTTCATGACCTAAACTCTAATTTGCAAATTTGTAATTTTTAGTCCATTACCAGTAATAATGAATTTGCGAAATAGGACCATCCCGAAAGGTCATTTATAGAAAGTTAACATGTTGCGCTTGTAAAAAATATATCCTCGCGCTTATCCATTCTGAGTTTCACTCTGATATTTCAACCTTTGGGTGGGTCCATGAGTTTTAGGACTACCTCAGGGGAAAATGTTATTTGAATGAGTCCATGAGGTTTAGGACTACCTCAAGGGAAGATGTCAGCTAAGTATGTTCATTTGTCTTTTCATGCCCATTAAGTGTAACAGCTTATAGCATATCAGTCTCCATTAGCTGATGACATTAGTATTTTCATGATACGTGTATATAAGATTTTAAGGTGGGTATCGCAAAAGTCTTCAAGTTATGCCTCAATGACTAAGTCCTTGGTGTAAAGTGATGGAACTAATGGTCTGCATGTACGCATGCGTCTTTATCAAAATGAATACATTATTGTAATATGAGGATCTCCATAATTTATTGTTTTGACCTAGGGGATATATCCTTCGGGGTGGAGATGGACACCGGGGTAAGTAACAGTTGTATAAATTTGTCTTTTCAGGCTCAGTGTGTGTATGTGTATATATATATATATATATATATATATATATATATATATATATATATATATATATATATATATATATATATATATATATATATATATATGGTGTAGATCTTAATATCTGGAAATGTATTTCCTGTGCTAATAAAAAGACACCAGACAATAATCCAGAGGTCCCAGTCAGAATGTAATGTGTTTTGGGACATGATCACACATGCCTATTCTCAGACATCTCAAACATATAATTTTGCCTTGTTTTAAATGTATGTAGTATCCCCTTCATATCCCTAGCCCCACAACCAGGGCGTGATTTAAAAATCCAGAAAGGTTTTCAGGCATTATATACCCATTAGACTACCAAGTGCAATATATCTAGCTTATAACAATGTAAGAGATCAGTTTAAGCTTTTAACAATGTAAGAGATCAGTTTAAGCTTATAACAATGTAAGAGATCAGTTTAAGCTTATAACAATATAAGAGATCAGTTTAAGCTTATAACAATGTAAGAGATCAGTTTAAGCTTATAACAATATAAGAAATCAGTTTAAGCTTATAACTATGTTAGAGATCAGTTTAAGCTTATAACAATGTAAGAGATCCGTTTAAGCTTATAACACTGTAAGAGATCAGTTTAAGCTTATAACAATGTAAGAGATCAGTTTAGCTTATAACAATACAAGAGATCAGTTTAAGCTTATAACAATGTAAGAGATCAGTTTAAGCTTATAACAATGTAAGAGATCAGTTCAAGCTTATAATAATGTAAGAGATCAGTTTAAGCTTAAAACAGTGTAAGAGATCAGTTTAAGTTTTAATCGTTTGAGAGCAGTTCAAGTTTATAACAGTGTAAGAGAGCAGTTAAAGCCTAATCGTTTGAGAGCAGTTCAAGTTTATAACAGTGTAAGAGAGCAGTTAAAGCCTTAATCGTTTGAGAGCAGTTCAAGTTTATAACAGTGCAAGAGAGCAGTTTAAGCCTTAATCGTTTGAGAGCAGTTCAAGTTTATAACAGTGTAAGAGAGCAGTTAAAGCCTAATCGTTTGAGAGCAGTTCAAGTTTATAACAGTGTAAGAGAGCAGTTAAAGCCTTAATCGTTTGAGAGCAGTTCAAGTTTATAACAGTGTAAGAGAGCAGTTAAAGCCTTAATCGTTTGAGAGCAGTTCAAGTTTATAACAGTGTAAGAGAGCAGTTAAAGCCTTAATCGTTTGAGAGCAGTTCAAGTTTATAACAGTGAAAGAGAGCAGTTAAAGCCTTAATCGTTTGAGAGCAGTTCAAGTTTATAACAGTGTAAGAGAGCAGTTAAAGCCTTAATCGTTTGAGAGCTGTTCAAGTTTATAACAGTGTAAGAGAGCAGTTAAAGCCTTAATCGTGTACTGAGCAGTTCTAGCTTTAACTGTGTAAAAGAGCAGATCTAGCTTATAACGGTTTCAGAGAGTAGTTCAAGCTTATAACGGTGTAATAATGTTGTAGGGAGAGTACATGGAAATTACACGTTTTTGCTCTCTACCGTATGTACGTACGTACTTACGGACTAGTTGTATGACAATATCCCGCATTTCTGTAAAATCTTGGGATATCACTCACCTGTCTTTTTTGGGTACATGCTCAACGACATTTTATTGAAGCGATATAAAAATTATCCCCTAATTAAAAGCAACTTCCTTTAAGTGGGCACACTATGCTTTCCGTTGGTGGCTTCTTAATACAGACTTCACATGCATGCGTATTTATTTTTTGTTTCCACCGCGATTTGAAATCAGACAATTGGTGCTAATTGATTCGATTACTTGAATACTTACAGATAAACATCCATCCAATAATACATCTATACATAAATACACACATATTGTTCGTCTATAAATATAGGTAGTAAGTAAATTAATCATGTATTTATTCATTCAATTAAGGATTCATTGATCCATATTTTCTACATAAGAAAAGCTACATGCATACACATGAAAATATAAGAAAAAATACATCTGTTTCTTTACCAGGGCAACAGTTGTTGTTACGTTTTAGATACTTACGGTCACCTGATTCTACGTCTTTAAGTCTGCTTCACTAATCTTTTAAACGTCCTTCATAGTTAATATTTTTTTTATGCAGAGAGCCACAG